>JAEQBH010002923.1:0-458579 GCA_016808115.1 Tetrastigma voinierianum | reverse complement strand
ACCCCGTGGTCCCCCGAACTTCTTCCTTTGTCGTTGT
The DNA here is from genome assembly GCA_016808115.1 of Tetrastigma voinierianum. Lineage (NCBI taxonomy): Eukaryota > Viridiplantae > Streptophyta > Magnoliopsida > Vitales > Vitaceae > Tetrastigma > Tetrastigma voinierianum. Next base: position 458,542 of record JAEQBH010002923.1, on the reverse strand, counting down.
CAGAACCGGATCGACCAGATTTTTCTTTCCCGTCTTTTATCTTTCTCTCTTTCCTCTTTCTTTACTCTTTCCACATTCAATGCACATGTCACACCCTTTGGAGAAATCCTCAAGGCAAAATGCCAGTGTGACACGGGCTCGAATATGCACATGCCGCCTTCAAAAACTCAATGACACTTTTCTTCCTCACTCACAAGATCTCAGAGCATAGTTGCTCAAACCGCGGTGAATTCCCTTTGGATATTCCCACACACTCATCCTGCTCAGACAGAAACTCCCGCCTCATGTTGTTAAGATAAATGCGACTCCACATAAGGCTTCTTGAACTCATCCAAGAAGAACTCCCATGTAATCCCCTCCGATGGTGCGGTCCCAACACTAAAACCCACCACTGATAAGCCTCATCCTGTAGTAATGAGTTTTCTTTCTTTTTCCGCACATCTAACTTCTCTTCAGCCAATGCATTTCCTCGCACAAGCATTCAGCTTCTGCCTCTCAGCTCACCTTCTCTCGCCATAGAAGGCTCAATCCTCTTCTTCCCATAAAATCTGGCTGTGCTCCAGCATTCTTCCATTCTCCTCAATATTAATCGCTGAGCAATCGCAATTGGTTGCCCGGGCTTCTTTGCAATGCCTCGAACTAGCCGGAGGATACCCATAGTACCTCCCGCCACTTGTCTCCGTTCATTCATTAGTGGGGCATGGGATGCTTGCCCACCTTCCACACTAGCAGAACTGTTTGGGCAAGTCCCCTGGTCATCCTCGACCCTAAGGGAAGCCAAACCGTCTATGCTTATCCTATTAAGACCAGCAAGATCTGTGTCAGAGTCATGTCATCCTTATATGCAAATGAAATGCATGTTATACAAAATTTTAAAATCATTTACAAACAATTTCAAAATCGTTGTGTAGAACCGCCTAAATTGGCTGATAATTAATAAAGCCGTATGCCCTCTACCCGACCCGAATTGCTTTCACGGATCCGAATCGAGTCCAGGATGCCACTAAAATCACTAATCACTCAAAATCATATCTTTAAGTGAAGTTTATTTCAAAATTTAAGTGTCTACATAAACATTTATATTTAACAAAATACATTTAACTTTAAACAAAATACATTTACAATGAAGGCATTCAAGCCTTTTCAAAAACATTTACAAAAATAGATGTTCAGGAGTTCAAATTGTTTTTACATAAAATATTAATATCCAAAAGAAAGCATGGAATGAATGCACATGCTCTGGAGCATAATTCGAAATTCTTTCTTTATGACTTGACGCTCCTCGATCTGGGTCCGTCGATCACTACCTATCCCTAGCACTGCGGCATCGCAGAAACAATACGCTAAGTATTTTCATGCTGAGTGGTTCTATACGCATCCATTCCTCGCTCAAACGCAATCAATCCATGCAATTTAAAAAAATTTAATTTCAAATCTGATGATCAATATAAATACAATACATACTTGCTATATATATACAATCGCTTATAGCTTCATTGATCATCCTGTAAATACATTTTCATAATCAATATTTCACAATTCTCAAATCAATTCAGATATGCTCCCAAATTCAATTCGCTTCGCAGAAATCAATTCAATTATGCGCTCGATTCAATTTGGCTATTCAATTCACTCAAAATCAATTCGCTTATGCCAATCAATTCAAGAGGTAAATCAATCTCAAGAATGCCAATCAATTCCGCTATGCCCTTAACGACTTAACCTATGTCTTCGATATATACAGTGATATCGAGTCACGGAGACGGGCCCCACTGGCCGCAGCCGAGATCACATGGTTTTATAACACAGCACTGCCTGGCATCACGACCTAAGAGAACAATCAAATAAAGGAACACTACCGATACTTCCGGCCCCACGTCGCCGACGGAGTGGCACATCAATAGTTCGGGCAGCATCGCTATTCGACCTATTGGTATACCAAATCTATCCTAATGCGAAATAAACTAAGCAACATTCTATTAAGGCATGCCTAAATCCTTTATAGCAAAATATGGGTACAATATGAACGCTTGTATAAACAGCTTTATTTTCAATAATCATGCAATTTTTATATGCAAACATTTCACAATCACTTCCCAAATCAATTAAATCAATTCAATATGCTTTAGAACAAACATGCAAAAACTTGAATGAGGGAATATGAGCTCAGAGAACAAACCCCAAAATCTTTGCACTTTGATTCCAATCCCCGGAATCTCAATCTCGCTGGCTTTTCCTCCGTTAGTCCCTATTCCAAAACCTTAAAGAACAATATTATTCGTATGCATTAGTAGTTTTGGTTAGATTGATTTTAGAGATTAATATGATTTCCAAATTCAACAAGCTATATATGATGAATTATTGAATCAATGGGCTTTCCATAGAAAGCCCAGTTAACACCCAACGGTACCACAGTGCCGAGTTACGACCTTCCGAAGTCGAGGTCATAATGCCAAATAAACCCGAACCGACGAGCTGACCGACCTCGGACGACCAATATATCACCTGATCAAACATCTATCCTCCTCAGAATATGAATGTATTCTCGACTCCAAATTCGCTTCCATAGAGTCCAAGAATACCTGAATCGGAGTTTGGAGGAAGGAGATATGACCTTCCAAAGTTGGAAGTCGTACGTAGTCAACCCAGACGAGCTGACCTGACCTGGACGAGCTTGATATAACACCTCGGTCTGACATCTAATATACTCCTATGGAATATGAATGTATTCTTGACTCAATGGGCTTTCCATAGAGTCCAAGAACACCCAAATCTGAGTTCAAACGAAGAAGATATGACCTTCCTCAAGTTGGAGGTCATGCGCAAGAAGTCTTCGGGATGAGCTGACTCGACTGACGAGCTGCACTGAAGTGATGAGCTCAATATAACACTCAGTCTACATCTAATATCTTTTTCAGGCATATGGATGGATTCTGATCAATGGTTCTTTCCATAGAGTCTAAGAACACTCAATCTGAGTTCAGACGGTTATTATGACTCTTCCGGGTCGAGGTCATGCGCCAGCCGCCTCGATGAGCCGACCAACCGACGAGCCGCACCGGCGACGAGCTCAGTCTAACACCTCGGTCTGACATCTAATATCTTCCTCAGGCATATGGATGGATTCTGACTCACTGTGATTTGATAGAGTCCAAGAACACTAATCTGAGTTCGACGGCTAGCTATGATCTCCGGTCGAGGTCGCGTAGTCGCCTTGACGATTCGAATCAACGAGTTGCACCGGCGACGAGACCGTCTAACACCCGGTTCGACATCTAATATCTTCTCAGGTATATGGATGGATTCTCGACTCAATGGGCTTTCCATACAGTCCAAGAACACTGACCTGAGTTCGTGACAAAGAAGCTATGACCTTCCGGGGTCGAGGTCATCTCAGCCGCCTCGACGAGCCTAATCTCGGACTAACGAAGCCGCACCGAAGTGACGAGCCTGGGCCTCTACAGGACGAGCTGAGTTTTTCAGATCGAGCTGCTTCCAGGCTGACAGCCGAGCTCGCATGACGAGCCGAGCTCGCATTTACCGAGTCAGTTCTTCGTAACGCACCAGCACCTCTCGTTGTCTACAGGGTCCGAATGAGAACAAAATCCTAACATCAAGTTCACTGACGTGGATACACTTTCCTGCATGACTACTCTACCCCTTTGATTTCTTACTCAAAACTCCGTTCTAAGGTCCCATTAGTTTAATTTAATCGCGTGAACCGATCCACCAGATCGAGTCGTGGCCGACCTCAAGAAAGGACTATAAATTAGTCTATAGAGGTCCAAATCGAGATTAAAAGCCTAACATCAAGTTCATCGATAAGGCTAACCAATGTATGACCTCACTACCCGATTCTCTTTATTTCTACCCAAAATTCAGCTCTATGTCCGGCTAATGCGCACTATCACAACGTATACTAGTAGAAAATGACCAAAGTAGGGGAAGACCTACCCCCGAGCGCCTGGCCAAACTCCCGATTCCCGTCTCTCACATACTCTCTCGTCACGAGGAAGGATTCCTTCCCTTCATTCGCTCGGGACCTATACCGATCATTGAAATCTGGTAGAGAAGTGAGAGCTTCTCACTCTAAAATACCTCCATTTTTCTCTTTTTCCTTTCTTACGATCACTCTAAATCGTATTTAGTTTGTTTAAACTTCCCTCCCACTTTCCTACATGCCACACTCACTCTTTCCTTGATTTTTTCTTTCTCTTTTTCTTTTTATTTTTTTTTTTATATTTAGTCCCTCCATTTCTCTATTATTTTTCATTTAAGTCTCCTATTTTCACTCTTAGACATATAAACTTATTTACAATTGACCCTTAGTCCCCATTTTTCAATTTCCATATTTTCTCTTTTTCACTGGGTTTATTTCCGTGACTAATCATTTAATCAATATTCGTCTAACAATTTAAAATACCTAAGTCGTCTAATTATACCCTAATATATAATAAATTTTATTATAAAATTCCAGTATTTTTGGGGCGTTACATTAATGCTACCGTGTGAAAACTAAATCAGAAGCAGTTTCGCATGTGTCAAGGTTCAATCGAACTGGGCCACAAAGAACAAGGACAAGTATGGGGGACACTATCGAATCAACATCAAGGCCAAGGGTGGCGTAATAATCGTAATCGAACAACCATAACACCGGGCGTATGGACGGAGGAATAATCGTAACAACATGCCATCGAAATGAAAGCATGAACCACCTCCCGAGAAGAAGCGGTGGATTTGTAACAAGCCTCGCCCAAATGTCGACTCACACACCGCCTTTATGAATGAGACAAAGGCGATTATGCAAGAATGTGCCACCCACTGAACAATCAAGCCACGCCTGAGAAATTCCGGGAGGTACGTATGGGTCAAATGGCCAGCCCATTACGTAAAAGGCAATGTGGTTCACTACTACAATTCGCAGGTAAACCCCCAGAGGAGCATGGAAAGAGCATCAGAAGGCCATCACTCTAAGGAGTGGAAAAGAGCTGAAACCCCGAGCCGAAACTAGCTGGTAAGAGAATTGAAAATTAAGGAGCAAGACCAAAGCATCCCGAAGACCGGGGATGAAAATGAGCAACCCCGAGCTATGAGCGCCCAAGGATAATAAAAGTAGTGGAAGAAACCGAGAACGTATTAAAAAATGTATGAACCTCACATCCCAATCCCGTATCCTCGCGGGTTAGAAGAAAGGTAAGTTATAGAAGCGCTTTGCAAAGTTTCGACATCTTCAAGAAATTACATATTAATATACCCTTCGGGAGGCAATCGGAGAACATGCCTATAGTTACGTGAAATTCATGAAAAGATCTCGCGAGTAAGAAGAAGTTTGAGGAATAGCGGGACCATCGCCTTTAACCGAGGAATGCAAGGCTATCCCGCAAAAGAAGCCTCCCCAAAACTCAAGATCCGGTAGCTTTGCTATACCGTTTCTCATAGTGGAATCTGCATTCTGAAAGCCCTGTAGACTGGGAGCCAAAGATCAACTTGACGCCGCCGATGTTTAAAAGGCTAAAGTCAGAACCAAAATCTCACAATCAAGCTTCTGCAACTCACAGATAGGTCCTACCAACATCCCTGGAGCTAATCGAAAATGTCCAAGAAAAGTTGGTAACAATTCCGTTCTTCCAACAGATTCTCGTCATTCCTCGGGATACTTATGAAGACGACTCCGGGCCCCATCATACTCTGGTGTAATCTTTCCCCGGCCATCGAAAGCCCAAATTAATGTGCAAGAAGGTGAGCTCAAACTGAGTCTAAGGAGACGATCACTTTCCATATTCCACTCTTACGCAAGATCCGTGATAATGATCCAAATTAAGATATCTCTAACCGCACTAATACGTAGATTTTCATATGGCAATGCGAAAATTTTCGTGGAATGCTTCCATTATCGCACGTAAAGACATTCGAGAAGGGCAAGTGGGCATGAAACGTAAGAATATTTCATCCACCTCGAAAGCATGGGTCATGGAGCACTATAAGGGGATGCATAAGCATTCCCGCTTTAAGCATATCGCACATCAAATTGGGCCGAGCCACGTTAAACATAGCGCTGGGAGGCAACCCAAGTTTATTTTCACGCAATTTTATTTTGTGTGTCTCGATTTTTAGCTATTTTCTTCAATTTAGGCCGTTTATCGTGGCCGTCAGATTCTAATCAAGTTCTTTCAGGTGTTTACTTCTCGTGACTCGCGAACGCAGGTACTGGAGAGGATCCGTTTATGTCGATGCACGAAGAAAAAGTCCAGAGAGTACCAATTGCATGAGGTGAGTTTCCTTTTATCTTAGATCTTTGTTGAATTTTTGTGCATTTCAAGCCTTCTCTGCGAACGCCGCTGACGTTGCTTTCAACGCCGCGGACGCTAAAACGCCAGCACGCCGTTTACCTCTTTCAGAACGTCGCGACGTCATATCCAACGCCGCGACGCTGATTTCCGATAGACCTGGAACGCCGCGACACATCTCCAACGCCGCCGACGCTGATTATTACAATCCTCCGAACGCCGCTACGCCGATATCCAACGCCGCTGACGCCGATGCGACCCTCCGAACATCGCTGACGCGGAGTATGGAACGCCGCGACGCTGGGTTTTGAGTACCGAACGCCGCTTACGCTTGGCAAATATCCTTCGAACGCCGCGACGCGTTCTCAACGTCGCGACGCGTTCTCGCTTTGGCGCCAAACACGAAATTCCATTTTGCGCTTCTACTCCTTTTATCGCCCGCCCTAACTCTAGCCCCTCCGCACGACCGCAAGATCGGTCCCTGCCTGAGTCCTCTACCACACCCCGCCTGAGGCCTTCCAATTTTTCTCGCACTGTCCCCCGCCTCCTTCCACGCTTCCGCCCTAACTCCATCGATATCATTTACCCTCCATTTAGCACCCCTCAAGACCGGTCTACCTCCACATTTAAATTAGCCTGTCAGATTAGATCCCATTTAGATCTAGTAGTTTGTATTAGATCACATTTAGTTCCAGCTACACTTCTGGGTCACATTCGGTCTATTTTGGTTTTTTTCTTCGTTTTTTTTTTTTTTTTCAGGCACGCCAGTGTTTGTCTTTTTTGTCTCGACCCACTCAAGCTATACTGCGCTAATTCCTCGCAATACCCTACTAGCAATCCGAGTCCCGCCTCCTCGTTCGAAAGGCGTAAACCGCCACCATGGGTCATCCGGCCAGGACCCGACCCCAAATTACGATGTCACGCGGCCAGAACGAGGGTGCCTCCGACGGCCGGCACCATATGCAAGAATGTACCATTTATCAAGGAGAAGGGTTTTCACCACTCTGATGACTTTTTCCGCAAGACACAACGGCCTAAGGGATGGCGAAGCCAGGCCAACCACCTCATCCATGAGTGTGGTGCGAGAGTTCGATAGTCAATCTCGCTCCCACGCCCCAAGAAAGTGCTGCGGTGGAGGAGTATTGGTCAACTTCAGCCACGGAAGTCGATCAATAGCTATAGCCTAGATCATGTCCCCTCCGAGTCGCTCCTCGACGGGCCATTTGGTGCTACACCTCGACCACCCTCGAGGTCATTCGCATCACCAATGGCCTAGGGTGAGTGGAAGCTTAACAATGAGGGTCATGGGCCCACTTCAAGGCCAAATATTCGCCTTTATACCTATGTCCCAAGATCACCATCACGTCGCCTTATTCTCGACCACCGAACGGTGTGAAGTGACAAAGCCAAGCTTGCCCTCGCTTCAACTATGCCATTCACAGTGATATACCTTTGATATTAGGCGTGCTATAGGATGCTATCCTCCATAACCGGACGCCTAAAATGAATCTGGGCAATCTTTCTCATCTTTGGCTTATGCAAACGAAGCTCCGGTGCCTCGATCACAACGAGACTGCCATGTCCCATTAAAGCCATGACCACAAGAGGGACAACCGTGTCCCGGACTCGAGGGGGCCTAAGACTCGGCCATGAGCCCTGTGCACGAGGAGATCCAGCTCATGACTACATTCAGGCTCGCTTTTGCATCTCCCGGGCGATCCCCAGCAGACATCGTCGCCCCTCAAGCCCATCCACCTCCACCACCACCACAAGAGCCTCGACCTGCCAGCCTCCCTCCGGGCCCCTCACACCCGACCTCGAGGACCCTGCGTGCTCTCACTTACCGAGCGCTTTGACGATTCTCGGGACGAGACCCAAAGGAGCACCGTGTCCTCATCACACGACTGAGGCCCCCAGGCCGATGTGCGTGACCGTGGTCAAGCAACTGTGCCACTCATTCTTCAAAGAAAGAACAAATCCTTGCAAGCCCAGATTCACACTTTCCGCTACCACCACCGCAACCACCTCCACCCACCGCGCTGATCACCGTGGAGCTCCTCAATTTCATCAAGCTCGCTTATCGCGTGAGACACCGGCTATTTTGTTTCGGGGGTGGGGTAGATCGTAGGTTGCCAGATATGTTTAGTTTTGTTTTTATTTTCGTATTTGTGTAGTTTTTTGTTTCCCCTGCTCAAGCATGTTACCAGGTTTCTTTAGTCAAGTAGCTTTTACTTTTTCACTTTAATTTGATGAGTCGTGTTAGTTTTTTGCTTAAGAAGTGCGTGTTAGGTCATTTTTATACGTAGTAGTTTCATGTAGTCTGTATGTGTGCCATGTCAGAGTCGAAGATCACTTTTGGACCGAATTCACTATTGACATGGAAGAACTGATGCATGATGTTCGATGCTCCAGAATTAGGTTGAATAAAGGAAGGCCGAGTAAACATTCCGTAGTCAAGAAACGATTTCTCAATTGACCTATCACACTTTCACACGCTAATGACCTTATGTGGTATGCATAGGTGCCGAGACCAACTAATAAAGCTCTAAGAAACCTGGGAGTCTCTAACCGTCTAAGTGATGCACACCCAATCAAAAGAGGATTGTTGTCGCCAGCCCCAACTAAAAAAAAAAAAAAAAAAATGTGTGAATAATCGATTATCCAATCTAATCCCGGCACAAATCCGAGGGGCCTTTCAGCCTAATGTCTTGCCAATCGTATCGAGCCAGCCGACTCTTCGCTACATGGGATATAAGATGGATCATTCCCACAACCTAAGGCCTTTGGAGTTTGGCTGAGTGTTCGGTGAAGCTCTTGAAGGGATTTAATGTCCTGGTGCCCTTAACCAACTCAGGAGTCACCAATGGATCCCCCGCTCGCAGAACACCGTCTAAAACTTTTGGCACTAGGTCTTCCTCATTTTTTAGGTATTTAGAAATATTTAGATATTTTGGTATGAATAAAAGGGTGCTGCCTTCTTATCCTTTCTTAGTTAGCTTCTTCCAAGGAAAGGTGAGCTGGAAACAAGCTCGGGGGTGCTCAACCTAGGTATACACTAGAGGTCATGCATTCGACGCACATAGGGACCTTGGGAAAGGTTATTGAAGATCATGGAATTTGAGGCACTAATCACTTTTACCTATTCCAACCGAGTTTTTCCGAAAGTCAAACACCTGTATGCATCCCTGAACTCGAACAAAGCAAAGAGGGGCAGCAGGAGTCACCCAATTTTGATCCTCTACTTTTCAAGCATGCATCGTACTACCCTCGTGTTAGACTTTTAGTACATAGAGTGTGTGTTAGGTTTAGAGGTCGCTTCGTTCGGGGGACAAGCAAGAAACTAAGTTTTGGGGTGTGATGAGTGCCTAAAACACTCATATTATACCCGTGTCGGTCTTTCATTTTCACGCTTATTTTATATTTAATTTCATAGTTTTTCGTGGCCGATACCAGTTGGTGATCGTGTCATGCAGTGCAATGGAGCAAAAGGCAAATTGCAGCGCAATTTTGGAGCGTATGAGGCATTTCATGAAGATGTTCAGACGCCGCGACGCTCCTCTTAACGCCGCGGACGCTCCCACGCCATGAGATGCGCCGCCCCAACGCCGACGCCGGGTCAACCACCGCGTGCCCAACAGTTATAACGCCGCCGACGCCGGGCTGAAGCCCGCTTTCAAAGATTAAAAGCAAATGGAGGCACCTGATTGGGGGTATTCCGAACGACGACTAGCACTAAATCGAGCCGCAACGACATCCGTGACGCCCAAAAACCCGGGGTCTGCTGACCACCACAACCCGCGAATGGGGCTGCCGGAGGCTCCAAGCACCTGTACATTTAGGAAAACGCGTAGTCTCCTTGTACGGAGCTCTACCCAAATACAAACCCGTATAAACCTGTCCCAATCAACAATATATGCAATATATATATCCATCACGCCACTGGGCCCACTAACAAGCCAACACATATATCCAAATCCATATCCACGCTTCAGCAGTTCAAATGTTTTACTCTTATACAACATATATTAAAATACTCAAATTTAATACATAAACATCATCAAAGCCACACCCTAGCTTCTTTATCCAACCTCATGATCTAACCGCCTCACGCACGCCTCCCGTATTCCTCGAAAAAGGGGGATCCTGACGACCGGGGCGAGCAGCTAAAGCTCAATAGAGATTCTGCCCCATGGGGCTACTCACCATCTATGCAATGTTCCAAATTCTTAAACACACATTCAAGCAAATGCATGATCCTACTTTGAATGTCTACCCGACTAACTCAGATCCCAGTCCTCACCGACTCTCTCACACTCGCTCAAGCCTTGTATGAGAATTATTATTTTATTAGTGGACAACCCTCTCATGTATATATATCACCGGGCCGTCCGACGATTGATATATATAAATTGTTTCAGGACTACTCTCCGATGAATAAATATCAACTCACATCTGACGGCGATATATTATTTAGTTTGTGGATCACCGATGAATAATAATTTAGACTACCCTCCGAACCATTTTCCTGTATTTATCTCATGCACTCACTCCTATAATCCTAGTATGATCCAGTTGCATAAGTAATGCACGTATGCCGCCCAATATACCAATTCACACGCAAATATATAAACATGAATATACTCGCATAATTAAATCACACAATCATGTTATGCAATTATACATTTCATCCCCATCAAAATTAGCTCACTGGGCTAATGATCAAACAAGAGCAATTTAATTTCTAAATTACTCGACCAAACGCATATTTTCCACTGGGCAAGGTCATTTTTCAAAGCATTATTCGAATGTTGAAACCCTCGCTTACTATTCCCGAAAAATCACAAACGCCTGCTCACTTAGTGAACCCGAATCCACTACCATTCCCTACCAACGTATGCCCAGCAACCATTTAATACACAAGTTAAACCAACCCACTCCCAAATTTCTACAGCTTATAGGTTCACGCTGTCCTAATATTCCAAAATGGCTTCACAATTTCACCCGAAGCCAGACCGATCAACAACCCATTCCCAGAAGATTTTCCATACAAACACATGATTTAAAGCCATTTTGGTGAAATAAACACCCCAAACAAATTCTTAATTTCAAGGCAATACGATGGGGGAAAATCCCCAATGGGGCGCTATGGGCCTGCCCCATGTTTTGGGATCGATCAAAGGTTCTCACGCTCAACCAAATCAAACATGGAAAACCTCAGGTCGGAATAAAACACAAGTAGGAGAAACCCCTAATTGAGTTGTCTGGAAAACTCGCAAAACCAGGTGGGTCCACGCGTAGCCCTCGTCCGCGTGAACGTTTTCTCCTCTCCCGTCCTCGTCACCGCCGACTGGCTGATCTGTGTGGCTTCTAGAGAAGGAGGTCCTCTCTCTAACTTCCTCCATTCGCTTTTCTTCCCCCACGCATCTCCCTCCTTTTCACGTTTTTTCCTTTGCTTTTCATTTGAGAGACTTCACTGTAGCTCTGCCTTTGGGCTCATTTAATCCATTTTATTTGATTAATTCCTTCTTTCACCGCTTTGATGTTCCATGACTACCGTCGCCCATTTTCATTATTTCTCTACTCATACCACTATGGTACATGAGTACATGCTATCTCAGGCCTTTCTGTCGCATCGAAATCTAAGCATTTACACCCGAACAAATGATGCTCTTAAAACGTGCGATTCCGACCGTCTCAAAGAAATCATAAATTTTACGTGCTAACTAGGATTTTCACTTATGATTTATTCCAATCTGCACAACTGGCTTTTGTCAATGAGGTTCAGAGAATTAATTACTGACTTTTTAACCAGAATTATAATTCTTTTATAATCAAAATTACGATTTTGCCCTTATTCCAGAAATTGGAATTTCTCGGGTCTTACAACATCAATCTGGAAGAAGAGCCCGTGATTTGTATTGTTTCTTCGTTTTTGACAATAGAACTGATGTTTTATATATTACATATTAGTATTTCATTAGTCAAGATGTTCTAGATTTATATCTATGTTATTAACCCTCACATTTTCATGGATTAAAGATCGCAATTTATGTTATTCATTTGTTTATAAATTGCTCAGATTCCCGTCTATATCTATAATTCAATTATATGGCACGATGGGCCAAGAAAGCATAATCATACCGGGAAATTCGAGATTCGAGAGACGCAGGTTATCCAGTGGATCCGAGAGCAAATTCTTCCACTGATCACGCACGTAAATTGTGAGATATTCCGATCCTCGAAGGTGGCATTTGAGGGTAGAACATTTAAGCTGCCTTAATCGAGTCGGGATAGATATACTAATTCTATTCACGAGATAAAGTGATATATCTCGAGAGAGAAGATATCTCGTAGCAAGATCACCTCGCCATTAACAAATTATGTCACATCGAATAACATCTTTAAGAAATAATCCATCTAAGGTAACAGGGGGAGACATAACCCTAGTCTTCAATACACAAAGGATTCATTAAGAACAATAGTTTGCTGAAATTCAATAATTTGACGCCTTTTTCTACAATACGCTTATTCAGATAATATCTAAAAAGCAAATCTTTGCATTCCACACACTTCGTCCCCGCTGGACGACATCCGCACCATTAGTACACTATATTACTGGGGCGACACACTTATGCACATGTATATTTTACACACCACGCTACCACAATGAGTATATGAAATGAGCACATGAATGAGTATATGAATGAGTATACGGAAACGTAGTATATGAATGAGTATATGAAATGAGTACATGAACGAGTACTAAGGAATGAGTGATGAATGAGTATATGAAATGAGTATACGTGAATGAGTATATGAACGAGTATACGTGAATGAATATATGAATGAGTATATGAAATGAGTATGTGAATGAGTATATGAAATGAACACATGAATGAGTATGTGAATGAGTATATGAATGAGTATACATGAATGAGTATTGGAATGAGTATATGAAATGAGTATATGAATGAGTATACGTGAATGAGTATATGAATGAGTATATGAAATGAGTACGTGAATGAGTATATGAAATAAGTAAAGATAGATTGAGCTGTCTGAAAAGATTATACGAAAGTGAATATGGAATTGAAATGATATTTGAAAACCGAATGAATGTGAATGATGATAATGACTCGATTCATTAAAAAGAATCCGCCATAAATGTGAATCGTCGATATGTCGACGAACCGCCCGACGGATGCACCACCCAGATCCGTCACGAAGGCACCCCAAATTTATCCAATGTCCACTTAGCGGTTCTGGATTCAACAACGGCCTGACCGAACTCGGCGTGACAACCCTTCTGCCTCCTCATCACTAGGGATGTCGAAGTTGAAGTCCAGGCCTGGGTAGGCATTAGCAGTGTAAAACCCGAGAAAAATTCAATTTTTCTGAAAAAGGGTAAAACGGTAATTTCGGTTGAAAACCGGAAATTCTCTAAATCTCGGATGATGAAACGGATTGCGCCATAAACCTGCCTCGCGAAATCTAGTGACCTTAAAAGTTTGAATTGAGATTACCATAATATTTTATGAATTTATTGGTGATTAAATCACTAATGATTCAAGAGCTTAGATTTTTACTTAAAATCTTAAGTCTAAATGTGTTTGATTTGGGTTCATTTACAATAAAATGAATCGAAAAGAAATAAAAAATTTTGGGGACGTAAATGAACCTAATGAGGCAATAAAAATCGCTTATCCAAATGATAATAATACACACACAATATTATTATTATAATATTATAATAATAATAAAAAGAAAAAAAAATCATCAAAAGGAGGGGCAAAGAGAGGCGTCGGGGGAGAGAGAGCTTTGCAGAGAGAATATTCTTTTTTTTTTTTTTCTCTCTTTCTTTATTTCTCAGATCTACGAAAATCGGATTACAGGTTTTCTTTCTGACTCGAAGGCAAGTTGATCTACGCGGGACAGGAAAACCACGCTGATTAAAATCTTGGAGTTTTCATTAAACTCCACGGCGTATGATTTATCCTACTCGGGTTACACTTTGCGGTTGGCAGAATGTTTCGCTGGTCGAGGACGTGAATCCATCATTGATCGTCCCAAATTCAACCGACCGCTAAAATTTTTTTGTTCTATTCTCGGGACAAGAGATGCGATCGTTACAGAAAGGTCGTTTGGGTGCTTGTTTTATAATTTATTGGAAATATTTTTGAAATGAATTACTTGAGTTGTGTGGAATTAATAGATTAATGCATGTTTGATGTTAACAAATGTCACAATTATATGGAATATAAGTGTGTGTACAGCTCTCGAGATTGCAGATTACTGATTCGCTTCTCAATTATACGAAATATAATTGCGGTGCGTAGCCATTGGAGATGATTGTGAATTGCTCAAATGAGCTAATTGGGTGATTTTGATGAATATTGAATGTACCAAGTGAAACAATAAAGGGACACGATCCACGTAAAACTAAGAGTCCCTGACTGTGTCAGGTTTGGTTTTGCTCCCTGACCGATGTCTCTGCTTCAGAAGGTGTTTTCAGATCACAACATTCGGATGATGAACCGTGAAGGGACCAAGAGGTGCCCCGTTTATATGGTCCGTGATCAGCCATTTTTGCGGTATATGGTCGAGTGATTCAAAATGAATTGTCGTGAGCTCATAATTAGTCCATGTGAGCTAATTTCGTGTAATTGATCGCGGAATTCGCATAACATGTTTTATGTGATTTAATTATGTTAATATATATGCATGTAAATATACAAAGATTTAATGCCGGACCAGATCATGATTCCATACGCAGACCGCAAGAACCTAAATTGTGTGTGAGTGCATAGTTGAGATCGACACCGCGTTAGGTGTTTGATGGTGTGTCGAGTACACGGTTGCGGGATCAACACCGCCAAGTAGGTGCTGACAGGGCTCGACCAATAAGACAACTTCCAAATGAGTCGCACGTTAAGAAAATGGAAATGGCTCATCGCGATTCCATATGCAATCAAGCACCCTTGAACAATAGAGTGGAGTGCATGAGGTGGTTTCTCGAGAATTGGTTTCTGAGGGTCGACCAACAATATTATTTATCGAGGGTTGTCCATAACATATCAATCGTCGAAGCTCCGCCCAATCGATATACATCTGAGGTCATCCATATACGGTCACCGTCGAATCCGCCCAATCGACATACACTCCGAGGGTCAGTCCACAAATAGATTATCTGAGTTCCGTCCACCATTTATATCAAGGGTCATTCACGCTTAAAAACAAATACCTTTGTTTGAAATGGTTTTTACTTACGGCGTAATGCATGTTCGAGGGAGTCATGAGAACTCGAGGCGACGGGTGCAAAAGACCCGCGATATCATGGGCCTGTATGGGGTGTAAGAGAGACCCAACGTATCACCCGAAAATTTATGCCGGCCCAAAGAAGACACACCACATGTTTATCACATGACTTCGTCAGGTGGATAGAGCCTGCTCGACTTCAGGATTTGTCGCCCATTGACACTTCAGATTGCAATGGAGCCTGAGGGAATTTATACTGGTCATTGGTAATACCGCTGACAACACAATCATGATGTGATGTGAGACTAGCCTGGATCGACGGATATATTACCAATGGCATATCGAGCGATGGGAGTCAGAGCCTCCTGCACGGGCATGGCGAAGGTCGAGTCTCATTCATGGCATGTAGACATTCAGTAGACACGTATGTCGCACTGACGTGTGTTTGGATTATGCGACCATTACATGTGCACTTAGGAAAGGAATAGCCTCGTAGGAAGATTATCACTACTAAAGCTACCACCTTTCATCGTAGACCCCCTTCGTGCACAGTCGTGCATCTAAATGGACCAGATTTTGGGACCGCACATATGAAGAAAGCCGACTTTCAGGGCTTTGATTTTCAGATAACATGTATTAGGAATGCTGTAATTTTAATATATGTTTGTATAGAGAGTAATTTATTAACTCTTGAACTATTGTAGATAGTCAGATGTATTCGGGATATTTTTCAGAGTATTGATGCAAATTCGCGCCACATTATACATTACTCGGCATGTGCACCCGGTGGTGGTCATTGTAAACCGTTGAATGTTCAGATTCGGGCAGCCCTCGTACAAAGGAGGCTCCGCCCCGATTTTCGTGGAATGTCGGCAGGTTACCCGACATCCACGCAGTATTCTCAAGTGGTTAATCTGGTCGTTACTGATACCTCCTAGCTTTGGGTGCACCGCCGCGTTCCCTTCCTTTGAAAGGCAAGCCACCTAGAAGCCCATTGAGTGCAGGCCTCATCCCACAATCTCGCTATAACTTCGTCCCTCTGAACGACTAGAGTCTCTTGCCTATGAAGGTCCCCTCGCAACCCATGGCACTCCCTGGCCGCGTCCCACGCAGCTTATACCTCGCAGGCTTCGCGACGAGAGCTCCATCTATACAAATGGCCGTCAGCTGGCGAAGATCGTCTCTACCAAGACGCAGCCTTCTCTCTGCACCCCCGCACCGCTCTCGGGAGACGCGGAATAGCCTCATCCCCGACCATCCGAAGCTCGGGGATCGGGCATATCACAGCCGTCCCCCGCCTCCAAAGAAATTATTTTGCATAACCTGCAGCCCATCCCGAACCTCCCGAAGCTCGACTTCGACCGCTCTTAAGCTGTTCCTAGCCTCATCTTCTCTACCCTCGGCCCGAGCTCACGCCGACAAGGTATGCCTCAAATCGGACTTAAGCTTCATAGCCTCCTCATTCATACTCTGCACTCGGTCCCGTAGCTACCAAATGGCAGGAAGCCACCTCGGCCTTGTAAACTTTGGCGCGACATGACCTCGCTTAGATCGGGCCTCGCTAAATCCTTCAAATGAGTGTACCACCGCCCACACCTAACACAAGATCAACACCCAACTCAAGCAAAATCAGGCACGACAAGATATGGAACTTGCGTATACATCGCCCGAGGTGACAGAGCTAAGCTCCTCAACCCGGCAAGGCGCCCGATCTCGAGGTCGAATCTTTAAGGACGGACGAAAGACCGCGCCGCCGTAAGCCTCTCAGATAAGGAGCAAGGAATCGCCATTCCGCTGGGCTGCAGCTCTCCTTCAACTCCTTCCGTCCTCGAGGAAGGTGGCTTAACACTACGGGGATTCCAAACAAAGGATAAAAATTTACTCCAATCCACGGCTCACAGCCTCCCCGAGAGTTCGCCAGCTAACTAGAACGAGGGTCGCGAACTCCGAGCTTCAGGACCTCACCGAGGCGAAACACCGCCCGCACCCGACATGGGCAGAAGGGGAAGAGGAAGACACCCGCTCTACCTACCCTGCCTAAGCAGCCCTTCTCAACGGAGTCCGAAGTTTTCCGCTTCATGCTCCAGGACTTCCGAGACAGCGTCTCCACCCAAGCTAAAAGCTCTCCCTTGGTGGGCTTGGCAGCAGAAGGCCCGACGGGAGAAAATTTCATAGCGGAGGGAGGTGAAGGCCTCAAAGCAACAGAGCGGGTGCAGACCTGCTTCTCAAGTGACCGTGAATGTCCGACCCGATCACCCGAGTAGGGGCGCTGGAGCACTCACCAACTCCCCGCTATGACGCATTCTGGCTGAGATCGAGTCTAACACTGAAGCATGCGACAACGCACTGGGAGATACCCCATGACCTCACAAAGACTATACCAAAACAAAACAAACTCACGCATTCTGGGGCGGTCCAGCAACCTAACGCCCAGGTGTCATCCCGTTAAGAGGGTCATACTTCCAATTGCAGCCGCTAACGAAGAAGTAATGCTCCTTCCAAAGCCTATGGGAAGATGGAAGATCGGAAATTACCAGAGGAGCACCGACGCGTCGGTAACAAAGGAAGCCCTGGCGATTCCTCCTTCACGCTAAAGATTAATAACGTGAGCTATACTGGGAACACCGAAAATCTCTCATTCCTCGAAGAAACCAATAACTCCAAATCCGTATTACCCTCAAAGAATCGGGCGAGTCGAGAAGGACAAAGTATTGAAGTACGTGAAACCCTTATAAAGTGGTAGAGGGGAAGCGAAGACCGGGCGTGTCGAAGGCCACTTCAAAGCAGCGACACCATCTTAGGTAATCGAAACCAATGCAAGAGTCAAACGCCTAGGACCACTGACACCAAAAAGGAGGTCTCTGTAATGCCGGGCAAAAGTGGCCCCATATGGGACCGACTTTTCAAAGTCCCACAACCAAAGCATTTTCAGAGACGACCTGACTTTAGGTATTCCGATCCCCCGGATAATGGCATCTGCCACTCCTCCCTTCCCTCGTCATGGAAAAGGGGCCCCGGGGCATCTCGAAGATCAACTCCAACCGAGCGGCCGGAGGCGCCGCCACCCGCTCAAACCAAACAAGAGACACCCCCCACGCGCAACGGCAAGAAGAGCCAAACCCTTGACCCATGAGAATAATAGGAACAAAACAAAAGATCGCTCAGCGGCATCACAAAGAGCCGAAGAAACTTTGCACTAAGTGCTCGCATCAATGTTAAGGGAAAGAGAAACCCGAACTCACAGGGAAACAAAAAGGCGTCAAGATCAGGAGAATACAAGACAAAAGGTCAGAAGATATTCTCAGAAAAAACTAAGAACTGGAAGAGGTGGGCGCGAAAACCGAAACGTCATCATATCATAAGACATATGACGGTGACTAAGCCCTAACCGACCCAGCCCTGAGCTGACACGTGGAAGTCACACCCTGCACGAAATCTATAGCCTCGTCACGCACACCGCACACAAGGGCCGGGGGCAACTGATGGGGTTTGAAAATGCCGTTGTAATCCACTCGCCAGGCCCAAGGAAGAGGCAAGCCCAATGAAACACCCAAGCCCCTAGCGCCAGCCCAAAACGAAAGCCCAGTTCGCATGCCCCAAGGGCCGATAACATGGGTAATGGGGAAGGCCCACATTCTGCAAATCAGACTGAATCTCGCCAATAAGGAAAGAAGGATAATTCCCAATAACCTCTTATCCTGTAAATCCAACTAAATCTTACCGCCAGCTTAAAATGTGATAATTCACGATAAAACAACAAATTTTTATCCTCGTTAGATTAAACTAGATTCATACTAATAAGGGAAATGGATAATTCTCAATAAACTCGCTCCTTCCATATCCTTATTAAATTCCGGAGACGAATAAAAACAGAAAATATCCTTTTTTTTTGGGTATCCAATGGGAAAGAATCCTTATTACCATCCAATCGAAAAACATACACTATATATATCGTGTGCCACCCCTGAAAGGTACGCAAAACATTCGCCTCTGCGCCCATCTTTCTATCGTGGAGGAACTGACTTAGCACTGAGCTACCGATCGGGCGAAGCCCTCGCCGACCCTTCTTCTTTCTCGTTTTTGCAGAGGAGAGCGATGCTAGAACCTCATGCATCAAAATTTCAAAGAAGAATTTCAAGCAAATTCCGCCAACGACCCCAACACGCTCCAAACTGCATCGGTTAAAAGCATCATCAAGATTTATATGAAAACTCTTGCTGGAAAAAAACCACAGATAGAGAAAAAAACTTTATTATTAATTCGAAAGGAATTATAAATCAAGTACTAATGTGGAATAAACTTAACATGTTTATATAATGAAAGTACCCAAACAGAAAGGTCCTTTTTTTTTTCTTAAATTTTTCTTTTCACAAAAGTCACATTGCAAGCCTTCAGGTCGGATATAAGTCCAAAATCAAATTCGAGTCACAAAAAACAACAAAGACAATAATTAATGTAATTTTATATATACTGATAGAAATCTCCAACCCGAAGTTTGGATCTCTGAGCAAATTAAACCGCTAATATGATGCCACTAAAGTTCCAAAGCACTAGGCTCGACGAAGGCAAGAGAAAGTATTTCATGATCAATGTTGTTCAGGAATCGTTTCACAAAGTCACTAACTTAATCTTTTATTTTTTTAACTGAAATCGTGGAGTATTCTTGGAATTACTCTTCATAAAAATCGTAACTCTCATCGAACATTAATTAGTGGGAAACATCTCGTTAGAAAAAGAATAAAATAAACCAACAAAATATCTACTTGTTGTAGAAACCTGGAAAGCATAAACCAAATGTTTGGACATTCCAAGCAACATAAACTTAATGCTGCAAAATAATGGTTATTCAAGAAAACCAAAAATAAATTAAATCAATAAGAAAAGAGGAGAATATAACCAAGTTGGAGAAACAACCGAGTCTTGTGAAATTCACAATTTCCTTAAGACAAATTCGCCTTCTCCGTTGGTGCTTTGAGATTCCAAGGGCTGCCTCTGGCCTCCCAGATAAACTGTGTCGAATGGTCGACAAAAGCACTTTGTCGCCACTCCTACGAACTGATGATGTGTTTGCACTATCACTGACAAAAGGACGAAGGAAGGAAAACCGAGACTGGACAATTTCTTTTTTTTTGTACTGTTTTCTTCCTGAAATACCCCGACAACCTTTATATAAAGGAGAGACTTGACCTTTTGGAATGCCAAACCTTTTGGCTTCCCAAACCCTTAGAATTCCGAAATTAATTATTCATTGAATGTCATTAATCTCATTCATTGAGTGTCAATTATTCCATATAACTGAACTATAGAATTATGAACAAAGAATTATTCAGTTGAAACTCTTAGGAATTCCAAAATTAATTATTCATCAATGTCATCCATTTCATTCACTATATCCAAATAATTCCCCACATGAACGAATGACGACCAAAGGCAGACAGACATGGTGATAGAAGCAACTATTAAACTTGCATAGGAGAGGTAGGTGTTGACCCTGAACCTTCCTCAGAAAATATGTTTACTCTACTACCTAAACAAGAGACAAGATGTCCTTTTTGAACTATTCTCGCCATTTGTGTAGACGATGACATATCTCACACATGAATTCTCCAAACACAGTCAGCTTCACTTTTATGTCCATTTTGGCCATGACATGCGCCTCGGTTCCCGCAAGAGTTTATCAGAATCAGGCCCCCATTCAATTCCTCCTGCTACCCCACTTCACTCTTACACAGTGATTGTGGGTGCTAATGAGACGAGACAACTCATGAGCTACTCAAACTCGACTCTACAAACCCCGACTAGAATGAGTCACCGAACTCGAGCCGACTAAATGTTAACGAGTCGAAATGAGCAACTCAGAATCGACTCGAGTGCCTCGCAGAACTCGAAAATATTTTGTATATAAAATTTAAAAGTTTTTTTAAAAATTGATATCTCTACTTTAGGGAATTCATAAATAATATATCTCCATTTTATATTCTTAAAAATCATAAATTTTCATTATTTATTTAGTTATAACATTTATTTTAAAAAATAATTTAATTCTTTCTCTAAAATTAAGAGAATTCAAGCCTCAGAAACTAATTTTCAACTCAAACAGCACTCACACTCGCACCCAATCGAAACCCTAAACTCATTCCAAAACCTCCACCAAATCAACCTGTGAAAACAACCACCATCGCCGCGCCTCCTCCTCCACCGATCCAATGGTCTGTATGCCTCGCAATAATGTTTATATGTTTCATCTCTTCTCATTGTTCTTGGTAGTAAGGGGGAGAACACTATAACTTTCATCTCTTCTCATTATTCGAGTTCGAGTTCGAGCCTGACTCAGCTCAGCCGAACGCCGAAAGTCTCGACTGAGCTTCATTTTTCAAGCTCATGAGCCAGCCTGACTGAAGTTTTCGAGTTCGAATGAGCTACTGAACTCGAGCTTGACTCGCATCATTAGCACCCCTATTTGTAAGTGACAAATCCAATATTTAGTCAAGTAAAACTATAACTTATTGTAAAAGTAACAAATTGCCCTTGAAAATATAAAGATAAATCTTCACGTGATAACTAAATCTCCAATAAGTATTTTGTCGCATCCATGCGTTATAATTATATCGACAATGACATTTTTGTTGGAAAATTGTGTATTTTTGTACCTATTTTTATTATTTTAAAGATATAAGTTTGAAATCAGGTATATTAATATCTTGATAAGCAAATAAAATTTTAAGCTAAAATTTATTTGGACCTAAATTTTAGAAATCAATATTCAAAAGGGTAAATTTACTTTATAGATAAATTAATTTTCTTAATTTTAATCAACATCAATTTAATTAAAATTTGAGAAATTTGAATTAGGCGTATAACAATATAACACAACTATTCCACCGCCGCAATGAATTATCCACGTCTTTCCATAAAGGTAATTTAAACCATCAGATCCGCCATTTACCGATTTGTCTAATTCGACTTTCTCGTATCGTAGTACCCAAAATTCAATCTAAGAGGGTATTACATAACACAAAGGGACATATTTTTCTCGAATCCCTATATTCTCACCGCTTCGGCTTAAATTTATCTCCGTAAGAAACCCTAATTCTTCCTCAAGGCGACTTTAATATCCTCTTCAAGGTGAGTTTGATCATCAGTAAATGTTGATAGATTTTTCATCTCGATTCCTCTTTCAAGGACTCACATTTTCGTTTTGTTTTGTTTCGTTTCTTTTGTTTTCAGATTTTCCAGAAAATCACTAGAACCGCGCTTTGTTGGTAGGAAAATCTTTGGTCACGCCGCTCTTCTACCTTGTCAGAGGATTAATTTTCTTATGCTTTTGTGTATATAGCTTCTCTTCTTGTCGATTTCAAATGCCGTATTGCTGAGATCCGATGTGTTTGCTTCAGCCTAGCCTCACAGATGTTGTTGATTCATACCGTTTGGTTGCCGAGAAATCGAGAAAGGAAATGGAAATTTTGACTGTTAATTTTTACTATACATGCTTTTCCTCCGGATAATGGGGAGATGGACTGCCTGTATTAGTTTTTAGTTCCACCCGCCATAATAGGAAAATTTTTCGTCACGCTGTCTTTCGCCTCTGTGCGGATTAATTTTCTTTTTATGCTTTTATGTATATAGTGTCTCTCTTCTGTTGATTTCAGCCGCCGCATTGTTAGATCCGTATGTGTTTGCTTCATCAGCTTCAGATGTCATGATTTGCGCCTCGTCGTGGCTGGGCCGGTAAACCGAGAAAGGAAATGGAAATTTTGGACTGTTAATTTTTGCTATACATGTTTTTCCTCTGGATAATGGGGAGATGGAATGTTTGCGCTAGTAGTTTTTAGTAGGCCTGTCAAAATTCAACACGACACGATTAAACGACACGATTAACCGCCGACAAACAGTTCGGGTGAGACCTAACGGAGCCAAAGAACGTCAACCCGCTTAACACGCTAATAAACGGTCGCGGTCGGGGTGAGACATGTTAACTGCTTATAACCCGCTTACCCGCTTAACACCGCTTCATACCGCGCGATCAATGGTCGCTACTAAAGCTCGCTGTACCAACCCGACACGATTAACCGACAAGATTAACCGCTGATTAAACGGGTTTTGAGTGATACCTAAACGGGTTCGGATGATAAACGGGTCAACCCGTTTAACACGTTTTAATAAATCCGTCAGATTCGTTTTCATGTTTTTCACCACAATTCGCTTAACCCGTGAACTGCTTAACCCAAATCTAACACGTCACACCCCTAGTTTTAGTTCCTACGCTTGTAAAGGCGTCTGTGTCAATTTCCTCAATAGCTCTAAAATCATATATTCGAAGAATTTACACTCGCATGTGTTCGCAGGGAAAATATACATGAAAAGGAAATAAAGAAATCAATCTAAATCTCAAGTGTTATTGTTTATCTAAACTAGAATAGAAAACTAATTCAAACTCAAACTTATTTTTAATTTAGCCACCATTTCAATGACTTTTCATACATTGGCCCTCCAAAATGCATCCTATTTAGTGGATCAAGTGCATTGAAATTGATTTTTGATTTGAAATAAATATTGCTATTAGTGTTTGAAGGTTCTATGAAAGTTTTGTTCTTTGTCTATACTATGTTGTTATAATGACTAGTGGAGCGATCATATGTATTTCAGATTGTCTAAGTCTTCTAAGGACCACAAACATCTTCAACACTCATGGACACTTCAAGAGTAGGAGTTTTATGTGAATATCGAGATGAGATTAAGGAATCCCGATGAACTTAATGAAAGTGAAGATGTTAATTTGGAAACCTAGTGAACCCACTTCTATCCCTACATCGAAATAAGTTGAGGTTGAAAACCCTTTTCCAACATTTTAAGAGACCAAGAAGATCAAAGCCTGGGATGATTTTCAACTCGAAATGATAAAAGGGAAATGGAAAGTAAGGTGTAACATCAGAATCTCCTTCTCTCTTGGCAACTAAAGCACTACTCATTCGAACCTATTATTTGGACACTTGTTCAAAAAAGGACACTTGAAGCAACAACAAATGATTAATTTTTTACCATCTGATTCAAGTATCAGTACAAACCAATCTGGATTTGTTAGTGCTTTGCATAATGGTAAATTTGACATGTTAAAGATGAGAGAGGGGATAGCACATTGGCTCACGATGCATGAGCATCCTTTCACTATTGTAGAAGAGGAAGGATTTAACTTGATGATGAAGTGGGGAATACCACAGTGGACTAGTGTGTCTCGTCAATAATTATAAGAATGTACTCCTTCAAAGTCTACGATTTTGAGAAGAAGAAGCTAAAAGCATTATTGAAAATGGTGGATCGAATTAGTTTGACTATAGATTTGTGGCGATCAAGGCCACAAAGGATCGAATATATGGTTTGGGCCAGCTCATTTCATGATTCGATTGAAGCTTCAGAAGCGAAAGTGCTCAACTCTTTCCACTTACCTCCTCCACGTGAAAGGTGCGCACATACCGACGTATTCAGCTTACGCTGCTTCTGGGTGGAGTGGGAAATTGAGAACAAAGTAAGTGTGCTTATATTTTCACATACTTATATTATATTTTTTAAACAGATTTGTGAACTAATCAATAATTTCTTTTCATTCTCTCTAGGTTTTCAATTTCAGTTGACAATGCAAGTGCAAATGATTCTTGTATTCAGATTCTAAAGGATAATTTTGCATCTAATGAAAGGCTTCTATGCAATGGAAGGCTATTTCATGTTCGTTGTTGTGCACATATCCTTAACATAATGGTTCAACATGGTCTTGAACAAGTGAAGAGCATCATTGCAAAAGTCCATGAAACTGTGGACTTCTTGAATTCAAGTGAGGCACGACTCAAACGGTTTGGTGAACTTGTTAGCCAATACAATGTGCAAGACCGAAAATTAGTCCTTGAATGCAAGAGACTCGTTGACCAACTTATGACATGTTGATTGTGCTATCAAGTTTAGAAAGGTATTTCTAGATATGCTTTACATGATCATAATTATGGTTGTCATTCCTAATGATGATGAGTGGGAAAAGATTTGAGAAATTGTTTCAAGTCTTAAAAGTTTTTAAAGACGCTTACTAATATTATATCGTTCCGAATATCCAATCCTAACTTGTTTCTTAAAGGAGGTGCATAGGATTAAAGTGTTGTTGGATAAAAATTCGAGTCTCCCCACGATTTTAGTTAGAGTATGGTTCAAAACACTTAAACAAAGGTTTGACAAGTATCGGGTGAATGCACATGCTAATGGCACATAAGAGCTGCTGGACCATATTGAAAATGAGGGCTCTAGGAGATTACATTCCCCAAAATGTTTTCTTCGCATGTAGCTTGAGAGAACATTAGTAAAGTTAGAGATGTCATGTATCAACTTTATGATGAATATGTGAGAATGCATTTTTCTTCTACTCAAGTGAAGAAAAAGGAATGTGAATTTGTTTCAAATGCTCATGAAGGAGGAAGTACATCAAGTAGTTTGTTAGAACTTTTGCAAGTGGTTAGAAGTGGGCAAGAAGCGGAACCTATGAAATCTGAACTTGATGTGTATCTTGATGAGGGGCTTTTCATTTCTCAAGATTATAAATTTGATGCCTCGTCAGGAAAAGGAAAAATCTATGAAGCTTCATATTTTGTCTAAGTTGGCAGCAAATGTTTTGGCTGTTCCAATCACCACTGTGGCTTCTGAGGCAACTTTTAGTGCCGGAGGTCGTGTAATAGATCCCTTATGTCTTCACTTATGTTCCGTAAACAAGCAAATGTCGAGCATGCACCGTGATCGGGTGTAGATCCTCCATGGAGTGAAAGAAAGAACAAGGTAAGAAACTACTGTTAATCAATTTAGTTTACTTTTTTTTTTTTAAATGTATAAATACTTACATTTTGATATTATCAGAGAACAAAGATGAAGATCAACCTAAAGAAATTTTTATCCCAATTCCTTAATACCTCCAAAAGGAATCGACAACCGACAATTCACAGGTTTTGATTATGAAATTAAAATTGAGTCATATTTTTACTCACTCTATTTATTACTGATGTTTTCACAGTTAAATATTACAACAAACTGCTATGTTTTTGTGTGTTTGTGGGAAGATGTTTTGATGCTTCGTTGGATCGTTATTTAGTTTGACTCGGAGGTTATATATCACATTTTCATGATCATTGTACTCTGAAACCTAGCACCTATCATAGGCTATTAGATTATTTGAAGTTGTATCCTAAGAATATGCTTTCAAGTGTATTTGTTTAATGATAGTCCATGTGTAGATTACTTAAAACTAAAGTTTTATGATGTTGTAGTGACCGTTAATTCTGATTTTTGTGTTTTTGGACTCACTGTAGTTTGTTTCCATTATTCATATTCCTTGTTTATATGATAACAATTACCACTAGAGACCCTAGCTTTGAAAATGACATGGTCCAATATCGAGAGTCATGTTCAATTCAAATTCAAGCTTGAGTCGAATTAATTTCGAAGTTCGAGTCGAGGTCGAAGTTCGAAGCTGGTTTCGACTCGAGTTCGCTCGAGTCGAAGTTCGAAGCCATGCTCAGTTCGAGCCGAGCCGAGTTCGAAGCCATAGCTTTCAGTTCGGATTCGAGCTTCATTTTTCAAGCTCGCGGCTGAAGCCTGAAAC
Source organism: Tetrastigma voinierianum (assembly GCA_016808115.1). Taxonomy (NCBI): domain Eukaryota; kingdom Viridiplantae; phylum Streptophyta; class Magnoliopsida; order Vitales; family Vitaceae; genus Tetrastigma; species Tetrastigma voinierianum. Next base: position 431,371 of record JAEQBH010002923.1, on the reverse strand, counting down.
AGCTCGATTCGAAGCTAAGTTCAAGTCGAGCTTAATAACCTCCGAACTCGACTGCGATCATTAGCACCTCATAGGTGATCTCTCCAGAAATTAAGAGTAGTTTCATGTTACTCTTTCGCTCAATGCTTAGAGATCATTAAAAGCATAACTTAACCTTTCTTATAAAGAGCATCACTGCTCATCATAGGAATGGACACGATAATATCCTCACAAGGATTGTATCAAAGTCCGTACAATTTGTTGTCCCCTTTGAACCTAGATCTCGGGATCTCCACGCCTAGGCTGGGTATCCATCAGATCGATTTATTCTTTACGTTTAGTCATCCCACTCTTCGATGACTTTAACCAACCCTCTGCTTAACCTTTCGTTAGCTGGATCCGCAATGTTATCCTTAGATCTTACATAATTTAGAGAGATAACCCCAATTGAGAGTTGTTGTCTAATGGTATTGTGTCTACGACGTATATGTCTAGTCTTACCATTATACATCGTTGCGTTCTACCAACAGCAGATTTGACTCCATTACAAATGTATGCATATCGGAGGCAATCGGCCGCCACCTGAATGTCCTTCAGAAGTGGCGAGCCATTCCGCCTTCCCACATTTGTCTAGTGCTATAAACTCGATTCCATCAGGATCCGAAATAACCATCCTGCTTTGAGGGATTTACGATACACGCATCTCCCAGTTGTAAAGACATAACTAATATGATTTGAGTCTTTAACATTAGATATCCAATTAGTATCACTATAACCTTCAAGCAACAAACAGATATCTTCAGGTAGTGCACTCATAGTCACGAGTGAATCGTGAAGTATTTTAATATTCTCATTATTCCTTCGTCAATGCATAGCTCCAGATCGCCGTGCACCTACTCGCCTTTATTAACCGCATAGGCTATGTGTCCGGGCTCTAGGCCAACTCATTAAGTACATTAGACTCCCTATCACCCAGAGTATTCTACTTGAGCAACACTCTCTCCTTTATTCTTGGAAAGTGTAGAGTTACCACATCTACCGGTTCCGTTATACCAGATTTATCCTTATCAAACTTCCCAAGAATATTGCTCACATAGTGATCGACTTAGTCCGAAACTATCCACGATGTTCTTTTGATTTTTATCTCAAATATAACATCAAGAAGTCCCATGTCTTTTCATGTCAAATCTCAATTCAACATGTTTTGGTAGATTAAATCACCCATCATCACTACCGATAACTCCGCATGTCATCTACATACAAACATATTACAATGACATAGCCATGTTCATTATCTTCACACATAGACACACTTATCACATCTATCGATTTTGAATCCATGTGACAACATAATGTTGTCAAATTTCATGCCATTGTTTCGGCAGTTTTTTAATCCATGCTGATTTTACCAATCTGGCGCATTCTCATTTCTTGGCCCTGCAGCGTAAAACCCTCGAAGTCGCTTCTCCATGGCATTTCTTCATTCAAATCTCCATTTAAGAAGGCCATTCGATATCCATTTGATGTACCTCAAGATATTTTAGTGCAAAGAATGGCAAGCACCATCCTTATGGAGTTTATTCGCCACAGAGAATGCGTGTCAAAATAATCCGCACCCGTTTATAGCCTTTGGATCACAAGTCTTGCCTCAGATTCGTCTATCGATCCGTCTACTTTCCGCTTCCTCTTAAAATCCACTTGGAACTTAGAGGTTTACAACCCGATGAAGATCTCGCTAATTCCCAAGTATGGTTATGCAAGATGGTAAATCAATTTCACTTTTAATCGCTTCTTTCCACATGAGACTCTCCGTAGAGTCTGTCCGTCCCGCCTGGTGCCCTCTGTTACTGCATGCCGGCAACCGACCAGCCGTTTTTTCCGTCCCGCCTTTACTCGCACCCGGGTTCCCACCTCCTCCATCAAGATATCATCCCGACTATTTTCAATGACAATAGTCTCCAACACTCGCTTACGGAACTGCTTTTCCTCGATCCGTATGAACACATCCTCAAAGCACGATGCATTCCCTCGATTCCATTATCGTGATTCGTGAATATCCGGGATATTTGACTAATAAACAAGAAATCGATAAGCAGCATTGTTATGTGCATAACCAATGAAGATGCAATCACAGTTTTAGGTCCTATTTCATCTTTTAAAGGAGGAACCGCCACTCTTCTTGCAAATTTCGACATCCCCACACTCGCAAGTACTGGTAGGGATGGCTTCATTCCTTTCCACATAACTCATATGGAGTCTTTTTCGCTTTAGGTACCTTATTTAGCTGTAATTAGTAGATAAAACGGCTTCTCCCACATGTTTTGCGTGGTAGACCGTGAACTTATCGCATTGCATTCATCATTTCTTTAGAGTGCGATTTTTTCCGCCAGCCACTCCATTGGGGATTGCGGGCAAATAAGGTGCCGTGGGTTTCATGTGATAATCCCATGTCGAGCACAAAGGTCAACAAATGGCGATTCATACTCTCCACCTCGATCACTTCTCAAAGACTTTAATTTTCCTACTGAGTCGATTCTCAATCTCTGCTTTTAACAAAATTTCTATCGCCTCACTCCTTACTTTTGCAGTACCACATAACTCGCACTTCGGGTGCTATCATCCACAAAGGTAATAAAATATTTATTACCACCTCTTGTTTGTACGAGCTTCAAATCACATATATCACTATGGATTAAGTCAAGAGGTTCAGTGTGTCTTTCAATACTTTGAAAAGATGACCTGGTTAGTTTTGCCTCCATACAAGTTTCACTAATTTGTGTTGTGATCAATTTGAAAAGTTGGTATATGATTTAAGTTAATTAATTTACGCAATGTATCATAATTAACACGTCTTAATCTACCATGCCATAGATTAGATGACTCAAGAATATAAGCATAAGAACTAGCTTTATTCATTTCTCGACTTAATGGCTAGTCATTACATTAAGCTTCCACATACCGCCTTCACTCATATAAATTCTTTTCTCGACATACATTCCGCTCTTTGATAGAACAAATTTATTCCGACTTCAAACACCAACCGAAATCCATGACTAATCAAGAAAGAACCGCACACTGCTCCTCATGGATTTCGTGTACATATAACACATTTGTTAGAGTAAGCTCTTCCCCGTAAGTCATCTTCAAGACCACCTCGCTTGCCCTTGATATCCGATGTGGCGTAGTTCCCATGAACACCTTTTCTCCGGGGCCTCAATTGGTTCAAAGGTGGAGAACATCATCTTATCGATCATACGGCGTAGCACCGCTGTCAATCCACCATTCCTCGATTTGATCCCACCAAGTTCACCTCAGAGATCACTGTGAATGAGGTCAATTTCGCATTACATCTGAGATGTCACAACCACATCGCTTCTCGAGTTTGTTTCTCTTCGGAAATCTGCAATCATAAGATTTGTGACTTTGCTTCCACTGGGCCACACGATGAATTCATTTCTTGAACACTTCGTCCTAAATTTAGTGCCTTTCTCGTTAAGGCTTCAATCCCTAACTCACCATGCTCCACAAAAGCCAAATTTTTAGCCTCATCGGGATTGTAGGTGCCATTTTCCTCGCATCCCTTTATCGCCTTCGAGCAGATTCCCAGAGCACCGGTGGGTAAAAACCCGAGCCAAACAACTAGCCTCCTGCATTTAATATTCTCTGGTTAGTCAAATTCCTGCACTACAAAGAATTGAAGACAAACTCACAAAGTTGAGAATAGGTTTTAAATTTAAAAGACTTTTTCTCCTTATCATATATTCCTCGCAGTTAAATATCATAACAAAACATGGCCTAGCAGAGCATTTCCCCATTTGAATGCTTGGCTTTAGTGGTTCAAAACCCTTCGCGATTTCGTACTAGATTTCTTTTTCGCAGAACCAACAAAACCAATTTTGTTCGTTTTTGGTTTTGTAAAGATTTTTTCCAATGTGTAACAACATAATTCTTAAAACAAAAGAAACCTTTTTTTTCTTTTCGAAAATAGAATCCTTTTTTTTTCCTTCTTCGTAAAACGTAACCTCGTAACGTAAAACAATGTAATTCTAAAACAAAAGAAATCTTTTTTTTTTCCTTTCAGAAAATAGAATCCTTTTTTTTCTTTCGTAAAATGTAATCAACCAAGATCTTAAAATAAATTTCCTTATTTTTTTTCCTTTAGAAACAAAACAACCAAATTCTTTTCCGTCGTAAAACATGATCCCTTTTTTTTTTCCCTTCCAAAAACAGACCACCAAAATCTTAGAAATAAATTTTTTCCGAACCAAACCAATTACCAACTTTTGTGGAGGTGTTTGTCTTAAGATTGTTAGAAAGAATAAATAAAAACCAACAAAATATTTACTTGTCAGAAACTCCGGGAAAGCATAAACCAAATGTTTGGACATTCCAAGCAACATAAACTTCTTAATGTCGCAAAATAATGGTTATTCAAGAAAAAAACCAAAATAAATTAAATCAATAAGAAAAGAGGAGAATATAACTAAGTCGAGAAACAACCTAGCCTCGCGGAAATTCACAATTTCCTTAAGACAAATTCCGCCTTCTCCGCTGCTGTTAGACTCCAAGGGCGTCTCGCTCCCAGATAAAACGGCAGGGTCGAATGAAGACAAAAGCACTTTGTCGCCACTCCCATTTAACCGATGATGTATTTACACTATCACCGACAAAAGGGCTAAGGAAGGAAAACCTCGGCACTCGATCACCTCTTCTTTTTTTTGCATCAGGTTTCTTCCCGAATACTCCCGACAACCTTTATATAAAGGAGAGACTCGACCTTGAATGTCAAACCCGCCTTCCCAAACTCTTAGAATTCGATCACATCATTAAGAAGAAGCAAATCAACAGTTTGACGACCGTGGCCCTCATCAAGCTCAATCATGAGATGAGTCGACTACAAGAATCAACCTCTCTAACATGAGATGGGTTGAATTACCGTGACCTATAACAAATTAAATTATACTTGTTATTAACAATGACATCAATTAGCCCATCACACCTTAATTAGAATGTTTAACGTTTCAAATAAACAAACATAAAAAAAGAAGGGTCTCTCGAGCTCAAGTTATAGTAAAATAATAATTTATTACATTATAATTAAAATATTTAACTATAAAAAAAAACAATAACATCAATTATAATCTTTATTACCATCTATACTTTAAAGTAGTACTTGTGATATCAGGTGAATGAAGTTGTTCAATTTTTGTTTTGAAGATAATTTCTATTGAGCTTGATTTTTCTTGCATGTTCGAGTTAAAATTTCTTATTAGGTGACATTTTTGGATAACATAATTTACCCAGAAACCTTGGCAAATTAAGATCAACCATGGTTAGCAAGTTTAACAAGACAATTTATCAATGGAGTCCATTATATATATATATGGTAAGAAACCATGGTTAGTAAGTTTTAATTGGCATAATTTTATCAATGGAGTCCATTATATAGATATATATGGTAAGAAACCATATTGGTTTTTATTGGTGCATCTCTCATTTTGAACCCCAATACGGAAACATTGATCACCAAAGTTGAATTATTGAATGAAATGAAAATGCGCTCCTTTGAAATATATACACTTGTTAATTTGTTGAGACAACACGTGAAATTTCAACATATCCCACTCACCCAAAAAAGGAAATTAAATTAATTAATCACTCTAATCACTCTATCATGTTGTCATATATCACCCAATTGTTGAGATGATGAATATCAACTATAGAAAATGTGGATTAAAGTATTCGAATAAGGATATTGTTATCTTGATCGAGAATACCTTTGTAACCATGCTATTAAATAACAAATCAATCGTGTTCACTAGAAGATGAATATCGTATTAATTCTACAGACATGAAAATTTCTGTTTTAAGAGAAATATTTTGATTGAGCCATTTTCAATAAGAATAGATACCTATCTAGTATATCTAAAAGGATTTTAGCATGTAACTTATATCAGGAAACTCTAGCCGCCCTTTTTTTGTTCTTTACTTTAAACCCTTATTTGTTAGATATGAGGGTGATTTTTTTTTTTTTTTTTAACTTGAAATTACCCTTTACATCGTTTCTTTCATAGATCTAGATTTACTTTATTTTTTCGTATTTTTGTCACGACCTATCAGGTGATGTGTAGTTGTGTTTGTCGACGATTAATGTGTTTGATGGTAGTTTCATCCGATTGCAGTCATCGGGACAACTTATTCATTATTACGCCAGATATTTAAATCTGCGTATTTTATATTTTTTTATTATCAAATGTGTAGGCTTTGAGCCATCTATTTCGCTATTAACCTAAATATCACAATATCTTTTAAAGCTTTTAACAATTTTGATTTGTGTTTATATCAATTGTATTGCTAACTCGAATTAATAAATTTATCTATTTTCAAACAAAAAGTGAAAAAAAGATACATATCTAATGATCCCCTTTACAAAAGAACGCTCCATAAGAAAATCATTAAGTGACAAAAGCAGGATGCACCTACTACATTGTATTGTGGTGAATCAAAACCCAATTGAGAAGTTTAAAATTTTGATTATTTTAAAAAGAATACAATGAAAAATTGAGTTTCAATTTAGAGGATGTTCGATAAATTTCAATATTCATTGAGTAATGACTTAATTACATTGATTTACTATATGCTACAAGCAGCCATGTCATATCACATCCCACATTGGAGATAAGATAAAGTTTATGACATTATATAAATAATACGTTATTCTCAATCTATAAACACGCTTTATATCAGAAGAACCATTGGACTCAAAACGGATAATATCTACATGGTTGAGCCAAGTCGTTATAAATGATATCAGAACCGATTCCCGACCCTGGTGTGGGGGATCCGTTTAATTTGACCCCGTAAGAGATGTTTGTCTATTTGATCCCATAATATCATGGGACAGAATAAGAACGCTGCGCCTCAGATGGAAGGGCGTTTCTTTGTCACATTTTTACATTTGATAGCTGAAAATTCATGATACTATATAAGTATAAGCTTCTTTAAACTTATTAGACGCTTTTAAAGCCGTGAGAGCCCTTAGAACAAAGCAGACAATATTTATATGATCTGATGGATCGTTTTACTAAACAAGTGCATGTGTCCAATGTCAATATTAGGCTAACTAGTTTAATTACAAATTATAGAGCGACAGCAATTACACTAACAGATTATCATATTAATGTTGATCAGAGCTGAAGATCAGGTCATCTTGGAACAAATTCCTCTTGAAATGATACCCTTGGTACACCGGGAAAGATTTAGAGGGATACGGCAGGTCAAAGATAATGATGAATTAAATGTGCAAAAAAAAAAAGGTATTGTCAATCATTATTCTTCCATTAAATGATCAGTGGGAACAATCACATTTGGGAAGAAAAAAACATGGAAGAACAGATAAATGTGAACTAATTATATATATCAGCTTCATGCCAACGTTAATCATTAGTTAATCTACTTGATAATTAATTTTGAATTAATAATGACTATAATTAACATTATAATGACGCTACTACAATTGATGGAGCAAGATATTTATCGATCCACTCTGTCATGCTTAATAGTCTGAAATGATATAACTAATCTAGAATTTGTTTCTAAATATTGACTCCTATTATCATGTAATCTTTAATTAATACATCTATTAGATAGTCATCATCGTAATTTTGGTATTGGCCAGGCACGAGCGATCTTAGTATAAGCTCAGTGGGGGTGATGAAACTTTTTTAAAAAAAAAAATTTATCCTTCACCCGAAGAGACTCAAACTCGAGCAAGGTTATGTCTCTCTGAAAATTCATCAAACTTTATTTTCGGGGCAACAACCCTGGTTTATAACCTATCCCCCTCCTCGAAACAAAGTCCTAGCTTCACTCTAGGCTCATGGCTAGCTCACTAAGCATGGTAATGCAATACAATTATTTCAGGTAAGTTATTATTAATTAGATTTAGTCAATAAGACTTAACTCAAGTGGTTATGAGCTTAGACAGGCATAAGGAAGGGTCTAGAGTTCGAGTCCTAGTTTGAACAAATTTGTAAAAGAACATATTACTATGATGTATTGCAAAGTGAATAATTGTAAAAAGAGCTTTAATTATTGTAGGGTTAGCCATGAATAAGCCTTAAAAACATGTTGGGTGTGCACCTAAAGTCTCATAATGTCCTGCACTCCACTAGAATCGGAAGGTTTATGAGTATATAAGCATGAATAACATCTAATTTTGTATAAAGCCTCGGGGAAAAATCAAAACAAAACCACTTGGTGGTTTTCGTTTAAAGTAGAAAATATCATACCGATATGGATGGGGGAAGGGTCCATGAGGTTTTCTAACAAGTGGTATTAAAGTCGGGTTCATACTTAACCGTGTAGCTGGAAGTCGAACAAATGAAGTGGGTTAATTCTCAACAGACGGTGCGTTTCACTTCAAGGTGTGTGCTCGAACGCCGTGAAAGAAATCCTGGTTTGAGAGAAAGCTCGATGGAACTTTGTTTGAGGGGAAGATTGTTTGGTGTGCACCCAAAGTCTCACAATGCCTCATATTGGTTAGGAATGGGAAAACTTATGAGTATATAAACATGGATAACATCCAATTTGTATGAGGCCCTTGTGGGGAATCCTAAAAACAAAACCATGAGAGCTTAAACTTAAAGTAGATAATATCATATCAATGTGGATAGTGAAAGGGTCTATAGGTTTTTCCAACTAGTGGTATTAGCCTGCCCAAACTTAACCGTGCGAGCGAAGCCGAACAAAATGACGGAAGGGCCCTTCTAGCGCATGGTGCTTCACACAAGATATGTGCCCAAACGTAGCGGCGAATCGCTTGAAGAGAGGTCATGGAACTTTGTTTGAAATCAAGATTATTGAAGTACACTCTAGTTCCCACAATGTCCCATATTGCTTAGAAATATGCTTACGAGTATATAAGCATAGATATGTCAGCCCCTTCAGCCACACAATATAGAACCTCTCAACAACACTGCTCTTTATGAGGTCCTATTCAGGCCTTTATTTTTTGGCATGTATGATACTTGGGCTCTTAAAGGAGACTCGAGTAGATAGCAAACACCAACCATCCAATTGGTACGAGCCCCTTTGCAGTGAAAATTCAAAAATAAAAATTACGGCGCAGTTCAAAAGCGACACTGCACCGACGATACATACACTTCAGACCGATGGGATGGGTGCATAGGTTTCCATAAACACTGACCTGGGTTAAATGATTACTAAAATATTTGAAAATCTCAAAATCCCCACTCAAAATGTCCTAATTATAAGTCTGTCCTAATTTCCTCTTAGGTGGTCCCAACCTCTTCCCATGGTGCCGAATGCTATTACAATACCGAGATTCCCCACTACTACCCTTAGAGTCAAATGCCAGCTTTTCTTGTATACCCAGTCAGTAATCCAAACAAGACTCTACCTATATATATATACCCAAGATTGGACCTCAGTCTTTCATATCTTCAAGGAGTTTCTCAAGGAAGGAGGGTGGTAAACTCATTAATATTAACTAACAAAACCCTAGTTTATGTTCATTTTCCTTTCTTTGTTCGCTTGTTAAGTTCTGAAAGAACTGCGGTTGATTCTTTCAGGTTCAGTAACTAACAGCTTGATCATGAAGACTGCACTAGTGATCTGCGTCGTCTTCGGGTTGCTCCTGCTAACTCTGGAAGCTGCAGAAGGAAGGCTTATTCTGGAGGAAGAGCCCAAAGCCAAACAGCCCCTAAGCGGGACAAATCTCAATAAGAAGGTCACCGTTGATGGCGGCGCGTTCAATCAGGTAACCAGCAGCGAAGACTCCAGTGGTGAAGGAGAAAGTACCGACCCAACTCACCGTTATTTTCCCGACCTAGTCAACCGGCCATGGGAGAAAAAACAAAACGGAAATTAAGTTTATGAGGGGATGACGAAGCTTTTATGTGAATTAATTGCTATTAATTAGTCTGCAATATCAGTGGAAAAAGATAATGAAGAAAAAAACATGCAAGTAGCCAAGAAGAAAAGAAAGTAATGGCGCATGTAAGATCTCCGTTATGCATACTGCTGTTGTTGTGTTATGGCTGTAGACTGTACGTCGTCCTCGCTTGTCGACTATGTATTGTGTTTTGTGTTATCACTATATATATAGATGTTATACCATCTTTAATAAAAGCCATGGCTACCATGGATATGGTGTGTGCTTCTTAATTTATATCAAGGGATGGATATGAATAATTCCATTCTGTGTATGGATGTTTAAACTAACTATGCAAGAAAATTGATGGAAGTTTCTAGACATAATCTATAATTTGTAGTTGTATTAAGGCTCTGTTTGGAACTTGACAACATTATGAAAGAAAATAGAGAGGATAAGTGGGGAAGAAAAGAAATTTGAAGGAAAATGGAGAAAATGCCAACCTTACAAAGTGATGCATAATACAAGTTTATTGTAAAGAGAAACAGCTAAGGCCTATACATATGATATTTCAAAAATACCTAGAATACCTAAGATTACAAATCTGTAGCATACTGATAAATTTGATTTAATATGATGATTTTGTCGAATCGAAACTTTGTCATTTGAAACGCCAACGGGAAAACCCACAAAGAAACCAACCATCAACGATAAGACCGCACGCCGCAAATGTCACGACAAAACACACCGTAATAGCAGGCCTGCAAATAACAATTTGACTAAAAACAAAGAAAACAATGAAAATTCTTATTGATATAAGAAATCATTTTATCAAAAGAAAACCTGTGTCCACAAGAACGATGGAAGGGAGTGATTTTAGGTCAAGAATGACCAAAAATCACTCATCCTATCCAACGAACAAAGAGCCAATGAGAAAATAAATGGAGGACGACTAGGTGTCCAAAGAGAAAAGTGGAGTTGGGAATTTTTTTAATTTTATGTATTTATTCCAACTCATTTCATTTATTTCTCTATATTAATTATATATGATTAATTTTTTTTTTAAATATGTAAAATTTTGAGGAATTTTGATTATAGTTGTTTCTTTATATTTTGTGATGAAATTAAAACGTGATAAAATTATTTTCCTGACCATTTTTTTCTTTCATAATACTTTTCAAATTCCAAACAAAATCTTAAGCTATGAACTCAACCTAGGTTGTCATTTTGGGACTTTCTACTTATGGCTCCGGAACAATGAACATCTCCTAAACTTATCTAATTTACTTCCTGGAAAATCTTGTATATATCACAATGTAACTTTCTTATGAAGGATAACTTTGTGTCATAATTTTAAAGAAATTAAGACTTCATTCCAAATTCGAAACTACTAAGGAAATGAAATGAAGAAGAAAATGACAAGAAATAAAGTTTGGAGGAAAATAAAATAAATAGTTTAACTTAATTAATTAATTATATATGTTTAATCAGACAAATTTATTTTGTCTCTTTATTATATAAAGATTCAAAAAACATTAAAAATATATATGTACGAACGAATTTTAATTATTTTTTTTTCACGATAAAATCAAATTTAACAAAAAATCACTTTTTGTGTATTTTTTTTATCTTTAATACTTTCCAAGTTACATACGAGGAGCCTAAGAAATTTTGTGTTAGCTACGTATGGGAAACAGTCACAGTACTTAAGGAGAAAACAAATCGCAAATTGTGATACGCAGATGACACTTCCACACCACAGCCACAATATGAGTGGGTGTTAAGGATAAATGGCGCAATAAAAAATACTAAATAAAGAAAATGATAATTTATCTGAAAACACTTTTGGAAACAAATTACGTAAAGGAAAACTTTTATTATTAATTTAACAGAAATTATAAAATACAATGGAATAGAGAATAAATACTAATATATTAATTTGACGAAAATAGCGAACATAAAGGTCTTGAGCCTAACGGTTCAGCTCTTATGCTATCATAATAGATTCCTAATATTTTGTCAATTTTTTTTTTTTCACAAAAATCGTACCATAGACTTTCAGACATAAGCCCAAAACCAAGTTTTGACGGCAAATCAATAGTTGAGACATTAATATTAGAAAAGCGAGTAGAAATTGCCAATTTATTTTTAAAATTAACTTGATATTCAAATGGCAAGCACTAGTGGGCTTAAATTATATTAATTCCGGAAGTATATCCTCACACAGAATTGACCTCTCATGGCATCCGAGAGCAGACAATCAGAGCAATTAAACGAACAAGTCACCTAAGAGAGTCACCCTGATGATTTCATCCGAATACCAATTTCTTCATTTACTCTCCATTATTTGATGCATTCCCTTACAAAAGCTCATTTTCTTTGCTAGCATGCATGCATGCGCCTTCTCTAGTAAAAATAAGGGAGTTATTTCTAATTTCTTTTTGAAAAATCATAAGATATGAATTTTTTTTTTCTACATACATATTGCTTAGGTAAAATATTAACAACGTTTAATGTTTAGATATATTAGTATAGGAAAGGGAGGAGTCCTAGGTTGGAGTCTCAGTTGCAATAATTTATTGTATTATAACTAAAATGTTTAATTATAAAAAAAAAAAAAAAAAACTTCTCATTTTCTAGTCGTTTGTAAATATATACGCTAAGAAGACGATGTTATATTAAACTCAAATCTATGTTTCAAAGCTTAAGAAAGTTAGTCATTTAACATGATATCATATCTTGGTTTGACAAGATGATCATTATGTTTTCGAGCCACCTCTTTTCAATTTGAATATTTGATCTCATTTGTGTATTTGAAAGTACATAGTGGACTTTGGGGTTTGTTCACTCTCCACGCGCCCGCATGTAACCGCATACACACGTGAGGTGGTGGTGTTAAAAACATGATATTCATATTAAACTAAAATCCTACTGTTTGAGCTTTTAGGAAAATCGGGTCTTTAACATCTATGGACCAAATTACTAGATGACAAATATTTGAGGAAATACAAGATTAAACCGACATAAAAAGAAAAAAATGAGATTTATTTTGATAGGGTTTAAAAAATAGGCACGCAGGCCCACTCGCCAAGCCCAAAGAAAATGTAAGCCCAGTGAGACTCCCGAGCCCCTGGCACCGGCCCAAAACGGAAGCCCAGCTCGTTCGCCCTAAGGGCCAATAGCACGGACGATCTGAAAAACCCATGTCCTGTAAATCAAATTAAATCTCACTGGAAGTAGGCTGGAATAAGATAATTCTAATAATACTTATCCTATAAATCAAACCAAATCTCACAAACGAGAAGTAAGATAACTCAATAATCAAGCCCCTCAAGTATCCCTTATTAATCCGATAGCGATAAAGGCAGAAAATACCCCATCCAATGGGAAAGAATCTTTACCACCATCCAGGGGAAAACATATAAATAAATATCAAACCACCCCATCTAGCGAAGTGCACGCAAAAACATTCACCCCAAAGAGTCTATCTTTTCTCTCATGGAGAACCGACTGCATCGAAGCGCCACCGGCTAAGCCCCACCGACCCACCTTCTTCTTATTTTTTGTGCAGGATCAAACGCAGAGCGCCTGACCGACCAAGAACAATCTCAACTCTCGTCTTTCCCGCCCCAATTCCCGATTGAAAGGCATCATCATATTCCATGAGAAATATGATCAATAGATCGATATACCAGAAGATAATAGCTTCCTTGCGTAGTCATCCATAAGTGGACCCTAAAATGTAAATATATATAATAGCCTAATCATCATTAATGTTTATCTCAATTGCTTCTTTGGTGGCCCACACACATCGCCTTCCCTTGGTGCAATGATTTCATTGACATCAATTTTCCCCCACTACCTCACTAAGTGCTCAAACATTTTCACCCCCAATAATCCAAACACACAGAGATGATACTCACAAGACTCCCTTATAAATACCCCAACTTCGGAAATCTCTCCTTCATATCTCGTCAAAGCAAGTTTCCCAAATCATCAGAAAACTGGTAGCTAGACTCTCTTTAACTACCAAAACCCTAGTTTCATTTCCCTTCATTTTTCCCTTTGTTTGTTTTAGATCATTTGTTCCAAAATTTTGTAACATCTCTCATGTGGTTGCTTCTTGCAGGTTCAGCTTGATCATGAAGACTTCTACTTGTCATCTTCTTTGCTCTTAGGTTTTTCCTCTTTTGCTAGCTCTGAAAGCTGATTTTTCTTGTAGCGATTATTTTGGAGGAAAGGAATAATAATAATCATAATTTTAAAACCACTTCTGGAAACCTCGACGAGAAAGTAGCCAGCAGCGAGGACGGTTCCGGAGATAATGCCGGTGAGGACAGTCACAGAGTTTTCCCTGAACTAAATTACCCTAACCAACCAGTCAAATCTAACCCCGGCCGCCGAAGCTAGCCAAGAGAAGAAGACAATCGCTCAAGCTTATTTATGTTTATGAATTAAGCTAGTGATCTATAGTAACAATAATGTGGGACAGACATGTAATTAGTAGCCGAAAAGGCGCATGTTTGGTATCACAAATTTGCAGAAAATTATCAGCTAGCTCTACGCATGGCTTGTTTACTATCTGGTGGATGTATGAAGGGTTTCGGCTTGTTCGATTGTTATTTATACCTTTTGTCTTGTGATGTACCGTTCTTTTGAAAAAACCATGGCTGCCATGGGATATGGTGCCTCTTGATCTATATATATATGTATATGTTTGATGTGTGCTTAATGGATCATCTCCAGTACAGAAAATTTATATTGATTATTGATGCAACCATATCAATTGAATTCCTTATGTAAAACTCCAAAATGTTTAGGTAATGAAAGTAGCCAGGAAGTTATTTTTAAATTTCATGATCTACAACCAGTTGTTAATAGAAAATTTCAAGTTTTATGCATACATAATAGTATCATCGATCACCTTCATAATAATATCATGCTTAACACGGCCCTCCCTCACATGAGGATCAAATATTCACGAACCATGACCTCCTACCATATCTTGATGTTACATATACGACCAATTATCCAAAATTAAGCTCATTAGAATTTTGTTTAATATGAATATCATGATTTTTAACAAATCTAATAGCCTTGTAATTCTCGTCATGAAAATAAGAGTAGTTTTTACTATTTTTTGTTTGAAGATTCTTTGCTATTTTTAATAAAATCACTTATTAATTTCTTGATTAAAAACACTGTAAATGATTTTTAAATTAATTTTTTTTTTGTTAATGAAATGATAATTTTAAAAATTATTTTTTTCAGTTATAAACGTTTTCACAAGTATTATCAAACAGGTAAAGTATTTTCGCGGGTACTGAGTATCTTCTCTCTATATATATATTGTTTCATATTATGAAAAAGTCCTAAATAATACGGAAGGTTAATTACTCTTTGAGATAATGGCTTTTTTTTTTCAATCCCACTTCGTAATAAGCACTTTTTGCATCAACTTTTCTAATGGATTTCCATAATCTTAATTTTTTTTTCTCTTCTACACCAAGAAAAGCACAGCATAATTCCAAAGCTTAATTAGAAGTGCTTTGACGAATTTAAGTTCAAGCAGAGAGTCTCATGCATCCAAGTTAATGCATAGTAAAACAAATCCAATAATTTTCGAACAGGAAAAGAAATAATTAACTTCTCTCTCATTACTTTGTTTCATGAGAGAGTAAGAAAGAAGCATGGTAATAAGATAGATTATATATCAGTAATAATTGCAATCGTATATATTAACAGATAGTGGATTATAAAATTAAAAAAAAGAAAAGAATCATATTAATTAATATGGTCACTAGCAACCATTGATCCAAGATTTTCAATCCACTGTGATTACCATTGGACGGTGAATATCTGAAGAACTACTTTATTGATCGACAAACTTGATGGCTGTCTACATTCTTTTTCTCTTTTGTAGGGTTACTGTTTCCCAAACTCACATGCTGCTACCACTGTAGCAGAGAATCATGGCTTCTATTCTCGCACTTTCTTCAACATCTTTATATATCTATATATAGAGAGAATACTGTTAATGTCTCCCACTAATTTTCCGATAAGTAATGGTTTCGGTGACACACTGCATGATGTATAGTATCCGATATAAATATCTTTTCCTCGAGAGTCAAATAAATCAAATATAAACTTTCAAATATATAATGAAGATCAAATATTCAAATTGTAAGACATCCTTCTAAATATCATATTAAATTATCAATTTCTCTAAAAACTCAAACTTATAAGATTTGAACATAATATGAATTTCATGTTACCACTTCACTCAGACATCGATAACTAATAAACCCAAGTTAGAAGGAAAAATGGTGACAAGAATTTAATATATAATTGAACTATTCAACATAAGCATTGAGTGTCTTCATCCCAATCCCAAATATTGCTTCTTTGGTGGCCACGACTTCTCCCTTGGTGCTACGGTGGATTGTGATTCCCCACTATAATCCCTCTAAGTGCGATCACAACACTTTCACTTCGGCCAACAATCCAAATTTACTGCTTATACAGTTACCAAATTAATCCCCACTCACTTGTACGTGTCTATATATATCCAACTTTGGAAAATCATTCTCCCATATCTCGCTCGATCAATTTCTAGTGGTAAACTCATTAGCTATTAAGTTCATGTTTAGTTTCTGTTTTTGAAAACCGTTATTCGAAATCGTTTTTGAAAATAGAAAGAACATTATTTTGGTGTAGAACATATTGTTCTTATTATGTGAATTTAGCATTTTTTATGTCCTTCGTGTTTTTCAAAAAAAAAAATATTCAAATGTGTTTTTTATGTTTTCGTTGTTTTTCAAAACAATTAATAATTTTAAAAAACCATAACCAAATCGTCTTTAAAACCCGATGGTTGCTTGTTTATAATTTTTGAAAACTGCTTTCTATTCAAAAACAACGGCACGTGCTTAAAAACACGCTGGGGCTTCTATTTTTTTCTAAAAAACACAAGACATGAAAACACTAACTCAAAAAACAAAAAGAGTTTTCAAAAACACTAACACCGTTTCGATATTCTCAGTATTTTCAAAAACTATTCTCAAACAAGCCCTAGCTTCAGTTTTCTCCTTCATCTTTCTTCTTGTTTTCTAACAATATTGCATATACTTCTTTCAGGTTTTGATCATCATGAAGACTGTGATTCTGTTCTCTGTAACCTTGGGTTTGATCTTCCTGGCTCTTGAAAGCTGATGCCGGAAGGTTTATTTCAGAGGAAGGGCATGATCATCAAGCCAAACAGCTCCATAGTGGTGCTAACTTCAATAAGGCTGCGTTTGAGGTTACAATGATGTTAAAAAAGTAGTAATTCTGAGAAGCAGTGGAAGTTATGAGCAGTGATGGTGATAGTGGACAACAGGAAGGAGAAGATTCACCGATATTTCCTGGATGTTATCCCTCACCCAAAGGGAAAAGAATCTGAACGCCGTGGCTGATTATAAGTTTATCAAGGATGGGAAAAACAAATAAATTAATATAAAGTATTGATCATCCACTATATATAATAATGTTGCATGAAGTATACATAAGTCAGTTCTATGCTATGTATGTGTATGTTCAACATGATCTGGTGTAGAAGATTTCGACTAGTTTGTCAACTATATATGTATCATGTTAAATAAAAGCCATGGATATATATTGCATGTACGTAATGTATATATATATATGCCTAAAGAACTATATATGAAACTACTAGTCCTCATTTTTAGAGTAGAAAATCAAGATCATCTCCTTTTCCTTCTATAAAAAGTGTATAAAAAGTTTTATATATATATAACCAAGGATTCTTCGATGTTCATTGAGATCCCGATTGAGATGGTGCAAGGGTTGCCTAATGATCCAAGAGGGTTTGAAGTGGAACCTAGCTATCTAAAATGTGAGTTGTTTGTGGATGTTCAACTTCTATAAGAATAGGCAATAATACGATTTCATTATTAGACTTGGACCTTCCTATTGGACTTGGATAACAATCAATGATTAATCTACTATGGGTCCAATAGATTTTCAAAAGCATATTAAAATTAAAACAAATATATATTGTATCATAAAATTTTTTAAAATCACAAATTCCTTCCATGACAACGGACATGAAAAATTATTAATTTTGAAGAAGCCGGTAAGAAGACATTTATATATATATATATATATATATATATATATATATATATATATATATATATATATATATATATATATATATATATATATATATATATAATTCACTAGGAATCAAAGGAAAACAAATCCTTAAAATGAATAATGCATCGAAAAATATAACTATGGTTTTGAAATAACCTTTCGCTTTTGGAATTATGAACGACATGACACCTAGTGAATTTTAATTCTTGATACAATTAGAAAAACAATCAAATGACCTTTTGCTTTTAACTCTTGCATTATCAAGATGATAACGTTTAATGTCATAATTTCAAAGAACACCCAAAATTATAAACTTATTAGTGAACCTGAATTTTTATGAGAACTAAGAAAAATGGGCTAACTTTAGAAATAATATGTATCACTCTTTTTTTTTAGATTATGTTTGATTTTGAAAAAAAAAAAAAGAAAAGGAAATAAGATAAGAAAAAATCAAAAGGAGAAAGAAGAACGAATGAAGAAAATAGAGCAAATTCTAAACTAATGAATTATTTTATGTCTTTGGCTTATTTTTCTCCATTGTATATATATATTAAATTATTCTATGGTATATGAATTAATAACTCATTTTAATTATTCCAAAATGATTTTAAAACATAAAAGAAATCATTTTATTTATTATTTTCTTATTTATACTTTCTTCAAAACCTGAGATAATCTTAGTGGTTACTCTTGATTTAAAACTTAGAAAATTTTATTAGGGTGGAAATGAAAAGAAAAGAAGAACATCTTATAGGAGTACAATAATCCAAAGAAAAAAAGATACGACTAGCAAATTAACTGTGATACCCTGTAATTATTTTTAAGGGTAAAAAATATATAATTATTTAAAATTAAAGTAAAGGAATAAGTGTAATTCTTCTAAGGAACCCCAAGTATAAAAAGAAAAAAAAATTATTAATAAACCCTTTTTGTATTCTCTGCATAGCCTCCATCTCTTGATCATAAAACCATGGAAAACAAAAGTCATCAAATATAGGGTTTGAAGAAGTGATTTCAAGAGAATCGGAAAACCTAAGAATTCGAATCTAAGGTTGAAGAAGAGAATTTAAAAGGTAAGATATTTCCCTTATTATTTTTTAGAATTCTTTTATGTAGATTCTTTTAATTTTTTTTAAGTTTAGATTAAGCCTAAAAAAGTTAAATTTATATTAAACTCGCTTTCTTAAAAAATGAAATAAAACAAAATAATGGTTAGTGGTGTCGTATAGAATTGCTTTGAGTAGGAGAATTAAAAGGTAAAAGAAAAAAAAAAGTAGAAAACCATTGTAAGCTATGAGTTTGTGAATGAAAAAAAAAAGTAGAGAACAATTTAACCAAAAAAAAAAAAAGGATGTAGGAGACCACATTAAGAAAAACAAAATAAAAAAATTATATAAGTAAAAATTTTAGAGATGAACCGTAAAAAATATGGAAAGTATGTTGAAAAGTCAAAATGACATGTTTGCATAATTTTGATTGGTATAAGTGAAAAGACAAAAAGGGAATGTGTAAAACCAAAAAGTTCTTTAGAAATTATGAATAATATATATATATATATATATATATATATATATATATATATATATATATATATATATATATATATATATATATATATATATATATATATATATATTGTGGCACCTCTAATTTCCGAGGATCAATTTTGTCCTCCCTTTTTTATTTTTATTTTTATTTTTTATTTATTTTGAATGAACAAATTTTCCATGAACAAGCATCTAAATAGTGCAGAGCAACATGTGGGTCGTGTGAATAGTGCACGTTGGATCGCGCGCGCCGCACTCGCTTCACCGGGCGGCCGCGACACCTCCTTCTCGTGTCACGCACCCCAATGAGACTAGATCATGTCACGACACCAAACTGTGGGTTGCAACACCAAAAAGTGTGTCACAACACCAAAATGGCTCTCCCTTACGCCTTCGTGGTCGCACCAACAAGGCCCGCGTGACGCTGCCAGGCGGCTACATGAAGGTAAGATCCTCTAGGTCGCGGCTCCGTGACGCGCGCCCGTTCCCCCGCAAGACACTGCTGCCCATGTCGCGACACCACTTGCTGTGTCGCGACCTGGTGCTGGAAATGGGCAATAGTCCATCCCAATTTCTCCCCTACACTCCTCTTTTCTTTTCCTTTTTGTTCTACCCACTGTAAAACCAATTGAAATTGCCTTATTACTACAAAGGCTACTAAATCATGGAAAACTCAATAAAATTGTATTCATTATACAAAATGAGTTAATTTACAATTTGTTTTTAATTACAATTTACAAAAAAACTGGGGATTATCCCAGATTTTTACAAAATACAAGATAAATCTGGCCATTTCTTAGCTTCTAAGGCCTTAGATGCGTCCTATCCCCAAGTTCACCTTCAATACCTCGAATGGTTCCCATCGCACTTAGTAAGCAATGCCCAGTAGTTAAATTTTCCTACATGGGTTACTCTCCACCTAAGTGCTCCTGTAATGGCACACCAAACATTCAAGTGAAACATATATGTTTCTACTCAAATGTCTACATGTTATGGATGAATGTGATTCATCCTTTCCCACATCTTGAGCCCTCATTAACTCCCTCACGCATGCATATGTCAATTGTGAGAAACACTGTCTTCAAAACAAAAAGTTTTTGTTCTTGAAAACACATTGTTCAATTTTCGATAAAATTCTATTGGACAACCCTCCGAATAAATACATCGGACAATCCTCCGACGTGACCAGCCAGACAACTCTCCGAAATACCCATCGACATCCTCCGACGTGAACTGTTAGACACTTTTCCAAAACAATTCTTCGGACAACTTACCGATATAATTTTCTTTTGACAACCTTCAGATTTTCATTTGTTTGTGGACATACTCTGATAACCAATTGTGAGCCAACCTCCGAAAACATGTCATGCACTCACACCTTACTATTCTAGGTGCCCCAAAGGCATATGAAAAGTGAAATGCAATATGTCATTTCACAATAATTCATGTTAATATATTAAGCATGCATATATTAGCAACATTCACACAATCAATATGTTATTCATTCAAAGCAATAACACAACAACACACAAGCCCTATGAACAGCCCAACACACTCCGCCTCGACTGGTCATGGACTTCACCACCTAATCCCAATCTGAACCGAAAAACACCCACCATTTGTGCCTCAAAACATCTCTATCCATTATAATGGCTCTTAGCCATGAATAAAACGTAGCAGGAGGAAACCTGCATCTTTCTGACCTTGTCGAAACTCCACAATCCCGCACTCCACGTAGCCTTTACAAAGGAGGGATCAACTTTGCCTATCGTCAGATTTGACTAGACTAACGCTCTAAAAACCTAAAAAGAGAAGGTAGAACCTCTCTCTCTAAACTCTCCTTCTTTCTCTCTCCTTTCTCTCTTTTTCCCTCCTAAACCGGTTGGGTCAAGGTTGGTCAAGTGGGATGTCCTCTCACTTGCCACATGTCAACATTCCATCAAGTTGACTCTGGGATTTTATCCCTCTTATCTCTTCCACTTTGATTTCCATCCACTCACAAGGTGCCATTTGGATCCTATGGGTCCCACTTGAGCTTATTGTTTGACCTATCCTACACTTCTGACAAGTCGTGGCTGCACTGCAGCCACTCATCACATGCCAAGTGTCCCGCAGATTACTCCTGGGTGTCAAAAAACGTGAAATTCCAACTTTCAAAATTCAACGAAATTCGATGGTACAAATTCCCGCGGCATACCTCAACGGCAGAATGTCCGCTTCATCATCCAAGATCTAGAAAATTTCCATTAATCGAAATTATTGTTTTACCCTTTCTTGAAAATTCGGATTTTCCGAGGTTTCACATATATATATATAATTTATTAGACCTAAAAACCTTCATAAAATAAGTCTTGAAAAATTAGGTATAAGAAATCTAGGAAATTTGATTCATGACTCGACAAGCTTGAAAAAAATAATGTTAGATATTCAAGATTTATTTTAGAAAAAAAACAAATATTCGAGGATAATTTTTGAAAGAAAAATAATAATAAAAACAAATAAGATAAATTGAAAAGGCTAAATTTTATAAATATATGTATTTGATAAGTATTTGAAGATATATGGCTTTAGCAAGTGATCTAGAGTGAATCATGCATATTCCAAGACAATTTCTATGTGTTTTTATAACTCAACTCGCATGATCATATTCATATTCACCATATTGTGCTAATCCCCCCTATACTATAATGTTTCATAGAACACATGATATCGAATAAAAAATAAGCTAACAATACAGAAAAGGACCAGCGAGAATGCAGCAAAGAAGTGCAAAGAAGGATGGCCCTGGTACGCAACAACGAGGCTACTCCATCGTCGCGGCTGCAGAATGGCCAGAAAGGGCCAAGGGAGCCTACACTCACAAAGGAACCCGAAGATCGTAACTGAGTGCCTGTGTATGCCGCGACGAAGTCTTCCATTCCAAAACGGGAGCTCTAAAAGTTTTTATTTTCTGGGCCATTGATGGGTCCGAGTTCCGAGGTATAAAAAGGGAGGAGGGGAGGAGACTGAAGACAAGAAGAGACGGATAGAGAGAGATTGGTGAAGACGGATTCCGGGAGATCGCGAAGACGACTTCTTTTGTATTTCTTTCTCTAATTCGTGTGATGCTGAAAATCTTTTAGTTTGAAATGAAAATCACTATGAACTAACTTTTCTCTCTAGGGTTTTGTCAACCCTAACCCACCAATATGATTTAATACTAATTGTGGCTTATTTATCATCGATATGAATTTCTATGGTTCTTTACTCCCCGAATTCTAATCACATGTCATTCTCCTCGCAATCGTGGCATGCTAATGCTAGGAGTCTGACATCGAGAGATGATGACTCGTAGAGACATGGGTAAAGCAACACTTGGTCAATCAGGGAATAGAGATATCCCGCGTTCCTGGTGTAGCACTAAGGTTTGCACATTCATGCATCTCGAAGTCGAGGGGTCAAAGCAAAGATGCAATACACCCCACTAATGAGGTAGACAGTTATATCTCAAGAGAGAATATCTTGTAGACACGATCAACCTGCTAACATAAATCATATGGTATATTAAATAAATACGCTATCTAGGTTAAAAATCCATCAGGTGTGGTAGGTATAGGCAAAACCCTAGGTTTTCTCATAATTACTTTAAAATGAAATTTTAATATTAGGTTTTCTTTAATTCAGTTAATTTATTCATACTTCGCTACAAGATTGGATCCAAATATTATCTAGGTCACTAAATCAGTACTTAACACGCTTCTCTTCGTGGGAACGACACTTGACTAGCCACTACACTGCGCGAACTCGATGTGTATACTACACTACATCTGGTCTCGCATTTTTACCAACTTTTACACGCCACTTTCAAAATTGTCAAGTAAATATTTTATTAAGAATTGAGAAATTTATTTAAATAAGGAATATGCATTTAGAGCCACATATAAATTATAGGAAATGAAATTCATTAATAATACTTAAGGTTACATGATAATCATAAGTAAAAAGACTAGATGAGTATTATGTAATAATATAATTTCTAAAATATTATTAATATTACTTTTCTAGTAAAAGATTTAGTTCAAGAGCATAAAATAAATAAATTATTAAAAATATATCCTCAAAGGAATATGAGTTTTATAAAATTTGAAAATTATCTAATTCAAATAGTTAGCATTTGAAAAGTTGTCAATATATTTAAGGTGAACAAAAAATCATGTTGTATAGAACAAACTTTACAAATCACAAATTTTATAAAATATTTACATTAACTTTTATTATTATGGATTAAAAAAATTTAAAAATAATATCATTATTAAGAATATCAAATTATGAAAGTTTAAAAATAAATAAAGTAATGATGATAGTGTCTTCCTTATTATTTATGAGAAATATTTCATTGAGGTGAAATTTTCGATTAGCTCTTTAAGAGGTAAGGATGCTTAATATGCATTTTTAAAAAGAGAATTGTTGGCTTGCTTCATTTTGATAATGAAATTTTGAACTCGAATTATATATAATTCGATTTATGAAAGTTTTACTTTTATTTATTTGATTATCCATGGATCAAATAGTAGTTTTGTCTAATGGTACTTTTTGAGATTTGTTTTGTTACAGAAAGAAATGAAGATATGATCTTTTTGTGATTTGAATTTTTGAATGAAATATTTTACTTCTAGTTAGTTCAAATTACAACTTAATAATAATGACACTATTCACTGTTAATCCATAATAATAGTTGATACATTTTTCGTAAGAATTACTGATTTTGCAAACCCACTTCTTGAGGGTTTCTTGCTAGAGGTTACTAGTACTAGTAGTGTTTGGTTCCGTCCACCTTAAATGAACAATTTGCGGCTAGCCATCCATTTGAAATTCCCACATGGTTGGGCACTGATGAGTGTCCAAAACACTCATGTCATACCCACGTCATTACTTCGTTTCATTTCTATTTTATTTATTAATAAGTGCATTATTACCTTATATATTATTTTTGGGTCTTTTGTGCATTACAAAGAATATGCCAGGTTTTCTAAGCTTATTACCGACGCTTGTCAACAAAAGTCAAACCCAAAGAGCAGCTTAACGTCATGACGTTCCAATGTTTCTGCGATTCATGCATCAAAATTATAAAAAGCACATGAGATCAAATTTTTGAGGCATCAAGTTTAACATGCATTTATGCTTAACACGAAGTAGGAGTTGACTCGAGAGAGATCGTGGAAAACTCGTGTTTTATTTCTCTCTCAAACTATTAATGATTTACAGAATGGTCGTAATAACTTTCATTATGTTCTGTATTTATTTCTATGGTTTTGTCAATCCTCACATGCTTGCATGGATTAGGGTTTAATTCTATTTTGTTCAATTTATTCATGAGTTATATCAAATTGCTCTATGTCTGTGGTTTATTTTCATGGTAGTGTCTGGCCAACATTGACATGATCTTACTAGGTATCCGAGATTAAGAGATAAGGATTCTGTGGATACGAAAGTGTAGCCGACACTCGTCAACTCCACAGATGTAGATACTCTGGCTCGAGTGTGGCGATTAGGGTTTGAGCATTTATGCTTCTCGAGTCCGTGGTCTAGGGCGTAGATGCCTAACCCCATCAAGAGATAAAGCAGATATATGCCCTCTCAGAGGATATCTCGTAGGCACGATCACCCCGTCAACGAGAATTCATTAATAGACTGAATGAATTATTCCTTTAGGTAATAATCCATCAAATGTGGTAGGGGGAGGCAAAACCCTAGTTTTCATAAAAGTAATTTGACAAGTTATTTAGATTTAGTTTTAGTTCTCTACATTAATTAGAAATTCATTAAAAGTCTAAGTCCAGATAATATCGTAGAAAGTCAATTCTAAAGAGATTCAACACACTTCTCCCAATGGATCGATATTCGTACCGAGGTACATCAGAGCTACTTGAGACACGACGCGCGCACTTGCACATAGGTGCTTCTTTTACCTGTAGCTTATACACTTACACATCACGCTTTCGCTTTATCAAGTTTTTGACGTCGTTGTCGGGGACCAATTTCGTGTTGAAATGGACAATAGTGTAATTAGATATTACTCTAGAATTTTTTCTTCTTTCATTTTATTTTGTTTATACAAGTGCTTGTAATTGGGTTCGTATTTCAGGCGTGTGATCAGAGTGAAGGTTACCAGAGTATATGCTACATTCCGGTCAAGTCAACTACTTCCGTTAGATCCCGAACTGTGAAAAGAACCTTACATTGATTACGCAGAGAACAAAGAGAAGCACAACAAAGAGATCTAGCAAACCACAGAGAACAATGAAGAGCAAGATCGTACAAGAGAAAACGAGCCGCAAGGGGGTCGAATGGGAATAATGGTAGGAATTACGCTACCAGCCTGCTTATACGTAACGGGATTATCCGCTTATGTCGCTAGAAGAGTTCGGCCTCATCGCCTACGGCTGTTCGGCCTCATCCGACGCTGTTCTCGCTTTTTATGAATCCGGAACGTTCATTCTTCTCATATCCAAAACCTTGAGGAACCCTAACAATGCTCCAATTTTTTTGAAGGTACCCAGCAAACCTCATCCAAGCTCGTCCGAACTGATCCTAGAAACCCCTAAAGCTCTAAGCACGTTCCTAGATCCGAAATCCCTAGTGTTCACCTTCATTTGGAGATCCTCCTTACGGTTTGAGTTTCGGGTAAGATTAGGTCCAGATTCAAATTGTATTAATATTTCGCCAGCCAGGCAGAGATGTGTGAACCCAGAGTGGTCATGATCATAGGCCATCTGATATCACGCTATCTTACCAAGTGCAACCAGGTTCGACATTTTTCCTAAGTGAGTTTTTGGTGGAGTTTCATCGGCACTTTGGTCAGTTGCATCACACTGGGTGTTGGGAGGCCAGAGGCCAAGAAGAGTGTGATTAGAGCTTAGGCAACCATCCCAATCCGACCCTATCAAGTGCCCAATGTCGAGCAAGAAGCAAAAAATGAGCTCGAAAAGAAGCCGAGCTAGTGAAGAGCCCTCTCATGACTATGATTATGAGAAATTTGTTAATGAGAGCGCGGCCGAGAAATTCGACCTCATCTCGAAGAATAGGTCCTTAATCAAGGAGAAGGGGTTTCAACACCTTGATGATTTCTTTCGCAAAACCATTGCGAACAAGGATGGAGGGAACTTTTCCAACCTCCTGCATCAGCCTACCGACAAGCCGCACGAGTTCTACGCCAATCTCGCCTCCCACGTACTAAAAAGGGTCCGGGTGAGTGGGGTGTTGGTAGACTTCAGTGCGGCCAAACACTTGGCCTACATTCCAAAGGTATGACATCATTTCATCACATCGCATCTTATCCCGACGACTAATTTGTGCTAAGTGACGGCCAAGAGGGTCTTGCTCAACTATGCCATTATCCACGACAACCCATTCGATAAACAAGATTGTTATATGATGTTATCCTCTATACCGTAGATGTGAAAATGAATCGAAGTAATCTTCCTTATCTATGGCCTATGCAAGCAAGCCGGGTTGCCCTTAGAGGATAATGAGGCTTGGATACACCCAATCAAGGCGATCATAGTTAAGAAAGACAAACCAGGTGTACTAAATCCAGAGGAGGTGTATGAGTGGGGAAATGAGCCCTCCGATGAGGATGAGTTTAAAGTGTATCAGTCTAGGTTTGGGATCCTAGTAGGCACCCGGGGAGAGGTCGGGCAGTCCTCCACTCAACCCCCACGAGGAGGACCCGGTCAGTCCTTCCTCTACACTGGAGGACCAGGTGCAGGACCTCAATGCTTGATTTGATGCATACTAGGATGAGACCCAGAGCACCAGTCACCATGAGCCGTGATTACGCATGCACCCGCCGACATGCGCACCACCGTCATGAGCAACCAGCGACCATCCTGCGCCTACCAATAGTCACATTCAAGATGAAATGTCCAAATCCTCATTTTTATATGCCACCATCGCCACCGCAGTGATCCCGTGGATCGACAGGGGAGTTTCCGACACCCTTCTTCTATTTGCTTGACACTGAGGACATTGTTCATTTTTATTTAGGGGGTGTGGGTGATAGGTCAGCATCATGTGCTTTGTAATTCGTTCAGATATATCTACATATTTTGCTTATGTTTATACCATATTTTTTATAGTTTTTGTTTCTAGCTTACGTGTGTTAGGATGTCTCGCTTTGTTTCATGTTTTTAGGTTGTGTTAGTGGTATGTGCGAGTGATGCCAAGGATTGCTAATCACATCTTTTTTATATCTTCAAATCTTTTCGAAAACATACAGAAGTCACAAGAAAGGATCCCTGGGTCAAGCAGAAACGCACCTGAATTACTGTTCGATAGGTAAGGGTGACATAGTGAGTCACCTCCTCGGTGTTCAAGAAACCAACTCCCGATTAGCCTACCACACCCACACACATGTGATCTCCAAGGGTATGCCTAAAGTTCCCGACCAGCTTAGTAAAGCTCTCAACTTAACCTTTGGGGTTTTGAACACCTAAGTGATGGGACAATTTTAGAAGAAAAAAAAAAGGATCACATCGAGCCTCAGAGTTAAAAAATAAAATAAATAAAAGATAAAAAGAAAGTGTGAATAGAATAAAGTGGGATCTTCAAGTCGAATCCCTAGCACAAATTCAAGGGGCTTTCAAAGCCCACCGTCGTGAGCCAATCGTCGAGCCATCGACTTCACCGCCTGCCATACGGGATGAGGATGGAAGCTTCCCATGCCTCAGGCCCTTAGGGCTCGCTGAGGTTCGAGGTGAAGTTCCAAACCGAATTGTCCGCGCCCCTTGACCAACCGGTGGAGTCACCAACGACCCCCGCTTACAAGAACACTCCAACTAAAACTTACAGCACTAGTATTTCTTTCATGAGTAGGTAGGTTAGTTCAATAAAAGGGTGCGTTTTATCCTTCAGAGTTAGACTCCCTCCCAAATAGGCAAGTCAATCTCAAGTTCGGGGGTACCCGTAACCGAGTTATATGCTAGAGATCATGCATCAATGCACACAGACCTCAGAAAGGACATTGAAACCCGTGGCTGAATCACGCGTCAACTAACCGTATTCGCCTGAATTCTTTCAAAAGTTGAATAACCTTAAGGATCCTTCCGAACTTGTAGACAAAAGGCAAGATTTGCGGGGAGTCTTGGCTCATTTTTTGATCCTTCCTTTGGCAACATGTGCTTAACATTCGTTGTTGAGTTTTGCATGTTATTTTCTTATGTGCTCATGAGTCATTGCTGGGACAAGTACAAGAAGCTAAGCCGGGGGTGTGATGAGTGTCCAAAACACCATGTCATAAATTCGCCTTTACTTCGCTTCACTTATTTTATATATTAATAAGTGCATTATTGCCCTATATCTTATTTTAGTCTTATGTGCATTACAAAAAGAATATGGTGGTTTTCTGGTTTCAGGAGATATGAAGAAGAAGAAGTAAAGACTCAAGATTCAACGCCGCGAATGCCATTTATCGTCGCACACTTCGCGATTCTTCAGACGTAATTATGTTATTTTGAACTAATTTTCAAGGCATCGAGCCGACGCATCGACGCAGAGCTTTAACACAAAGCAAAGAGCGACCCAAGAGATCGTGGAAAAACTCGCGGTTTTTGCATCTCTTCAACTATCACCATTTATGTAATGGTTGTAATAACTTTCATTATGTTCTAGATTTTATTTCTGTGGTTTTATTGGTAATCACATAGCTTGCATGATTAGTGGTTTAATTTCTATTTTTTTCACTTATTCATGAGTTATATCGACTTGATCTATACTAGGCCTATTTTCACTAAGAATGTCTAGCCAACCCTAACCCCTTCTTGTAAAATGATCAAAACCCTAACCCCTTTCTTTCTCCTTCTCAAAACCATCTTCCCTTGCTTTTTTCTCTTTTTGGTTACTACATTTGTCACACTTCTTCACTCTTTTTTATTTGCCTTTTTTTTTATTTCAAACCATAGGCTTAGCCCATTGGTCCAACCCACAAGTGGGGCGGACCCAACAATATTAAACTCAAATTATATGAGTTTAAGCTTTTACTACAATTAGTCGTTTAACATGGTATCAGAGCTTAGGTTGGTGAGAGATCCTGAGTTCGAGTCTATTTTTCTACAATTTGAATCCCCGTTTGTTTATTTGAAGAAGCGTAATATTCATATTAAATACAAATCCTATAAGTTTAAGCTTTTAGGACAGTTAGTCATTTAACATGGTATTAGAGCTTAGTTTGGCAAGAGGTCCTGGATTCAAGATGGCCTCTGCAATTTGAATCGATATTTGTTTATTTGAAGAAGCGTAATATTCATATTAAACTCAAATCTTATAAGTTTAAGCTTTTGGGACAATTGATTATTTAACATGGTATCAAAGTCTAGTTTTGCAGGAGGTCCTGGATTCAAGCCCATATCTTGGAAATTTGAATTCTCATTTATTTATTTGAAGAAACGTGATATTCATATTAAACCCACCTCTTTGCTATTTAAGATGGATTAGCCGATCTCTGCAATTTGATCTTATTTGTTATTTCATCTGAATAACTCCGTTTTGTTTATTTAACTCTCCACATGACACGTGAGGGTGGGTAGATAATTGGTTATTTGACTTTTTACCAAGTATTAATAGCTAAAGTGTGACTTTTCACTAAGTATGATCGATTAATAGCTATGGTCTTAGGTTCAAGTCCACCTCTTTTTATAATTTAAATATTTATTTGTTTATTTAAAAGTTCATAATGGACTACCCATGACACATGAGGATGGGTAGACAATTGGTCGTTTGACTTATAATAGCTGAACTGTCACATATCCATTTCATGCATGAACTGTGTATGTATAGCTAGAAGATAAATCAAATGGTGGACAATAAGTCATTGAAGCCCTAACTTATCCGAAAATTATAGTGGGAACAATTTACAACATTAATCGTGCATATGATTCACGTTGGGGGAACAAACTAATTAGTGCGCAGAACAAGAGCAATATTTGAAACTATGGCAGGTCCACAGTTCTACCAATCTCATCAATGGTGAATGAATAGAATTGCTAATTCTTCATAGAAACTAATCATGGACTGACTTGAAAATCCTCTCACTGCATAATATTGCTAATTATTAGTTAGGTATTTGCCTATTTGGTAAACGGCAAGTACAATAGGGTGTGTTTGAAAACAATTTTTTATTATAATAGTTTTTTTTTTTTTTAAGAACTCCAAGGGTAAATGAAAATAAAATAATAATGTAAAAGAATATTAGGATTTCACTAGAAATTTTCCAAAAATTTAAGCGAGGAAAAAAAACTAAGAAATTATTCTTCCATTTTTTGTCTTTGAATGCATTTTAGTTTCAAGGTAGTAAATTATCTTCACTAGAATTCCAACTTAGGACTCCTCCTCCCTATGCCTTTTACCGGTTTTAACGATGAATGCTCTAACTACTACTTGAGTTATGCATGATGAATTCTACCCTTATTAAAAATATAAAATAAGTATGATAAGATACTATTTGATATTTTTAATTTATCATGTTTTTCAAATCAATTTCTACAAAGTAAAAAATCATAGAAGTAAAAAAAAAAGTCATATATGTAATTTTTTATGAATAATTTGAAACCATTTTTTAGGTTTTTATAAATAAGTATCAGGAGCATTTCCTACTTCCACAAAATTATTGTAAAAAAATCAAAAGTTTATTTTCCTTAAATTTAATAAAAATTAAAAAATGAGAATAATGAAGGAGGCACCTAATGAATTTTCAAATGTATGGGATAGTCATGTGTATTTTGTTAAAACCTAGAAAAAATGAACCCAATTAACCCGTTTAGAATATAAGAGAATTTTTACTAATTAACCTAGCTTGGCTTTACTGCAGAACATCCTTTTCCCATATACATCCCCTTGCTAATCCATCTATTCATTAATGTTATAATTACATGATAGAAACAAAAAAAATTGAGCTCTAATTTTCTTTAGGCAAAATTC
Organism: Tetrastigma voinierianum; assembly: GCA_016808115.1. Classification (NCBI taxonomy): domain Eukaryota; kingdom Viridiplantae; phylum Streptophyta; class Magnoliopsida; order Vitales; family Vitaceae; genus Tetrastigma; species Tetrastigma voinierianum. The sequence continues at coordinate 399,841 of JAEQBH010002923.1, read as the reverse complement.
CAAGGTTTTTATTATTTCTTATGCAGGGAAGTAAGTCTATTGGATTTCCAAGAGTTCATTCTCTGCCTTTCAGGTTGGTCCATGCTTTTGGTATTTGTAAGTAAGAGAAACTGTTTCCATACTTGAGGATTTTATGGTCTTCTTAGGTTTTTTGGTATTCTAAGATTGTTTTAATATTTTGTGGTGTTACTCCCTTTGATAGTTCATTTTCTGATCCCTTATTACATGTGGTTGTTATCCGCAGGAACCTCAGCCAACCCATCAATTTGTGCACCTAGATATTTGGATATAACAGCCATTGTTTGCCTCTAAATAAGAAAAGGAAAAGGAATTATGTAGACCTTTTGCTTTTGCAAGATTCAGCTTAGTAGTTCATATTGTTCAGTGTTTTATAATGGATGACTATCTGGATCACTTGTTTTCATCCACAGCATGGTCAGATGTGGATGTGAAGAAAGAAGGATCATCTTGGATTTGTGATGAGCCTAGTCAAACAAATGGGATGTTGTTAGGTTCAATTGGAATATATGAAGGTGACAAAAAAAACTCACATGTTGGCATGACTAATTCAAACCTCATGATCAAAGGCTTGGTTACTCAAGACACTTAATCAATTGTTCTTGGTAGAGAGTCTGAGCATGGTCTTAATAAGGGCTTACTTTTGGAAGAAGCGCCAAGGTAGCAAGACCTCCAAAAATTTGAAAGCAATTCCTCCTTGAATGGAGCAGTGAGTGACAGCACGTAAGTTGGATGAGGGCTTGCTAATCACCTCTTCAACCTAGTTGCTTTGGATCTTAGTTCTCCCTAGCAGCTTCCCCTGATTGGTGCTATTTTCTCATTAGTTCTTGTCAGCTGTTAGAGTTGGGTAAAGGAAAACCAATAAACATTGCACAACTCAATCTCACAATTTTTAGTTACAAACAACATTAGCTACTATTTACGCGGTGATTTTGTTATGGATGCGGAAGCGCGTGTAAGGGGCTCGTCATGGCCAAGCCAGTGATCCTCATAGTATTGCTAAAAGGGTTAGTTATAAATTTTCTATCATCATCTGGGACAAGTTCTTCATGTTGTATGTTACTCTCATATACACATCATAGGACTTTGAAGTTGCTAAAAATGGCTTTGATGAAAACTTTCCTAGGTTATAATCTCTTTAGTTGTCCCCTTGAAAAATTTATATGATGTATGAGAGAGAAAATTGTTGAAAGGATGAAGAACTTGCTAGAACTTGTTCCCAATTCCAATAAGGTACCTACTTATTCTGTATGTCTTATTCCTTGTGGAGTGCTATATGCATGCATTTGCTTTCTTTCTTTTTGTTTGTTTGTTTATATTTTGTAATATTCAAGTGCTTTTGTAAAAGCTAATGTTTTTTTGCAATCCAGAGAATGACATTTATTTCTAATTGTGGTTAGATTAACCTTGGTGACAAAAATCTGAAGCAGTAGGCAAAGCTTCTTCATTTCTAGACGAATTAAATGAGCTCTTTGAAACTTTTGGCTTTAACCAGGAATCTCAAGAAATGATTCAGTCTCAGTGTTATGTTATTTTAGAGTGAGATCCATTATCTATTATGTTATTTCATTGCCTTTATTGCATCTAAATGTATGAATTTTGTATTCCTAGACCCCTATACGACAATTTTTTCTTTTAATAACGATTCTTGCCTGATAAACCTTTATAAGAGACAATGAAGCATTTTACGATATCGAGATAATTATTTATTCCCCTGGTATGATTGATGAAAAACTAGCTTTCAGACGGGAAATAAACATTCATCGATCTCAAGTTAGGAGCGTCGTTGGGTATTGAGTCGAGACCGAGTAGCTCCCAGTGGCTTGACTGGTTCATGCCTTCTTCTAGAGATTTTATGTACCTCTTAAATAGTTATATCCTAAATATATACAACTACCTTTTTCCTTGTGTTGCTACTGTTGATTAGTAAACCACAGCTACTTGGTTGTTTTTCAATTCTTTTCATTGCTTATCTTATCTTTCTTGTCAGTAATGGTGCATTCCATCTTGGCTTGATATTTTCTCACGTAAATTGAAGTTTTCTATCTTTTAACTCAAAATTTGAGCTTTTTTGTTTCTCCCATACACATGGATCTTTCTTCCACATGCAGAGAATAGCATATATGCTCTTTGGATTGTGGCATTTTTGCCATTGTGCTGTATTTCCTATAATATGCTGGAAGTGAAGTGTTGTAGTAGCTGAAGTAGCGGTTTACCTCTTGGAGGCTATATAAAGTAATATGCGAAAAATTATTTTGGTCGAGTTCTTTGTTGAATATACTATGTTTCCCGTTCTGGAAAATCTCAAGTGATCTTACACTCCATAATCATTGGGACACCATGGAGCTTAGTATGGTAGATCTATGAGACAAAGTAAATGGTATGTTTCATCTCGCCGGTTTCAAGTCTTCAGTACCTTTAAACTCCTAGCATTTCTATAATCCATAGCTCTTTGTCATTGTTTTTATTTTCCGAGGTTTTCTCCTTACACCATGGAAAGGCTGTCACCATGACGGATATGAAATGCCGACGTTTTCAGGACCTCAGAAGTTCTTTTGAAATTCTCCTCTGATGTACACACTATTGGCCTTTTCATTGCGAAACCTTGCGAGAATGGATGGTTCATGGTTATGAACCATTTACGGATGCTAAAAGGACTCAATTTTTTAGTTGAGGGTAGAAGTTACTATGAGAGTAGAGTCACTGCCCTTGTAGATTGTCTTTGGGGATGATGTTTAGGAGATTGGGAACTTAAGTTGAATTGTTGGGATTGGGAAGAGTTTTGTGTTGTTCAAGTTCAACTTCTCATTTATCACTTCTTAATCATCAAATAGATTTGGTGGATAGTTTTGCCATATGTAGCAATAATCTGCCTAATGTTATCTTCATTCATATATTAATAGTACCATGTGAATGAAGAACATCCTTCTAATTGAATTATTGATTACCATCACTAGTTTCTCAAGTGTACAATATAGCATTTGTACTTCTTTATACCAACAAACTAAAACCTCCCATGTGACTTATTGATTGAAAACTATTCCTTTATTAGAACCCGAAACAATTAATATTTACGATGACTTAGATCGGATTAAACATTTATTAAACAAGAATGATTTTAATAAATGATACCCGATATGAAATATAACAAACAATGTAGTAACAAAATGGCATTATAAGGAAAGAAAAAAAGAGCAATAAATAATGCACCTTATAGTAGCGGCCAACACATGACCCCATCTATATCTACCCTTATAGTAGAGGTCAAAACATGACCCCATCTATATATCACCTTATAGTTGCGGCCACTTACAAACCCCATTTATATCTTCCATCTGGTCAATTGTGCTCCAGAGTCGCTATAGTTGGGGTCGGAAGCGGTAGCATCCATGTACTATAGTTGCAGCTAGGAAATAGCCTCAACCACAATTTTCTCATTTAGTTGTGGCCTAAAAATGACTCCAACCATAATCCTCTCCCTTTAGTTGTGGCGGGAATGAGCCCCATCATAGGCCCTCATTAGTTGCACCTCCTTTGGTTGTGACTCAAACCAAAATTGCAACTATACTCTTTGATCATGTCCCTATAGTCACACCTTCTTTTGCGGCCCTATTTATTTGCAACTATATTAAATAGTTGCACATAATCTTTCTTTTTAGGTTTAGGGTTGATACTTGCAGAATTAAAAGCTAACCATGTAGTGTCAAGAGATCCTCTCTCTATGATTTGGATCTTATTTGTTTGTTTAGAATTCCCTTGGCTGTTTTGTTTGTTTAACTCTCGCGCGACCACGTGAGGTGGGTAGAAAATTGGTTGTTTGGCTTTTCACCAAGTATGATGGTTTAATAAGCTAAAGTGTGACTTTTCACTAAGTATGATCGATTAATAAGCTAGAATGCTTGGGTTGATCGCATCTTTCTATAATTTGGATACTTTATTTGTTTTATTTGAAAGTTCATATCGGCTTTCCCCATGACATGAGGATGGGTAGACAATTGGTCGTTTGACATAATAGCTGAACTGTCATATATCATTTCATGCATGAACTTCATATGTATAACTGAAGACCATCAAATGGTGGACTATAAGTCATTGAAGCCCTAACTTATCCGAAAATTATAGTGGAAACAATTTACAACATTAATCGTGCATATGATTCACGTTGGGGGAACAAACTAATTAGTGCGCAGAACAAGAGCAATATTTGAAACTATGGCATGTCCACAGTTCTGCAATCTCATCAATAATTTGAATGAATAGTATTGCTAATTCTTCATAGAAACTAATCATGGGCTGACTTGAAAATCCTCTCACTGCATAATATTGCTAATTATTAGTTAGGTATTTGCCTATTCGGTAAACGGCAAGTACAATAGGGTGTGTTTGAAAACAATTTTTTTTTATAATAGTTTTTTTTTTTTTTAAGAACTCCAAGGGTAAATGAAAATAAAATAATAATGTAAAGAATATTAGAGTTTCACTAGAAAATTTTCCAAAAATTTAAGCGAGGAAAAAGCAGGAATTATTCTTCCATTTTTGTCTTTGAATGCATTTAGTTTAATTATTAAATTATCTTGTAGAATTAACTTAAGGACTCCTTACTCCACTATGCCTTTCAGGTTTAACGATGAATGCTCTAACTACTACTTGAGTTATGCATGATGATTCTACCCTTATTAAAAATATAAAATAAGTATGATAAGATACTGTTTATTATTTTAATTTATCATGTTTTCAAATCCAATTTCTACAGTAAAAAATCATAGAAGTAAAAAAGTCATATATGTAATTTTTTATGAATAATTTGAAACCATTTTTAGGTTTTTATAAATGAAGTATCAAGGCATTTCCTACTTCACAAAATTATTGTAAAAAAAATCAAAGTTTATTACTGTAGAATTTAGCAAAATTAAAAATGAGAATAATGAAGGAGGCACCTAATGAATTTTCAAATGTATAGGATAGTCATGTGTATTTTGTTAAAACCTAGAAAAAATGAACCCAATTAACCCGTTTAGAATTTAAGAGAATTTTTACTAATTAACCTAGCTTGGCTTTACTGCAGAACATCCTTTTCCCATATACATCCCGCATAATCATATTTCATTGTATTATAATTACATGATAGAAACAAAAAAATTGAGCTCTAATTTTCTTTAGGCAAAAATTCAAAGTTTTATTATTTCTTATGCAGGAAGTAAGTCTATTAGTTTCAAAGTTCATTCTCTGCCTTTCCAGGTTAGTCCATGCTTTTGGTATTTGTAAGTAAGAGAAACTGTTTCATACTTGAGGATTTATGGTCTTCTTAGGTTTTTTGGTATTCTAAGATTGTTTTAATATTTTGTGGTGTTACTCCCTTTGATAGTTCATTTTCTGATCCCTTATTACATGTGGTTGTTATCCCACTTAAGGAACACGTCCAGCCAACCCATCAATTTGTGCACCTAGATATTTGGACATGTAACAGCCATTGGTACTGCCTCTAAATAAGAAAAAGGAAAAGGAATTCTGTGGAGCTTTTGCTTTTGCAAGATTCAGCTTAGTGGTTTCATATTGTTCAGTGTTTTATAATGGATGACTATCTGGATCACTTGTTTTCATCCACAGCATGGTCAGATGTGGATGTGAAGAAAAAAGGATCATCTTGGATTTGTGATGAGCCTAGTCAAACAAATGGGATGTTGTTAGGTTCAATTGGAATATATGAAGGTGACAAAAAAAACTCACATGTTGGCATGACTAAAACTTGTTAGGACCAAAACGTGTTGCACATTTATGCATTAGTTATGCATGCAAGATTATATTATATAAACCCTTAAATCTCTTAGAGTAAATCATTTTTTTTTGGTGGTTTTGATCTACGATGTCCTGAGTGCGCGAGGTCGGCAGTAATAAAATGGATTTAAGTCAGGATATCTGATCGCGAGATACCGAAAATTTTTAAAATCAGTGCGCATTCTTTCGATTTAAATCTTATTTTGGACATGAAATGATAGTAGTGTTCGGCATCAAAGAAATTTAAGAATCTTAAGCATAAGAGAATGAAAATTAGGATAAAAGCTGAAATAAAATAAATGAAGGTAAAACTAAGTTACATAGCAAATTGAATTCGAACAATTATCATAAAGAACCACGTCAAAGAGAAAGGCATTTTGTAGTGAACTGTAATTCTTGTGATTACTCTGATAAAATTTCTTGATTAATTAGGTTTAGAAATGCAGTAAAGCGTTGTAGTGCATTTTTGGATCTCACCTCCCTTTACGTTATCTAATTTATGACTGGGGTCTCGAATCTGAGGGTGGAATGCTCTTTTTAAAAACTTCATGTCTGGATATTTTTTTCAAAATAAATAATTTTATGGGCTGTAAACCTTAGCTCCCAAGTTACTTCGGTCGAGCAGGATATCCTGGCTTCCGGTGCTTTTATAGAAGTGGAATAGATCATGGCACCTTGAGTTAGATCCACGGCTAACACGGGATTAGTCTCACTATGGAATTAGAATTGAACTCTTTGCTTGTTTAAATAGATAACTCTTTCCAGCAAGATTCTTGATTTAGTGAGAAGAGGATTTATCTAAGTGAACTTACAAAGCTCATAAGATCCTAATAAGCGAGGTTAGTATCACATTTCAAAGAAATGTACATTACTCTCGGGGAATGTCTTCCTGTGTCACTGAAGGACCTCCTTGAAATCGAGGCTGATGGCCTTGAATCTTAGCGGGTATCGCGATGTCGAGATCCCAAGACAATAAACCCAAAACCAGAAATAAAATTCCAATCATGAAATTAACAAGCTGCCTTCATAAGCAATCTACAGGAAAGATAAGTCGACTATCATGTTCATAATGGGCGGATTCGCGATTCTTAGAAGATCACCTGTCTGACATTCCTCACGATGTAGATAGTTGTAAATGGAAGCTACAGAACAATCGAATTTCGAATTTATCACGAAATTCCATCGTTCGGGTAGTAATTTGAAAGAAATTGATTTGACATTGACTTGACTCTCAGCGATAACATTCAAATCAAACAAAGCAAGCGAAAAGGAAAGAAAAAGAATACGATAAGCAATGCATTCTAAAATGGCGAAAATGAAAAATAAAGAAAAATAAAATAAAGAAAAATAAGAAAATGAGCTTCCGGCAATCGGACCTCTCGTCTGTGGCGTAGTGCCTTCATGAGTTGGATAAGCTGGCATTATTTATAGGGTTTTCGATTGGGCCTAATCCCAATGTGGCTCTTTGGTAGTTTTAAAGTAGCCGGGAGCCCACGGTCTTTGCTCGATTAGTCATCCCACTTCTCTTGTCGCGACGAACTCATGTCGCGACATTGACTGCAAGAAGTGCGCTGCATGAACTATTAGTTCATGTTGTCACGACACCAATCATATGCCCTTGTAAGTTTCGGTTGATAAACGTGATGTCGCGACATCATGGCATGTCGCGACATCCATTCTAGTCCTTTGCAGTCTTCAATGGTTTGTTCCTGATGTCGCGACATCAGGATGTTGTCGCGACATGGGCTCACGTCTCCTGCACCCTTCCACTAGTTGTCATGATGTCGCGACATCAACCTTACGTCGCGACATCAACTTACTCCATGTTACCTTGATTTGGTCATTCATGATGTCGCGACCTCTATATCTTGTCGTGACATCTTCTCACGTCTTAATTTTAGTCTCAATTTCACTTCTCGATGTCGCGGCAATACATATCTTTGTCGTGAGCCTCGGCTTAAGTCATCTGCTGATCTTTAGTGATCTTGGATGTCAGCGACATCAATCTCTAATCACGACATCGATCTTAAGAAGCTGTATGCTTCAAGCTAGCGGTACGCTCACATTTGTCGCGACATCGAATTGATCTTCGCGACCTTAACTACTCCTACGCTTTGATCTAGTCGTTTCACGATTGTCGCGGCATCCGATGCTCTTGCTCAGCGGCGCCGGCACATGAAACTTCACCTTCAAATGGCGGGTCATGTCGACTTGATCTTATGTCGCGACGCCGACTTCGGCTTACAATCTTCACTTGATGGCACGATGTCATTGACTTGGCCTCTTATGCGTGATAGCGGTTCATTTCCGCCCGGCTTTCGCTCGATGGTTCACGATGTCGAGACATCAATCTCTTGTCGCGACATCTTGTCACATCATTTGCAGATTTCAAGCGGTCTTTAGATTTCGCAACCAGCTCTTGTCGTGACATCATCAATGTCATGACATCAATCTCACGTCGCGACATCGACTTAAGTTCGGTAAACCATGTGGGTCCAAACCTCTCTCGTAGCTCCCAAAGGTGTTTACGTTGTCGCGACCTCATCCTGCGTCAGACATCGTTTGACTGTAAGCGACTCAGAATATCTTTGTCGCGACGTCGTTTCTCTTAGCTCGATTACCGCCCCGGTTGCTGTCACGTACTTCTTGTCGCGCATCAAATTCCTTTAATTCTTTTGGTATCCACGACCTGAAGTTGTTGTATTGACCAAAGCGCATCGATGAATCGGCCGGTTCTTTTCATTTTGCTCGCCATTATTTGCCTTTTCTTCCCACTTATTATTTGTATTTTCTACTTTCTTTCTCTCTTCTGCTAATAACAATTTGGTGGTTCTTCATATTTACGTATATTAATTATTCATTTCCACGATGAAAATAGAGCAGAGAAAAATGTACTGTCTGACAGCTTTTAAGCTCATCAAACTCCCAAAGCAGATTTTCTTGTCCTCGAAGCAAAGAAAAAGAATTGTTTGTCCTCAGCAAATAATTTTAAGGACATTTTTAATGATTTGTTAACGTTTCATTCAATTTAATTACAGCTGCAAAAGGTATGCAAATTTTACAGCCACATTCAGCTTCAGTCAGGTTAAAAGTTAGTCTCTACTCTTTATATTATGAAACTATCATGTTGAAATTGTTTTACAAACAATACTTACCCAGTGAATCTGTTGAATAATGAATTAAATTTATTTCTCCAATTTATGTTTGATATTAACTCACAAGTTATTCACAATTTTGATTGTTTATTTTCTTACCAATTCCATAGGCTTGTTTTCATATTGATCTCCACTAATGTAGAGGGTGAATTATTGAATCGATGGTCTTTTTGGGCTTATATTGTGAGGCTTGGTTAATGGGTAGGATGGAAGATTTTTAGGTTAAGATCACCTTTGAACATTTTCTCTTTTCTTCTACCACTTCTTTCTTATAGTTCTCATAAGTAAACTCCACTAAGCTTCATGTTTGGGGACTATCTTCGATTTCTTCGTTTTGAAGCTGTATTCCCCACACCATTTTGCACTCTTTATAATTTCGAGGAATTTCCTTAGTACTAAGGGATAGTGCAATGTTTTAACTTTGAGCTTTCTAACACTCTTAGCGAACTTTGGGTTAGTAACTCCCATACCGGATGGCATTAGGGGTACTAGGTGTTGAAACACCCACAAGAACTTAATTGTTCAAGAGAGTTAGGCCACAAGATAAAACTTATCCCTAAACCTTCTTTTATATTTGTTTTCTGCTCCTTGCCTTTTTCTTTTCCATTCCCTTTTTGGTTCCTCAAAAATATAAACTCCCCCAAACTTCATTTCTTTCTTCCTCTTTGAATTCACAGGTAATCGTAGGTTCTTTACTGAAGGATTGATGTCTTAAGATGAGTTGGGGTTTCCATTGGTCTATTTTTGAAAAATAGGCTTGGTGGCTCAATTTCTGGAACTCCTGTATATGCCTCAGCATATGAATAGGGATAGCTAGCATGGCTCAAACTATCGAGAATGGCTGTATCATCTCTTGTCAAATTTGAATCACTGGGATTTCACTTGATCAATAATCTAACAAATTCTAGAATACGGATTTATCAATTTATGACTAACTATAAAGTATCTTGACCCATTTTTATTTATGAGTAGTTAAGTTAATTGATATTCAAAGGTTCCTTGATTTACTGCTGTACCACAAACTCAAAAATATGTTTACATTTCCATCTGTTGTATTCTCTAATCTTGGACTATCGGTTAAATATAAGTAATTTTTTCCTTGTTTTCAATTAAACTAGATGCATTTGTCCTTGATAATTTTCCCTCATTTCGACTTACTCCTACTCTACTTCCTTCATTCAATTAAGATAATGTCCTCTCGGCGAGTTTTATTCTGGAACTATTTCTACTTTGATTTCTAATCATTCAACCCGCAAAACAACACAACATTAGACAATCAAATGCGAAATAGTACTACTTGATTCCATTTAACTTTCTCATTTTATTTCTGATTGATTTTCAAGTGTTGGATACACGGTATGGGAGGAGGATGGTACTGAAAGGTTAGGTAAGGAGAAGGTCTATTTCTTCTTTTTGGACAAGGTGGCAAAAATATCAGGGGGATCTAGGTCTAAAGTGTTCAAGTGAGCTGGGAATGAAGGGAACTTCATTTCCCTTCTTTCTTTTCTCTTCTTAGTTTCCCTCTCAAGCTGTTCTTCAATGACAATCTCATTAGAGAGATCAACTTTCTTGTTCAGTACATCTTGTCTTTTCCCCAAGCCATTCATTGTGTTCTCCATTTCAATCATGACTTCAAGAATTTAGAAAGATTGTTGTTAATCAAATCTAGAATTTTCCAGCCATTCATACTGGCCAAGTTCGGCCTCCGGCCTTTGTCTCTCTCATTCAATTTGTTTTCTAGCTCCTTCTGTAGAGATTTGTATAGTAATTTGAAACCCTTTATCTGCTCCCCAAATTTGGTGTCATGCTCCTTATCTCTTTTCTCTAGCAATGCTAGGAGTTGAGCATCTCGATCAAACTGCTTGTTATAGAAAGCTTCATGACTCAGTTTGAGTTTCAATAAAAGATCTTGATCTCTTTCCTTCATTTCTCTCTTGAACTCCTCTCCTTCTTGTGACATTTTCCCCATACATTTCTCTTTTACATTCAGTTCTTCCTTCCTTTATTTATTCTCTTCTTTGGATCTCCACCTCATACTCCTTTCTTTTATTGTTTAATTCTTCCCTTGTTGGTCTCTTCTTTTCAATTCTTTTTCATACATCCCTTCTCTGAATTCCTGCTTTAGGTTCCATTCCTTCTCTCTTTCTTCTATTCTTTTCTGCATCAAATTGAGAGCTTCATTGAATTGTCCTCTTGTGCTCCTCTTGAGCTTTCTCCGTGTTGGAAATTTACATTTTGTACGGGATAAGGCGGCGAGGGGATGGAGAAGTCTATTAGGCTGTCTTCATCCTGCCCTTCATTATCTGCAAACATGTAATCATTGTGGTCAGGTGATGTCACTGGGTGCTCTGCTCCTTGATCAGTGGCCCTCTGGGTCTCCTTTTCTGGTTCTTCAGCTTGGGTTTCACCTCTGTTCTCTACCAGCACTCCCTTTTTCCTCTGATTTCTTGGTCCCTTACTAACTCCTGTCAGAAGGAGGGGTGAAGCTCTTGGGACTTCTTACGACTCCCGAACTCTTTCCTCCGGCCTTCAAGCAAGAAGCTGGCAGTTGTTCTTTGGTGAGGAAGCAGAACCTCTTTTGTTTCCTTCATGATATCTCATGATAGAAGTTCTCAGCGTGCTCTATATTGATCTTGTATCCACTTTAGTATGGCATACAGTAGATGCGACTTCTTGTTCTCTCAGCGTGCGTAATGTCTTGAACCATGGGCGCCGAGGAAGTAAACCATACCTTTGCTTCTTAAGTGAGCTCCCACGTTCGAGTTCTTGGCTTTCCTTCTTTACTGGTCTACTTGCGCCCTTCCATCGGTGAGCTTCTGGTAATCTTTCCACAAGATTGGCTTTTCGAAAATTTTCTTGAATTTGGAGCCATGCTTGTGCGTTGTCATGCCACAGAGCTTCGTTGATGGCCTTCGCCGTATGAGACAGACTCCTCCTAACAAAAACGACTCCATCCTTCCTTCCTACCATGTTGGAGATAAAACTCTCTCACCAGTCTTTGTATATCCCACACCTTGCCTTTTGGTGCGGCATAAAAGACTCTCCCATCCTCTACGTTCTATCATCTCCTTGAAAGGAGTCACGGGGTTTTTGAATCCTCTCTGTAACAAAGCCCTTTGTTAGCGTATCTTCTTCCCGAGAATAAAACTTTATCGAGAGACGAAATCTTCTTCTTCTCTCCTTTTTCCCTTTCCCTTTACGCCTTTCTTGAAGTCCCGGGCTTCCAGTTGCTTAGATGGCGTCTCTCTCACAACGTTCTTCCCGACGAATCTCATGGCATTCTCATGACGTTTCTTATTATCGAATTATTAGGTATTACCATTATCTGTAGATTGGAGGACGGGTGTAGAATTCAGTATTGAGCAAGAAGAAAAACTTTGCGATGATAGAACATAGGTTTTGAGTTGGATTGGAAGGAAAACGAAGCGAATGGTTATATGGTTGATGATCTGAAATATTATCAACGTTACAATCAATGTTGTATTTTGATTATCTAACTTCCATTTATGAAACATCCGATAAATCAACCTCTTTGTTTTACAAAGATCATTAATTGCATTTCAGACGTGGTGGCGTGTGCATTTTATGTGCGACACTGGGATGCTGACATAGGAGTTCAAGGGAAGTGGCCGGATGTGGCGAAATTCCTTCTCCAAATTTGGAAACTTAATTCCTTTGTCGCGACATCACGGTGGTGTCGCGACATGAATCTCCTTTCACTTACTACCCATAGCGTTCTTTACAAGCGGTCACGACATCAATGTTATGTATGAACATTAGCTAATGTTGCGCCTGCCATATTGTGACCTAAGCGCTAATTCAATGAATTCACAAACTTTGAATTTTGTTATTGTTTCTAACATTTAAGCATCTACCGGTATATTTCAGGCAGCGATTTAACAATTAGTTCAATCATAACTCGGGATTTAGTTAAGAAGTTCTCCTTTTTCTCATGTTGACTCTCCCTCTGCAGGATTCTTTGGAATCATTTTTATAGTTGCTTGCTATTCATGTCTTGAACCCTTGCGAGAGAAGATCCTTCTTGATAATCCGAGAAGATTCTAGCAGTTAAATAAATCATTTCTAATAATAAAAAAATTTAAATCTATCCTTACAGGAAAACAAATTAAACTTAGTATCAAACGCTAAAGAAAAGAATTCAAAATTTAAAATCAGCATTGAGAAATCCCTCTGGGTTGCCTCCCATTATTTTCGATTTTGATCTTATTGAGACTTCTTTGTTGTGAGTATTCTTCTTTCATAGAACGATTCAGGTTCTTCAACTTCCTCCTCCTGTTGAGTGTGCTTTTTAACCTTTGTCCATTGACCTTGAATTCTTCACGATGGAGTCTTAGTGTCAACTTTGCTCCAAATGTAGTAGCGATACTGCGTGTATGGCCGCTCAGTTGGATTTTAATTTCCTGATAATTTCAGTCTGAGAGTTAAACAGCGGAGCACATTTCCCTTGTTGAACTCTTTTCTCAAGATTCTCTGATCATGCCATTTCTTTGTTTTATCTTTGTATATTCGAGCATTGTCATAAGCTTCATTTCTCAGTTCTTCCAATTCAGACAGTTGGAGCAGTCTCTCTTCCTTTGCAGCCTTAAAATCGAAGTTTAACTTCTTGATGGCCATTGCCTTGTATTCTTCAAGAGGTAGATGACATGGTTTGCCAACAACTCATGTGAGGTTCATTCAATGGGGAGTTTTGTATGAGTCACCAGGCCAAGTGCATCATCAGTTTTCAGACAATCCTTCATGAGCTCAGATGCCATTATTCTTTTGATCTCACTGTTGAAGTTTCACCTTTCTGTTGTTGGACATTATTAACTCCTGCCCTTATTCACCACCAGTTTGTCTTATTGCAAAGATTTATGTGCCCATTTACCTTATTTTTTACAACTTATTACATTTAAAAAAAAAAAAAAAAAAAAAAATTTTTTTTTTTAAAAAAAAAAAAAAAAAAAAAAAAAAAAAAAAATAAAAAAAAAAAAAAAAAAAAAAAATTTATAAAAAAAAAAAAAAAAATATTCATTCCTTCCATGATATATACCATTCCTTATATGCATATATATCATATATATTCACCACCTTTCATATTACCTTAACCTTCTTATTATTACCTTACCTTACATTACATATTACACCACACACACACCTTCATTCCACCTTATATCCTTTCTCTACCACCATACCCATGTTTATATCTTCCACCCTTACCACTTTTACCCTTTTCACACACTTCTTCTTTTACTTTCTTACCACACCTTTCCTTGCTTCTTATTCCCTTACCCTTACCTTACCCAACATCTTTATACTCTTTACCATATCTTCTATTATCATATCATGTCGGCACCTCTCTTGAATAATAGTGGGTCATCCCAGATATAATATCTCTTTATCGGTTCGAGTTTCCTCTTACATTTGTGTGAATTAAGCATTACTCCACGAAGCGGATAATTCACAATATCGGCATACCATGGAAGTTGGAGGAGCAGCAAACAATTGCTCATGCGCAGGAAGTTCTCTGTGCTTGCACATTGTCTTCTTCATCCTTTGTTCCTTTCACCACTGCAGACCAGGTGGTCGGCTATCACATTGTCACATCCCTTTTTATCCTTTATTTCCAAATCAAACTCTTGCTTGTGACACCCTCTTATCAATCTTGGCTTAGCTTCCTTTTTCGACATCAAGTATTTGATTGCTACATGATCAGTGTGAATTACCACATGGGATCCCAAAATGTATTGCCTAAATTTTTCACAAGCAAATACTATAGTTAGCATCTCCTTTTCAGTTGTTGAGTAGTTCTCTTGTGCTTCATTGAGGTCTTACTAGCATAGTATATGATACGAATACTTTCTCCTTTCTTTTGCTAACCACGACTCCCATAGCAAAATCAACGGCATCACACATTATTTGAATCCGATTCCGATGCAGTGCAGCCATTATAGGTGCACATGTCCCGATCTTGAGATTTCATCAAAAGCATCCTTGCAGGAATCATCAAAATTGAACCTTGTATCCTTTTCGATGTCATAATTAGTGCGGCTATTTTGAAAAGTCTTTGATGAATCTCTATAAAATCAGCATGCCCGAAACTCTTTTCCTTTTCTTTGTGATAGGTGGTGCGAGTCTTGATAATGGATACTTTGGGTGGTCAACTTCCTAGTCCATTAGCGGAAATTTTATGCCCGAACAATACCTTTGTTACCATAAAATGGCATTTCTCGGTCAGTGCTATTGTTTGTCTTAGCATCTTTGAAATCTTGTTTCAGTTGTTTAAACATTGATCAAATTTGGATCCATACACGATCAAAATCATCCATGAAAATCTCCATCGCCTTCAACCAAATGCGAGAAAATAGACATCATGCACCCCTGCGGAATGTATTTGGGCATTACATAACCCAGTGGCATCCTTCTAAAGGCAAAGGTACCATAGGGCATGTGACGTGGTCTTCTCTTGATCCTCTGGTGCAATAGCAATCGATTGTGCCACGAGTACCATCCGGAAAACAAAAGTAGAGGTGTCACGCTAACCTATCAACATTTGATCAATGAAAGGCAAAGGAAAATGATCTTTTCAAGTTCTTTGTATTCAACTTCACGTAATCAATACATACCCTCCATCCTGTCCCTTTGTTCTTGTTGGAATCGATTCATTTTTCATTTTACGATCCTGATAAGCCCTCCTTTCTTTGGAACCACATGGGTAGGCTCACGGGGACTATACGAAATAGCGTAGATAAAACCGGCATTCAACAATTTGAGTACCTCCTTTACGGCTACTTCTTTCATCTTGGATTAGTCTTCGATGTTCTCTGAGATGGTTTGAAGTCTACTTCAATGAAGTCTTATGCATCTGTTGTTGGACTAATACCCTTCAGTTCCTCAATGGACCAAGCTAAAGATTCATATGCTTCCTTAATATTTTCGGCAATCTTTGTTCCTCGGCATCAACGATGCATTTGAAATAATCAACCCCAGTTTTTCTTGGTAATTCTAGTAGGCATACTTTAAATGACATGGCAACTCTTTGAAACTAGCCATACATCTTGGTCTCTTGATGATTTTCCTCTTTTCACTATTTTCCCCATTATCTTTTACATTTGTGCTTCAAGTTCAACAGTTTCCATAGAATAGCTTCTTTGTATGGAAATTGAGAATAGACATCTTCGAGTATCTTTGGAATTCATCTCTTTCATTGATAAAAGCCCCCAGGTGTTACAATCATTTATAACATCGAGTTGGAAGTAGAGACAAAATCGGTACATTGCAGCCTTCTTGTCCCTATACATGTTGTCATACTTTTGATCAAGTTAAATGTACTTGACTTCTTCTCCAACCCCTCAAAGATAAGAACTCCTTTACGCATGTCGTCAGGGGCGGCTCCGATGTAGGAATGGTCTTCACACAATGATAGGGGTACTGTGAATCTTCTTCCATGTCGAATGATGAAGTCTTTGGGGGCCTAAAACTTCCCCACTTGTTGATAACATCTTCAATGACATACGGTTTCTGTTAATCTGTCTGCCCATTGTAGAGCGGTTGTGGGAGTAAGCTCCCCCAGGCAATTTCTTGGCAGAGAGAGGAGCGTGATTGATACTAGCTCTGAGTCACGAGAGAGCTTCCTGGAATTCAGGTCCTCCAACAATACAAGGGTGTGAAACTTCACAGGTCTTTCATCTTCTTGCGAGTAGTTCTTTCGATTCTTGCCGCTGCCAGTGGCGGTGAAATTCACTTATTCCTTCTTCTTTATTTTTCTTTTCTTGCTCGGTATGTCCTTGAAATTTTGCATAAAATTGGCATCTGGTCACCACTTCGATAAAGAGCATCACGATCTCTAGCTTGAAGGTTCTCAAGAACGCACCAAACTGCTATCATCTTTGATTTACAGTCTTTGTGGAAATGGGATGCGAGCTTGATCCTTGGATGTTCTTCCTTTGCTCCTTCTTTATCATTACTCCATTTGTCTCTTCCCGCCCACGGTATTGCTACTTATTGTTGCTGTCATCTTTTCTTTTCCTCTCTTCTAACTCCTTCCCACTCCTAAGCTGCGTATTTAATCTTTTGGGTTCTTCCTTGTATCACTTGAGGAAGGCATCTTTCCCTCTGGCTGCGGAGTTAGGGCCATTGCCACACTTGTGTCTCAAGGGTTCTTCGAGGGGATGCATTGGTAGTGTTTGAAAAATTTGAGAATTAGTAGCGGTGCTTCCAATTCTCCAAATTTGTTCATGGAGGTTCAAACGACTTTTATTGTCCCCATAAAAATTTGCGGCCATCTGTTCCTCGAAAGCTAAGGGCCCTCCTCTGGCCTGGTATTCATTTGTGCTCATTTCACGTGCATTCTTTCTTCTTCACGGAACCTAGGTGGGCTGGCGATACCCTTGATGAGGGGTTAAGTCACATCTTTGGCCTTGAAGCCCTCCACCATGGGGGTTCTCTGTGGTTCCACGAGTCTTTACGGGTGATAATGTCTTCGGAAGGTTAGGATTGAACAAATGATAAGCTCTTGGCTCACCCACATAATTGACCTGTGACCTACATTAGAGATTCTTCGGTTACCCTCTCGGCCCTTCCCATCATTAACTCCGCTTTCCGTTGCTCCCTATTTCATGAGCGGTGTGTGTCTTTCTTTCTTGCTTGTCTAACACTGTGCATAATGGCATCGAAACGCTCCCGTAATTTGTCGTCTTCTTCGACTCCATGATTCCCTTTCACACATTTGTTTCTGAAGCTCGGAAGGAGTTTTCATATTACATTTGGCGGATCTTCAATCGGCTCCTTTGCCTCTTGACACTTTTTCTTTTGAATGCTCCACGGCATGAGCATCAATGATCCCTTTTGATATATCATTCATGGCATGATATGCAATGTCCATTGAACGGATCATCGCCATTGGACATCTTCATGACAACGTTTGAATCTTTCCCCGAAACTACATGCGGAACTTTCATCTTCCCCTGTTTGGAACACAATGATTTCTCTCCTTCTTTACGTAGTTAGGAATTTGGGGGGAAAGAATCCCTACCTAGTAGGCTTCATGCTCCTCCCAAGTATCAACGAGAACCATAGGTAATGATTCATACCATGTATTCTTGTATCTCTTAAGGAGAATGGGAATAGGTGCGGTTTTATGACTCTGGTCTCACCCGAATTCGACACGGTATTAGCCATCTGAGGAATCTTCAGTGTTATTAGTTCGGATCTTGATGGGATGACTGATGAAGCGATCTTCTTCGGACCATTATGTCGATCTTGGCTTCAATTCAAATTATTAGCATCAAGCTACTTGGTGTCTGATCGGCTGATATTCTTCTGTATAATTGGTCTCGAAATCCTCCGTTGTATCGGTGGCCCCGGGGCGCTAGCTCATACGCTATGTATTTCAACACAATCTGCCTTTCTTCTTCCATGGTTGAGTTTTCTGCCTTCTTGGTCTTCTCAGGCCGGCGTCCTTTCCTATTTACGTAATGGTTGGAATCGGTCGGTGTTTTGTTTCCTATGCATCAAAGTTTTTAAAGCAAAACACTTCCATTAATAGGATTAGTCAAATTATCATAATATTCAATGTGTTTTAGATTTAAGGTTGTGGCTGGCTGAACCTTTAGCGAAAATCTATTTTTGTTCTTTTTCTTTTTTTTTTTTTTTTTAAAAACTGTCCAAATTAGTATTTCCTTCTTTCATCTGAATATTGATTTACTTAAATTCTTTCGATCCCCGGCAACGGCGCCATAAAACTTGTTAGGACCAAAACGTGTTGCACATTTATGCATTAGTTATGCATGCAAGATTATATTATATAAACCACCAATCTCTTAGAGTAAATCATTTTTTTTCTCAAAGTTGGTTTTGATCGATATTCTGCAAGTGCAATTCGACAAGTAATAAAATGGTTAAGTCCGGTCTCCCGATCACTTGAGATCTCGAAATTTTAAATCAACTACCCTGACTACTCAATTTCCATACTATTTGGACCACAAAATGATAGTAGTGTTCAGCGTAAAGCTGGGAAATAACTAAACGCAAGAGAATGAAAATTAGGATAAACTGAAATAAAATAAATGAAGGTAAAACTAAGTTCTATAACAAGAATTGAATTATGAACAATTATCATAAAAAGACACATCAAGAGAAACAGCTGTAGTGAACTATCAATTCCTGTGATTACTCACGATAAAATTTCTTGATTAATTCCAGTTTCAAAATGCAATAAAGGCGTTGATGCGGCCCCAGATCTCTCCACACTGCACATTTCATTATCTAATTTATTGACTGATTCTCTCCGGAATACGAATTAGATAACTACTTTTTAAAAAAACACCATGTCTGGATATTTTCTTTTTCAAAACTTCCTTACCCATTTTATAATTTGTAAATATAACTCCCAAGTTATCGGCCAAGCAAGGATACTTCAACTTCCGGATTGCTTTTCCTCGAAATTAGAGAATAGATCAACCTTTGTGATTGAATCGGTAACGGGATTAGTCTCCTTATCCGAATTGAGGTGAAGCTCTTTTTGCTTGTTTAAATAGATAACTCTTTGACTCGTTCTTGATTTCAAGTGAGAGAGGATTTATCTAAGTGAACTTACAAAGCTCATAAGTCCCTAATAGCGGAGTTAGTATACCTTCAAAGAAATGTACATTACTCTCGGGAATGTCTTGCTGTCACTCGGAGGACCTCCTTGAAATGTCGAGCAATGGCGCCAAATCTTACTTGGTGTCACAAAGCGATATTCGGATCTGAACAATAATAAGCAGAAATAAATTCATTATTAGGAAATTAACAAGGCTGCTTTGCTAAACAATCTACGAGGAAAGATAAATTCGACTATCATGTTCACTTAATGGAAAATTTGGATTATGTTATCGAATCACCGCAATCTGACCATTCCTACGTCTACATTAGGAATAGTATCAAATGGAAGCTGGAACAATCGAATTTGAGAATTGCAGAATTCCATACGTTCAATTGTAATTGAAAAGAAATTGATTTCGACGTCGGCCCGACTCAGCGATAACATTGATCCAAACAAAACAAAGCGAAAAGGAAAGAAAAAAGAAAATCGATAAATAAATACGTTTCAAATAGCCCAGAAAATGAAAAATAGAAAATAAAATAAAAGAAAAATAAGAAAATGGGCTTTGACAATCAGGACCTCTCGATGTGGCCGTAAGTTTGCCTTCATGAGTTGGATAGCTGCGTATTTATAGGGTTTTCCAATTGGGCCCACCCAATCGATGTAAGTGCTTGTGGATTTTAAAGTAGCGAGGCCGAGTTCTTGCTCGGTTCCGTCATCACTTCTCTTGTCGCGACCGAACTCATAATACGCGACATTGGCTAAAGTTACGCTTCCTGAGCCCATTCGTTCATGTTGTCCGCGACACCAATCCGCGCCCTTAAGTTTAGGTTGATCGCTTGTGATGTCGCGACATCATGGCCTTGTCGCGACATCCATTCTAGTCTTTTGCAGTCTTCAATGGTTTGTTCCTGATGTCGGCGACATCGGGATGTTTAGCTCGCGACATGGGCTCCACGTCCTCACGCACCCTTCCACTAGTTGTCACGATGTCGCGACATCAACTACGTCGCGACATAAACACTCCATGTTACCTTGATTTGGTCATTCATGATGTCGCGACCTCTATATCTTGTCGTGACATCTTCTCCGTCTTAGGCGGTCTCAATTTCACTTCTCGATGCCAGCGACGATACATATCTTGTCGTGACCTCATTTCCGAGTCATCTACTTGATCTTTGGTGATCTTGAGATATCGCGACATCAATCTCTGTCACGACATCGTCTTAAGCTGTATGCTTCAAGCTGAGTCGCTCTGTTGTCGGCGACATCAGTTGATGTCAGCGACATCGCTTCTCTGGCTAACGCTTTGATCTAGTCGTTCTGATTGTCCGCGACGCCGATATCTTGTCGCGACCTCACTTTATGAAAACTTCACCTTCAAGCGGCGAGGTCCTATGTAGCGACTTCGATCTTATGTCGCGACATCAGCTTCCGACACAATCTTCATGGTGGCTTTGATGTATTGACTTAGCCCTGCCCATCATTAGCGGCGGTTCATTTCACTCCGGCTTTCATCGATGGTTCGATACCATGACATCAATCTTGTATCAGCGACATCTTGTCACATCATTGCGATTTCAGCGGTCTTTAGATTTACGTGACTTAAGCCTCTTGTCGTGACATCATCAATGTCAGCGACATCAATCCACGTCAGCGACATCGACTTAAGTTCGACCTTCATCGGTCAAACCTCTCATAACCCAAAAAGGTGTTACATTTGTCGCGACCTCATTATAAATCCACGGCGTCAATTGTTGTCGCGACCTCAAAATGCTGTCGCGACGTCGTTCTCTTAGCTCCTGATTACCCTTCAGGCTGGCATCACCGTATACTGTCGCTACCTGCATCAAATTCCTTTAATTCTTTTGGTGTCACGACCTCGGGTGGCCCAGTAATACGACCCCAGCTGCATCGATGAATCAGCCCGAGTTCTTTTCATTTTGCTCTTGCCATTCGGCGCACTTTTCTTCCACTTATTCTTGTATTTTCTACTGCTCTCTCTTCTGCTAACAATTTGGTGAGTTTCTTCATATTTACGTATATTAATTATTCATTTAGATGAAAATAGAAACGAGAAAAATGCCAAAATAGATGACTTTTAAGCTCATCACCTAGTCAAACAAATGGGATGTTGTTAGGTTCAATTGGAATATATGAAGGTGACAAAAAAAACTCACATGTTGGCATGACTAGTTTTCAACCTCATGATCAAGGCTTGGTTACTTTCAGAGACCTTAATCAATTGTTCTTGGTAGAGTCCCGAGCATGGTCTTAATAAGGGCTTACTTTTGGAAGAAGCGCCAAGGTAGCAAGACCTCCAAAAATTTGAAAGCAATTCCTCCTTGAATGGAGCAGTGAGTGACAGCACGTAAGTTGGATATGAGGGCTTGCAACTAAATACACCTACTTCAACCCTAGTTGCTTTGGATCTTAGTTCTCCCTAGCAGCTTCCCCTGATTGGTGCTATTTTCTCATTAGTTCTTGTCAGCTGTTAGAGTTGGGTAAAGGAAAACCAATAAACATTTCACAACTCAATCTCACAATTTTTAGTTACAAACAACATTAGCTACTATTTCTGGTGGCTGTTATGGATCTGGAAAGCCGCGTGTAAGAGCTCGTCATGGCCAAGCCAGTGATCCTCATAGTATTGCTAAAAGGGTTAGTTATAAATTTTCTATCATCATCTGGGACAAGTTCTTCATGTTGTTTGTTACTCTCATATACACATCATAGGACTTTGAAGTTGCTAAAAATGGCTTTGATGAAAACTTTCCTAGGTTATAATCTCTTTAGTTGTCCCCTTGAAAAATTTATATGATGTATGAGAGAGAAAATTGCTGAAAGGATGAAGAACTTGCTAGAACTTGTTCCCAATTCCAATAAGGTACCTACTTGATACGTATGTCTTATTCCTTGTGGAGTGCTATATGCATGCATTTGCTTTCTTTCTTTTTGTTTGTTTGTTTATATTTTGTAATATTCAAGTGCTTTTGTAAAAGCTAATGTTTTTTTGCAATCCAGAGAATGACATTTATTTCTAATTGTGGATTGAATTAACCTTAGTGACAAAAATCGGAAAGCGATGAATAAAGCTTCTTCATTTCTAGACGAATTAAATGAGCTCTTTGAAACTTTTGGCTTTAACCAGGAATCTCAAGAAATGATTCAGTCTCAGTGTTATGTTATTTTAGAGTGAGATCCATTATCTATTATGTTATTTCATTGCCTTTATTGCATCTAAATGTATGAATTTTGTATTCCTAGACCCCTATACGACAATTTTTTCTTTTAATAACGGTTCTTGCCTGATAAACCTTTATAAAGAGACAATGGCTTATTTTACAATATCAGATAATTATTTGACTCTGCAAATGTAGTTGGAAATGAAAAACCTTTGAAGACGAGGAAATAAACTTTATTCATCAATCTCAAGTTAGGAACATGCATTCGAGTATTCAACGAATCAAGCTCAAGTAGCTCACGAGTAGCTTGACTAGTTCATACCCCTTCTTCTAGGGAATTTTATGTACCTCTTAAATGATTATATCCCTAAACTCTTAACACAACTTCTGCTTTTTCCTTATTGTTGCTATTGTTAATTAGTAAACCCAATCCTTGGTTGTTTTCAATTCTTTTCATTGCTTATGTATCTTTTCTTGTGGTAATGGTGCATTCCATCTTGGCTTGATATTTTCTCACATAAATTGAAGTTTTCTATCTTTTAACTCAAAATTTGAGCTTTTTTGTTTCTCCCATACACATGGATCTTTCTTCCACATCACGAGGAGAATAGCATATATGCTCTTTGGATTGTGGCATTTTATATATCTTGTATTTCCTATAATATCTTGGAAGTGGTATTGTAGTAAATTTGAAATGCGGTTTACCTCTTGAGGCTACCTATAAAAAGTAATATCACGAAAAATTATTTTAGTCGAGTTCTTTGTTAGATATACTATATTTCCAGTTACGGAAAATCTGAGTGATCTTACACTCCATAATCATTGGGACACCATGGAGCTTAGTATGGTAGATCTATGAGACAAAGTAAGGCAGTATGTTCCATCTCATCGGTTTTTCAAGTCTTCCAACTGCCTTTAAACTCCTAGCATTTCTATAATCATAGCTCTTTGTCATTGTTTATTTTTCCAGGTTTTCTCCTTACACCATGGAAAGCTGTCACCATGACAGATATGAAATGCCAACACATTTTCCAGACTACCGAAGTTCTTTTGAAATTCTCCTCCTGATGTACACTATTGGCACTTTCATTAGAAGCAACAGAATGGATGGTTCATGGTGATGAACCATTTCTGAATTGCTAAAGGACTCAATTTTTGAATTGAGGGTAGAAGTTACTATGAGAGTGGTCTGCATACATGGGTGTCTTTGGGGATGATGTTTAGGAGATTGGGAACTTAAGTTGAATTGTTGGGATTGGGAAGAGTTTTGTGTTGTTCAAGTTCAACTTCTCATTTATCACTTCTTAATCATCAAATAGATTTGGTGGATAGTTTTGCCATATGTCTTAACCCAATAATACGCCTGTATCTTCATTCATATATTAATAGTACCATGTGAATGAAGAACATCCTTCTAATTGAATTATTGATTACCATCACTAGTTTCTCAAGTGTACAATATAGCATTTGTACTAATATACCAACAAACTAAAACCTCCCATGTGAGCTTATTGATTGAAAACTATTCCTTTATTAGGGCTTCGAAACAATTAATATTTACCAATGACTTAAGATCAGATTAAACATTTATTCAACCAAGTGGTTAATAAATGATACCCAATAAGTAACAAACAAACAATGTAGTAACAAAATGACATTATGAGGAAAGAAAAAAAGAGTAATAAATAATGCACCTTATAGTAGCGGCCAACACATAACCCCATCTATATCTACCCTTATAGTAGTGGACAACACATGACCCCATGTATATATCACCTTATAGTTGCGGCCACTTACAAACCCCATTTATATCTTCCCTCCTGGTCAAAATTGTCACTCAAAGTCACCCTTATAGTTAGGGTCGGAAGCGGTACGTATAAACACCGCTATAGTTGCGGTAGGAAATAGCCCACCAGCCGCGAAATCTTCTCATTTAGTTGTGGCCTAAAAATGACTGACCATAATCCTCTCCTTTAGTTGCGGCCGGGAATGGCCCCGTGTAGGCCCTCATTTAGTTTACTCGCTTTAGTTGTATTTCAATGGAATTGCAATACTCTCTTTTAGTCGTATCCACATATAGTGCCCACCTTGTTCACGGCTATTTATTTGCAACTATATTAAATAGTTGCACATAATCTTCTTTTTGGTTGGGGTCAATGCCCCCAGCTAAAAGCTCACTTCCTTGTAGTGTCAAGATCATCTCTCTGCAATTTGAATCCTTATTTGTTTGTTTGAAATTCCACAAAGAACTCCGTTTTGTTGGTTTAACTCTCCACATGACACGTGAGGGTGGGTAGATAATTGGTTGTTTGACTTTTTACCAAGTATGATGGTTTAATAGCTAAAGTGTGACTTTTCACTAAGTATGATCGATTAATAGCTAAGGTCTTAGGTTCAAGTCCACCTCTTTCTATAATTTGAATCTTTATTTGTTTATTTGAAAGTTCGTAATAAACTCCCCATGACACATGAGGATGGGTAGACAATTGGTCGTTTGACTTATAATAGCTGAACTGTCATATATCCATTTCATGCATGAACTGTGTATGTATAGCTAGAAGATAAATCAAATGGTGGACTATAAGTCATTGAAGCCTAACCCTCCGAAAATTATAGTGGGAACAATTTTACAACATTAATCGTGCATATGATTCACGTTGGGGGAACAAACTAATTAGTGCGCAGAACAAGAGCAATATTTGAAACTATGGCATGTCCACAGTTCTACCAATCTCATCAATGGTGAATGAATAGTATTGCTAATTCTTCATAGAAACTAATCATGGGCTGACTTGAAAATCCTCTCACTGCATAATATTGCTAATTATTAGTTAGGTATTTGCCTATTGGTAAACAGCAGAGTACAATAGGGTGTGTTTGAAAACAATTTTTATTATAATAGTTTTTTTTTTAAGAACTCCAAGGTAAATGAAAATAAAATAATAATGTAAAAGAATATTAGGATTTCACTAAAATTTTCCAAAAAATTTAAACGAGGAAAAAAACTAAAAATTATTCTTCCATTTTTTGTCTTTGAATGCATTTTAGTTTGAGTAGTAAATTATCTTGTAGTTTAACAGGACTCCTCCTCTCTATACCTTTTACGGTTTTAACGATGAATGCTCTAGCTACTACTGAGTTATGCATGATGAATTCTACCCTTATTAAAAATATAAAATAAGTATGATAAGATACTATTTGATATTTTTAATTTATCATGTTTTTCAAAACAATTTCTACAAAGTAAAAAATCATAGAAGTAAAAAAAAAAAAGTCGTATAAGTAATTTTTTATGAATAATTTGAAACCATTTTTTAGGTTTTTATAAATAAGTATCAGGAGCATTTCCTACTTCCACAAAATTACTGTAAAAAAATCTAAAGTTTATTTTCCTTAAATTTAATAAAAATTAAAAAATGAGAATAATGAAGGAGGCACCTAATGAATTTTTGAAATGTATGGGATAGTCACGTGTATTTTGTTAAAACCTAGAAAAAATGAACCCAATTAATCCGTTTAGAATTTAAGAGAATTTTTACTAATTTAATATACATATATATATATATATATATATATATATATATATATATCTAAGCGTGAGCATGGGCAAGAACCTAAGAAAGCGAGCCGTCGAAAAACCAAACGAAACCCGGAAGACTGAAAAAATACAAGTTGTCCGAGCAAGCGGTTCGGTTTTGGTTTTGTTTTACAAATCTAGGTTTCGGTTTAGATTCCAGTTTCTGAAAATATAAAAGCCATGGTTTTGGTTGATAACGAATATATATATATATAAAATAGTTTCCTCTTTCATGAGTTGTGGTTTAAATTTTTTACTTTTCCTCAATAAAGCTTTACCGTTTTTCTCCAACTAAAGCATATAAGTTGTGATTTCTTTGAATTAGTTTTTTTTTTCTATTGAAGTTGTTAAAACATATAGTTGATTACAAAATCGTGATTAAATTATCTAACCACATACGTTTTATATATAATTAGTGAATGTATTATAAATATGTATTATAAATGCATAAGTGTCATAAGATTGCAAATAAATAGATTGTATTCATTTTTTTTCTTTGCATTTTTTATTGTATTTATAATAATTATTATAATTTGAACTTTAATACATAATTAGGAAATTGCAAATTTATTTTTTAATTATGGCTAACCGAAAAACTGATATATGATTAACCAAATATTTGGTTAACCATATTAATGATTAAGTTTTTTGTTTATATAAATAACAAACCAAAAACCGATAATCAGTTTTTATTTTATGTTATGATCCGGTTAACCAAACCATACACACCCCAATATATATATATATATATTGACATAGTATTTGATGTTAAACTTTTTCAAACAACTATTAGATGAAATGACTCAAAAATCAATTCAAAATATTGGAACAACGAGACACAAACATAGTTGGATTAGTCTGCGATACATATGAATCAAACTACTTTTCATAACTTTATAATTGATTAAAAGTTTGACTAATATAAAGTTTATTGGACTTTTTGTTGCACGAGTGATGATTAGTGAGAAAATTAAAATGCATATAGTGCATACAATCAACTATTTCCACTATTAATTATCACTATTCCATTGACTAAAATAATTATGAATTGAACATAATTAAAAGTCTTGACTTATAATATTGCTAGCAGTCAATGATGTATTGCGTAAATGGACATTATTATCAGCATGCTTTGTCACATAATTAATCTATATATAGCAAGTGAAAAAGTATTGTTTCCTTAGAAATTAAGAAAGAAAGCTAATAACTATCATTATTTTCTTACAAATATAATTGTTTGTCAATAGAGATGTTCTATAACTCGTCACATTATATGTTTTAAATGTTGATTAAAAACCTCAAGTAATCCAAATTTTGTAAATCTATCATATGTTGCATGTTTTTCTTTAAGAATAATTCATTTTTAACAAAAATTCTTTTTACCATTTCATGTATTTACAAATGTCTTATAAAAGATATTGTTGTTTTTTTATTGAAAATAATAAAGGTATTTTTGTCAAAATAAGGTAAAAAATTAATTGAGGGTTAGATTTTCTAAATTCTCTTCAGAAAATGTCTTTTAATCAAATCACCATATGTTCTAACACGTGTAATCATGTTCAATCATACTATATAACATCTACCATAGAGTAGCATAAATAAGAGTAGAAAGTAAACACGCATAAGAGATAAAACACACATAAATTATTTACATGGTTCGATCAAGAGCCTACGTCCTAAGGATAGTATGGTTGATTAAACTGTCGATGTCACTAAACTAATGATCGTAGGTTTCGGTTTGATGTTATATAAACAAAACTTAATCATAAAATGGTGCGAATCTTGGTTAACCATCTTTGTTAACCATATATCAGTTTTTATAAACCCGGAATTAAAAGCATTTATATTTCATAATTGTATATTAAAGTTCAAATTCCAATAATTACTATAAATGCAATAAAAATACAACAAAAAAAATGAATAAATTGTTATCAATTCATTTACAATCCCATAATACTTGATTAATTTATAATACATCCAAATAATATATGAAATGCATGAGATTAGATAATTTAATCACGATTTTTTTAATCAACCACATGTTTTAACTACTTCAATAAAAAAAACTACATCCAAAATAATCAGAACTTATATGCTTTGGTTTGACGAGATTAGATAGGTCCAAAGAGTGTCTTATATTATATATTGTATATACTACTAATATAAGTATATAACCATAAAATCTGGTGCATAATGTTATCGTCCAGTTTAAAAAACAAACATTATATCAAAATATTAATGTAATCCGTCAATCAAAAAAATTATTATAATAATTCATTCACAAAATTTAAGAAACTATGAATATTAAAGTGGAATTATATTGATAAAATATCGATATCATCTTTGTAAGTTTATTTTCATCTCTCTCTATATATATATGGAATTTAAATTACACGACAATGTTGACTTATGTATAAATTTTTTGCATATGCCCCCCTAGTCATTAGCTAGGTGTGTTACTACCCAAGCTAGTGTGTGCTCATCAAAACCAGAGTTAATGACTATGATTTTAAATTTGTATAAGTTAAAAACTTAGTTGTTGACTATGGTTTAAAAAATTTTTAAATTAAAACCATAGTTTTTTTATTACGGTTTAAAAAAATTTTAAGTTAAAAAACCATAGTTGTTGACTAAAGTTTTAAGTTTGAAGTTAAAATCGTAGTCATGAACTTAGGTTGTAAGCACTAGTTTTTGTATTATTTTTAAAAACGAATTAGATTGGTATTTTAAAAAACAATGTATTATTTTGGGACTAAATATTTCGGCTTTTCTCTGTCGAGCATGTATACATTGACCGTAAAATGTTTCTTTTTGTAGAGCATCTATTTGGGCTTCCAAAGAAAGCTATCAAACAGATCCTAAAGTCAGTATTCCTAATTGGCAAATACCATGGGCTTAAGGGATTTATTTTGAGACCTTAGAAAGACGAATGGGCCCACTGGGGGAAGGAGGCCCAAAATTCTAGTGGGCCACTGGGCTGAATATGTGGTCCAGTTACCAACTCGTTGTCATCCAAAATCACATTACTATTTTTATTTTTCACTTACTAATTATTATTTTTATTTTGGGGTGATTTGATTAAAATACCTTTTAAAAACTTAATATCGAAAATTTGATCCTCCATCAATTTTTTTGCATTATTTGGACAAAAATACCCTTATTGTTTTCTTCTAAAAATAACCATTCTTCTTAAGATATAATATAAATACATTAAACTAAAAAGGGTATTTTGGTCTAAAATATGTTAATTTTCAAGAAAAAAACATGGGAAATGTTAGAATCACAAATTATTAATTATTTGATGCTTTATAACCAAATATTTCATATATCACATACTAATTACTATTTTTTATCCATAGACGACATATTCGTGCACATGCAACAAGTCATATAATTTGCACGAGAAAAATATTTAGAAAAAAAATCAAGAGATAAAATATTTAGGAAATTATGTCAAACAAACTATTTAGAAATTTTGATCATATTTAATTTGAAATCTTCATTCGATCATACTTGAATTATCAAATATAATATGTTTAAAAACTAAATCCACAAAATTCTACTTAATTTAAAATAAATCACAAATAATAATTTAAATTTTATGTCACCTCAAATTAGGTGATACTTAACATAGTTGTGGACCCCGTATTTTTTGCTATTATGCGTTTCCTACTTAAAAATGCGTCTCATTTTATTTTTGAAGCGTTTTAGAAAACGGTTGTAGTCGTCGGCTTATTTTTGTTTTATTTTAAAGGGAAAATAAAATAAAATAAGCGCACAAATGTGATGGGATAAGAAAATCGTGTATGAGAAAATAGAGTCTCGTCCCAGGGGTCAGTTCTTTATCGAAGAATTTTCTGATAGAGCGTAGCGGCGCTAGGCTCAAGAGTCGGTCTCTGCTAATGGCCAAAAATATGATTTTTCTTCAATCAACTAATAAATCACAGAGATATGATATGAATCTGAACGTCTGAGGCGTATAAATAAATAGTCAAGCGAGTCGGATAAGAAAAATGTGTTCATTGACGGCATGTTGGAAGCTATTCTGGAAATTATGAGACGATGTTAGTGCGATATAATCTAATTATTAGATTAATTAAAAATTGGTTATAAATCATACGCCAAATTATTTGTTAAAAGGATACATGGGATGTGGGCCTACCCAGCCCAGTTTATATATTCTGTAAAATTAACTCTCAGTTCCATTTTATAGGAATTGTAAATTAACGTGTGTTTGAAATTTTTGAAGGCCCAGGTTTGAAATTGAAATTTTGAAAAATTTGAGGATTTGAAGTTAATTTGAAATTTTAGATACAGGACTTAAATTTTAGAAATGAGGGTTCTTGATTTTAAAAGTGGAAACGAAAATTTAGAATTTGAGATTTGGAGGACTTGAATTTTAGGAAATTGAAAATTTGAATTTTAGAAAATAAATTGAGAATTTGGGGGTGACATTTGGACATTTGAATTTAAAAATTGAGAAATGAAAATTTAGAACTTGAATTTTGAAGTTTGAGAATTTTGTTAAATAATGAGTGGATGATAGTTCATATGTTAAGGAAAATAAATTGAATTATTAAAAAAACATTAACAACCAATTTAATTAAATAAACAAAAAACAACAATATACTTACAAGGAAAATAAAATAATAAGACTATAAATTAAATGATTAATTAAATATAAAAATAAATTAAATATATATACTAGACAATTAATTTTAAAAATAACTATAAAGAAGAATAAGAAGAAAGTCGATAAAAGCTTTACCTAGTAAACGGGGCAACTCCTGGAATGATCGTTCTCAGTGAAATTCTTGCTCCAATTTAGATCGTCTCCCAAAATTGCCCCCGTGTAGAATTTGCACACAGTAGTCTTATTTTTAAATCTGGCTTTAAAGCTTTACAGGAATGGCTTAAGACCTTCCATTTAATGTAGGGAGATATAGTCTCCTTAAAAAAATAGCTTAAGGGACTAATAAGGCTAGAATTATAGGCTCGTACCTCATGCCTAATTCCCCTAAAAAATATTTAATTAAGGTTCATTAAGGCCTCCTACTCTTTGGTAGGAGAGGCCCATGGTTTCCCTTTTTTTCCTCATCGCCCTCTCTCCAAGAAACCCCAAATCCCCAAAAAAAATAATATCATAAAGCCTCTTACTCCCCATATGCACAAAGGTTCCCACTTTTATATTAAAGATAAAAGATAAACCCTTTTTATGGGCGTCCAGAGTGGCTGACCATCACAGACTACTAAATATACACCTGCTTGATAGAGTTCGTAAGTGTAGTGAACATGAACAGGTAAAGCGAATGTGAAAGTGGAATAAAATAGTGAACTCTATCAAAGAAAAAAAAAAACAAGAAGGAGGCCAACAAAGTCATGATATGGATTTGAGCTCCCTTAGAGAAGGTCCTCTCAAAGGTGAAACCCACATAGAAATCTAAAGCAAGTGGAAGTCGGTTTGCCCATGGGTGTTATAATGGTCGTGTGCACTAAAATAATGATCAACATCTGTCATGCTGACACAAAATCATAAGCACTTAACAAAATGGTGAAGCCAATAAGGGAATGAGCTATGAAGGCAAGTGATATGCTGATGAGAATTCCAGAATTAGATGTAGACTTGCAATAAACTCACAGGCAGTCATAGGTAATCAAAAGAGGAAGTATGAGGATATGAGTAGCAAGGGGGACTATGAAAGAAGCAACCAAATGTCACATCGAAGGAACCTTACATGTCGAGACATAAATCTACAACATCTGAATGTTGACTTGAGTGGAAAGAGGCTTTGACTATCAACAACTAAAAGCGGCGACAATGACATCAGACTAAAAAGAAACGACTCACAACACCAAACTAAGAAAATAGCTGGATCCCGAATGCCCGAACTAAGCGACTCTGAGCATCAAATTGAAGAAAAGCGGTAGGCAGCCAAGCGAAGAAAACATTCTGAGCATGGCTTGAAGAAAATAGTTAAAGCCAATGAAGAAATTGGATACGAATGCTGGCCGAAGAAAACGAGTCTAAACGTAAACTTATGAAACTGATTATGAGCATGAAAGCGAAGAAAACGACTTTCGTAAGCGAAGAAAGCGACTGCGAATCACCTGAGTGAAGAAAAGCGGTCTACGAACGAAAATATGAAGAAAAAAGGCTCTGACATGGCCCGAAAAAGCGGCTTTGAGCATGAGTGAAGCGGCTCTGAATGGAAAAATAAAAAAATAGCTCTGACATGAGAGTGAAGAAAGAAAATGGCTGAATACCAAACTTAAGAAACTGACTCTGAATGCAAAGCGAAAATTGCTCTGAGCATGGCCCAGAAAAAAAAAAAAAAAAAAAAAAAGGCTCTGAAAGCTAAGGCAGAGGAAATGGCTATGAGCATAAAAGCGAAGAAAAGCGGCCTTGAGCATGGCGAAACAATGGCTTTGAGCGTCCAGCTGAAGGAAATAACTCACGAAAATATTTGTCGAAATAGCATGACCAATGAATCCAAATAAACAACAACGAAGCAAAAACATGTCAATGAATATCATCCACAATAAAAACCATCTTCATATCTCCGAAGACTATATAACCTCAACGAATAGGAAAGTACACTCCGGTGTGGTATGCGCCGAAGTGTCCTGGCGAGCTCATCCTCGATGACAATTGTCCATTTATCGACCCACTTCAAGCTTGATCTCGATAACTACGGTGGTATGCCCCAGTATGACATCCGACATAAGCATGATGAGACCCCATGATATCAAAGCATGATGCGCCATCTCGATGAGGGAGGCCTACACAAACCAATAAACTCCAGATGGTCCCCAATAACTAGGGGGTATACCCCAATATGGCATATGACAAAAACATGATGAAACCACAGAATATATGAAAGCATTGGCTCATCATCAATGAGTGTGATCTGCTGAACCAACAAACTCAGGGTCGAGTCCCAATAACTAGGGGGATATGCCCCAGTATGGCATATGACAGAAACATAATGAAACCCCAGAATATCAAAGCATGGCCCCCCATCTCGGCAGCGATCACTTGCAGACAATAAACTCGGATGATTTGAAACGCCCAGTACAACATCGAATGATCCATAAATCAAAAACCCGTGACATCGATCATCCATCAAGAGTGCTAACGGGGTCATCAGAATACAACTGAAACAAATCCAAGCAATAGTGAGGTGTCTTCTAGAAAAAGCAGCATGATGATGTCTAGATATTAAGTAAGTCACAGATACCTATCCAAATAGATGTTGTCAAAGCGGTTTACGATTCCATGGCGGCCTCTGGTGTGGTGCTACGACCGGGACCTTAATGTAGGCTTGGGGTGATAAGGTAAAAGAAATGAATGGAAACTAGGCTCAAGTACCCAATGCTCAAACCCGTGCCCTCATGTGTGGAATGTCACGTGCATAAGAAGTCTCATGAGCCATGGACATAAGAACATCCAATGGAAGTGCTAATAATAATGATGTGACACAAAAAGTGTAACATGTGGTGAGATAGGTAAGAGGATAAGGATGTAGAGTGAAACATCATACTCAAAATCAGTAAAGATATGAGAGTGATAAACGTGAAAATGATAGGTATGAAGATAAATAACATTAAGGGAATAAAAAAAAACTAATAATGATATGATGAATCTACCAAATCACTGCATGGTGAAGACATATCGTCGACAAATGGAATGATGAATATGACACTGACTCAGAGCCCCTAGGAGAGGATCAGTCATCTCACATACCACTAACAAAATCTCAAAGTAAGCACATGATACTAGGATCTCAGGAAGCTCACACACGAACTCTCATAAGTAATACATACACTCAAAACAATAATTCTTATAAATCCGTATACATACCTTTCGAGGAATATTGATCTTTGATATCTAATATATACACATGTGTGTATATATATATATATATATATATATATATATATATATATTTCCCTTGTTTTCACATAGACTGAATAAAAAAATGAGAAACCAATCAATATGGCAATAAGCGAACATATCTCTAAGAGTGAAGGTACAATTAAACAACTCCAATTAAATGACATAAGCCTCTCAAACTAAAGGTATTTGAATAAATGTCGATGGAATGAGTGAAGGGACGACACGACAAACCCCTATGCAGTAAGATGAATAGATCACCAATCTAAGTGGGAAAGAATGAGATAGAACAAGGATTAGATAGAGAAAGAAGTGGTGAAATATGAACTATGACATGGAGCAAGATCTGATAAGAGTGAATATGGTAAGACGATGTAAAGAATATGCCATTGTGTCCATAACTCATAAGATCCCTAAACTAAGACAACCACACACCATAGGGCCCCTATCCCAGGTATGAAAAGGTAAGTAGGGCTATGAGAGAAAGATAGGCCAAAATGCGTGCGTGAGGCTCAATGGGCTAGCAACGGTAAAAAATGTGAGTAACAAGTGGTAAGGTATATGGCTAACCGAAATGATGACCACCCATCCTATGACCATGGTCTCAAACATAAAACTTTTTCAGTTGATCTACATTGGTTACCTTTGAGAATTGGTTTCCATCTAAGTCCATCAACCATGCAGCTCCCTCTAGGATCAACTATCGATATGCCAAGATACATTTACAGGTGAGTGCAGACTTTCCTAAGGTCACTACTACATCCTCTAAGGACTCTAAAGACAAATGATCTCATTGTAGTGGTCCTTTGTGTGGCACCAACAACATATAATGAGCAATAAAGGAGAGGACTAGCATATCTCTACACGATCATGCAAAAACATCAAAGTATAATATGAGAAAGTGAAGCAGTCTGTCTCTCTCATATGTAGATAATGCCAAACCAAAACTCAATCCTCTAGACCAATCACTATACCAAGGTCGATTGTCTCAGGATCATCATAAGCATGCAAAACTCTTTCATAAGTGATACTATGATCATAGTCAGACTGGTATCTCTCATCAAAATCATGGTCATCAAACATCAATATTTTGAATCTATATTATGGGTGAATGAGGTGCACATACATCAATATCATCACAACTAGTAACTCCATTAAAGATCCTCATCTATCGAAAGCGTTGCTCTAGCCTATCTATACATTCATGTGTATCATCAGTGGCTAAAACAAGCACTATAGTTGGTGGGCATGCCACCTCTATCTAATCGTGAAGAACGATGGCGCTCGTGAAAAGCGTGTTGAGACGGGCGGTAGGGTCTTACGAGAATCATGTGGGTCTCATCCTAAATCTGGTCATGCAGGGCCTACTGCCCATCTATCATCTTGCTAACTCTAGGAATGGCCTACTTAATTAAGGAAATCGCTAAAGCAAACTAATCAATTATAACCAACTACGAATCCATAGCCATATGATCTGTCGTGGGAACTAGTCTGCCTCGAACCCTAAACCACAAAGGTGGTCTCAAAATGTAAAACCGAATAAGCCTTGAACATATAGCAAAATTAGGAAAGATACTACTCGAGCTGAACACAATCAATAAGTGAATGCTGAACTAAAACCAAAATAGATAAGCCAACACTATGTAGAAAGTTGTTCCACTGAAACCCAAACTTTGATCAATCTCTGTATACCCTTAAAAGGAAACCAAAATGGAGAAATCTGGATCCATATCATGACTAAACCGGCCCTAAAGGCTCACAGATGCACCCACTATAGGATGGAAGTCCTAATTAGTAGGATCTAAACTCAACCTAGAAGGTCAATGGTAGCTCTAAAAAGACAAGGCTAGGTAGGTCTTTTAAAGGGGTCCCTAGAAGGAGTGATCGTACCCTCCCGGGTGGTACCACCTGACCTTACACTGCGCCTCCAAGTGATGGGGCGACTAGTGCGAGTGGTCATCACCTCCACACATGCATTTCCTCAACATCCTAGGGGGTAGCCTATAGTAAATGCTCTCACTACTCTCAACGCTCAGGAATAAACTAAGTGTATAGTGTATGTGTGGGTGCATCCGAAAAACCTAAATGACATCTAAACCAGA
This sequence comes from Tetrastigma voinierianum, assembly GCA_016808115.1. Taxonomy (NCBI): domain Eukaryota; kingdom Viridiplantae; phylum Streptophyta; class Magnoliopsida; order Vitales; family Vitaceae; genus Tetrastigma; species Tetrastigma voinierianum. Next base: position 363,550 of record JAEQBH010002923.1, on the reverse strand, counting down.
AAAGGCACATTGGTCACAAAAGTATCCTAAAATCTAGCTATGGGCTATACAAGTCTTCAAAGATTGGACTACTCAGCATCAATATGTCGACCACCACTAAAATGCTCATAATCATAGATATAACCCATCATTAGACCTTACTCCTAGTCACTAGCTCGGTCGAAAAGAAAGCAATGAGCAACAAGTCTCCAACTACAAACACAAAACCAAGAGACACAAAGTTACCCGAGACTAGAGGTTTGGAGATAAGGGGATACATGTGCGCCCCACATAGACATGCGACAAGCAATCATGTAGGAGAAAGGTAGTCATGCAACAGACAGTCATTCAAAAAGCAAGTATATCATCCATAACTACTACATAATCTAGAAATTGAGATGCCAGATGACATGATGAATATATAACAAACAATGAGAAACAAGTGACATAACAAGATGAATAGAAGAATCAACCAATGAAGTCAACCAACCAATACTAATGATACAACAATTAGACATATGAAAGATACAATCATCTAGTCAAAACTCTCAATGAGCAATACACAAAAAGCACAAAAAGAAGTATCTATTAATCAACCAATCAAACTCCATATTTTCCTTAATCTGTATTCAAACTTGACCCTCATTGTCCCTAGCGGAGTCGCCAATTTGTGGACCACGCATTTTTTTGCTATTATGCGTTTCCCACTTAAAAAGGCGAGACTCGTTTTTATTTTTGAAAAACCATTTTTAGAAAACGGTTTAGAGTCTTCACCTATTTTTGTTTTATTTTAAAAGGGAAAACAAAATAAGAAAGAAAAACCCTAAATGTGACTCATGATAAGAAAAGGCAGGTATGAGAAAATAGAGTATTGGTCTGGGGGTCAGGTTACTTATTGGGAATGTACGATGGAAGCATAGCACCCCTCTAAGCCCTTAAAGTCGGGTCTTTACTAAACAAACTAAGGAAAATATTGTTTTTGACTAATCAACTAATAAATGCGAAGATAGCGATAGCAATCACAACGTACAATAACAATGCAACGTCTGAGCGTATAAATAAATAATCAAGCAAGGTCATATGAGAAAAATGTGTACCTGGACGGCATGTTAGAAGCGCTACCAATTATGAGACAATATTAGTGCAATAACAAAATACAAACTATTCAAATTTAATTAAAAATTGGTTATAAATCATGCGCCAAATTATTTGTTAAAAGGATACATGGGATGTTGGGCTCCACCCAAGCCCGTTTATATGTTACACAAATTAACTCCTAAAGATTCAATTTTATAGGAATTGTAGAATTAACCATATGTTTGAAATTTTTGAAGACCTGTTTGAAATTGAAGTTTTGAAAATTGGAAGTTTGAAATTGAAATTTAAAATTTGAGATTTGGAGGACTTGAATTTTAAAATTGAAAATTTAATTTTAGAAAATAAGAAATTAGGGAATTTGAAGTTTGAAATTTAGACATTTTGAATTTTAAAATTGAGAAATAAAAATTTAGAACTTGAATTTTATTAAATTAAGGGTGGAGCTGATGGACATGTTAGGAAAAATAAAATCAAATTATTAAAAAAAGATTAACAACCAATTTAATTAAATAAACAAAAAACAACAATATACTAACAAGAAAAATAAAATAATAAGACTATAAATTAAATGACTAATTAAATATAACAATAAATTAAATATATACTCTGAGACAATTAATTAAAAAATAACTATATAAAGAATAATAAAAGAAAGTCAATAAAACTTACCTAGTAGGCAGGCGCTCCTTGGATCGAGTGCTGCCAGTTGAAATTACCTCTCTGGCCAGGGATGAATCTCATGAGAATTCATCGCTAGAGATTCTTTTCAAAGATGTCTTATTTTAATCGAATATTTAAAAAACTTTGAGGCCAAACTTAAGGCCTCTCATGAGCTGTGTAGGGGAAAAATAGTCTCCTTAAAAAATAAGCTTAAAGACTAATAAAGCTCAAATTATATAGGCGTCACTGTTGATATAAAAAAAATATTTAATTAAAGGTCATTAAGACCTCCCACTCTTTGATAGGAGAGGTCTATGATTTCCCTTTTTTTCCTTCTCCCATTCTCTCAAAGAAACCCCAAATCTAAAAAAAAAAACATATCCTTTAAAACCCTAGTCCCCAATAAACCCTAAAAGGTTCCCTTTTATACTAAAGATAAAAAAAGATAAACCCTTTTTATCGCTGCCAAGCCATCTGGGGGCTCTGGTATAAAATTCAATTCAATTTTAAATAATTAATCAACACACTTTTCCCTTCAATTTATCTAAAGTAAAAATGTAACTTTTTATTATTATTATTATTATTATTATTTGGGATTAAAAAAAAATGGAAAATCGACGCTGAGGCAACTTCACCTCCACGTTACTTAACTTGGAAGTTGGAAAATTGGAATTGGTCAAGTGGAAAGAACCACTGGAAAGATTGAAAAATCTGCATTTCTTGATTCTTTCAAATATATATATATATATATATATATATATATATATATATATATATATATTGGTGAAAGTATTGAACCCCAGTGGGAAACAATTGAAGTGGTGTATGGTCAAGGATGGTGAAAGTATAAGATGCCATGACATTTCCACAGCATTACCAGCAAATGAATGGGAAAGAAGAAAAAATATATATATATGAATGTTGACAACTGACACTTTTGAATCCTATTTTCAAGCTTATGAGTTATGACTAACACTCATCATGACTTCTTTTGAAAAACTTGTTACTCTCAGGCTACAAGAGTTTTGTACTAAAATAATAAATTTAAAAAAATACAATAAATATGTTTTTCAAAATATGCCAAAATTCAATGGCAGAATCAGGAATTTAGTTCAAAATAGGATAAATCGACAAATTTTGAACCATAGTATAATGATATAGGATCTTCTAATTTAAGGGGTGTGGGTTCGAGTCCATATAGCTACAAGAGAAAAAAAATTTAAGAGGGGCATATGCCTTCCTAGTCATTAACTAGGTCTGTTATTGTCCAAGTTAATGTGTCCTCATCAAAACTATAGTTAATGATTATGGTTTTAAATTTGTATAAGTTAACAACTTTTAGGTTTATTCTGATTTAAAAAATTTTTAAATTCAACCACTAGGAAATTTAGATTATATCATTTTTTTCACGTGTTGAACAAAAAAAATACCCTTATTATTTTCTTACAAAAATAACAAATTTTCTTAAGAGATAATATAAATACATTAAATTAAAAAGGGTATTTTGGTCTAAAATATGTTAATTTTCAAGAAAAAAACATTGGAAATGTTAGAATCACAAATTATTAATTATTTGATGTTTTATAACAAAATATTTATATATCACATATAATTACTATTTTTATCCATAGACGACATATTCATGGATATGCAACAAGTCATATAAAATCAAATCCACAAAATTCTACTTAATTTAAAATAAATCACAAATAATAATTTAAATTTTATGCCACCTCAAATTAGGTGATACTTAATATAGTATAAAATTCAATTCAATTTTAGTATTCAATCATCACACTTTTCCTTAGTTTATCCACAAAATCCAAATGTAACTTTTTATTATTATTATTGTGTATTATTTGGGGAGAACAAAAAATGGAAAATGAAGCAACTTCTCCTCCACGTTACTTAACTTGGAAGTTGGAAAGTTGGAATTGGTCCAATTGAAAGAACCGTGGAAAAGGGTGAAGAAGAAAATGCAATTCTTTGGATTATTCCAAAAAAAAAAAAAAAAGAAAAAAAAAAGGGGTTTGAGATATTATCATAACATACAAATCGTTCGGTTGGTTCGGAGGTTTGCTCGCTCTGTAATGATCATCGATTCGAATTTTGAAGGATTTATTTAATCATTAACTTTGAACAAATATTATGAGATTAGTCGAAATACATGTAAATTATGTGACATATAATGGTAGAATTATAGTTTCACTGCCCATGAAGTAGAAGTGCCATCATATTTTGTTGATTTTTACATCTTCAAATTATTTATTTTAATGTTTATCTGAATACCATTAAGATTATATTTGACATATTTTATTATTTGATTGTTGTATCGATTTTTACGGTCAGCGTTTTATTATAATATAATAATTATTTGCGATCTTTATAACTTGGGACCATCACCTTCATACGGTGTCTATTTTGACGTGGTGAATCATTGTTGTTAGTAGGGTTGAATGTGTCTAACATGAAATCGCGATTAAATATTATATTAAATATGTATTGATTTATTTTATTTTTAATAATTATTCTCGTTATGACTTAACCTACTGCTTTTTTCTGATATTTTGTCTTTTTAAACTTTAAATGTTATACCAATTGAGATAGACATATGAGAATGAGTTTATTTATTTTAAATCAATTTTTTGTTAGTACATTCTAATTAAATATTAAATATATTATATTTCTATTAGGCTTCGTTTTGTACACAATAATGGTAATATGATATTCATATCAACGGTCTATATAATGGAAGTCGAGCTCAGGGACTAAACACCCAAAACAGGCAAGATGGAGCATCTCAAGTTTGTGCGTGAATTAAACCCCATCGTAGCCGTCCGTCTAATCACTGGAAATCGACGGCGTTAGATTCACGCACAAACTCGCGATCTGTCCTTCTTAAAACATCTGATGATTTCCCCCTTTGCCGATATGTTTGAACGAGTTTGCTTTGTTGTGGTTTTTGGCGCCAGTTTTGTTGAATTTTCAGTCGGTTTCCCTCTCGATTTTTGGGAAATTATTTTTCAGATGGCTTCTGGTTCGGGGGAGGGATCAGGGTTTCCGGCCGACGATTATGAGTCGCTGATAGCGACGACCGATGTGGAGCTTTTGAAGAGGGCATGGAGGAACGAGAAGGCTGCTCCTGAGATTCTCCAGTATCAAACTGCGTTGGTGCAGAGATCCAGAGAACAGATCGATTGATGTTTTTCTATATCTGGCTTTTGTGCTTTGCTTTCTGTTTGGTTTCTGAGAAAGTAAACAGTGAAAACCAATGATGGTCTGACGCAGTGCTGTTTCGCCCAGTTATTTATTTATTTATTTATTTATTTTGTTTTTCCTTACAGTCCCAAATTTTACTTACACACTATCATCTGAGCCAAATGGAACCGACAGTTAATGACTAGGTTTGTTGAAATCTTGGCAAAGATTCACTTATTCTTCCTCTTTTTTGACAAATTTGGTTGTATGTTCTCTATTGTTTGCTTTTTAATTATTTAATTTTCCCTTGTACTCTAAAATCTTTCATGGACAGCTCAATGATCCATTAAATTGTGAAATCAATGATTTTGTACTAAATTTGTTTGAGCTTATTGGACAGCATTAGGTACAATTTTCAAGCATTTAGTTAGTTCTTGTTCAGGCGTTTGGTCCGTGTATCTATCTATTTGTCATCCGTTCTACCACCATCCTTCTAACAGGGATTGCATTTCGTTCATAAAAAACGTCTTATTTCTAATTTTAAGTAACTTCAACTCTCGAGAAATAGTATCTTCAGCAGGAATGGATAATGTGGCGCTTTGAATCTGAGTCAGCACTAAAAGGCTGCAGTTTTGGATTCGAAACTCATCTCAACAAAGTTGTCACATCGCAACTGGGATAATGAAGAAATTCAGACTGTAAAAAAGTAACAGCAAAATTACCTCTTAATCTAATAGTGTATTTTAAAGCCATGAAGGTTCCCTTGATCCCAAATAATATCTACATGTTTGGGTGGCAATCATTACAAATTGTATCCCTGCAATTTCATAGGAGATACAATCTCATAGGACACAACACATCAGCCACCAAGCCTTCAACTAACTAGGTTCTATTTCGGGACAAAAATAACGCATTGCTTCTTCTATTGGAGATTTGAATTTTGATATATACTCTCCTCACTAAAATTAGTTAGAATAGATATCAAACTTTCTGCACTGTTATAAGTACTATACTTTAGATTATGTTCCTTTCTTATGGAGGATCCTGAATTCTCCGGACCCTCTTTGTCAGACATGATTTTCTGAACTTTCCTTGTTGACTTGGAAACTCGTGGGAATCCTCCTTCAAAATGGTCTATAGGGGTTTCTTGAACCAGTTTCAGAATCCTTGGTTGTTTAATGGCAAATTTGCTTTCTGATAAATAACTAAAGTTAGAATTCTCCATCTAGCACAATAAGTTTTTGGATATCTTCATGTTTAGACAACAATTGACTATCATGTTGAGGCAAATAAGCTAAATGAGGATAATGTCAGTGATCAGTGAAATACTGTCTGCATCATGGGTGTAAACTTACTTATCATAATGCCTTTATGCTTTCTCTTTGTAAATGCAAAGCTTGACAATACCTTGATCCTAACTATATGTCAAGGGAAGGAAAGAAGTGAGCTTTCAATTTCATGTTGGTAATTAATTTACATAAATTAATATCTATTATTGGAATTTCAGATTTTATTAAAATTCTAATATTTTGGCCCTCGAGTGAGGGTGATATCAAGTTTTCCTCCATGGTGTGTAGAAAAACCCGTAATATTTATTAGTTGGTGATCATCACCAAAATATCCTTCCAATGAATTTGTTTTTTGCTGGAAATCTTTCATCATACAACATGACACTGTTTGTCACTTGTTAAAAATTTATATCACAGTTATATGATCCTATATATAAATCAAAGATCTAGATGTACATATATATATATCTTATTTAGTGTATCTTAGGATACAGATGATGTACGACATAGTACATAATGCAAATATGCATGAACCTTCGACTATTTTCATAATTTTTAAGGGAAAATTTTCATTTTCTAAAAGGAATTATTATATTAATTGCTTAAAATGTAAATAAAGTGTTGAGAATCATGGGATATTCTTTGATTTATTCCCTTCATTTCTTGTACAATATTTTTCCTTCATTTTTGTACTTGATTTGTTTAATTTTATGTATTACGTGTATATAAGTGAATGGGGCGCATCTTTATTTTAATCATCGATCAATAAGAAAAGCATCTGTTTTTATATTTCTTCACATGGTATTTAAAGCCATGAGGGCTTGGTGAGGTTTTATATGGTTCCAACCCATTATCGGTGGTCGTATTTCACTCTGGCCATCCCACCTTCATCTTTGGAATCCTCCGCCGCCATTAGACCACCTTTGCTGTCGGAAAATTTTTCCAGCAACGTTTTTTTTGGCCTGCGACCCCACCTTTGGAATCGCCTCAGCCCAATCTACCCATAGTAGGAAACATCTTTGGCAGAAGGTCATCCACGTGCCCACATGTGTGTGATTTCCTTTGCGGTGACACCATGCGTCCGGCCCGCGTGGGCGAGCCATCATGGCGTGATCGGCCACCTTTCGCCTGGCACGATTACCGTCCCTTCCTCGATGATCCACTCCTGGCCCTTGGTTTCTCCATTGAACATGGATTGTGAGCTTTCCACTTTTCTCTTCGACAAGCCCTCAACGCCATGATTGTTCTTTGTTTTTCCCGAACCTCAACGCCATCCACAGGCTTCTCTCACCTTTAGCAGTTGCATTTTGCCCTAGTACTCTTGTCCTCCTTGCTGATTTTGTTGATTTTATTGATTTTTCCCACTATGGTTGACAAAGCTTTGACCTTTTCTTTGTACCTATCTAGAACTCCCATGATAACTGTGAACATACTCAAGGGAAGTGACAACTATCAATTATGGGCCAACTCTGTCAAATTATGGTTTACTGGAAATGGTGTTGAAGACCGTTTGACCTCTACGGAGTCTAGTGTTGTTGAAGATAAACGTTCTCAGTAGCGGAAATAGGACGCTTTACTTTGTAACATTCTCCGGCAATCCATAGGAGCACAAACACTTTCGACAACCTTGGGGATTATCAAACCTGTCAACCTCTTTGGACCCAAGCAAAGAATTTGTATACTAATGATATTCAACGCCTCTACTGCATCATCTCCTCCATTGATATTAGGCGATTAATTATTGAATTATCTTCCTTGGTTGAAGTAGATATGCAATGAAAAATGACTCTTATTGTCTACCCAAAGCTATCGTGCTAGGACCTATTGTCAACATGAATTAAATCTTTATGATCCTTACTCTTATTAAACTTGTACAGTTTGACAACTTCAAAAGCAGATCCTCGTGACTCATCATTCCGACTGATGACATTTTTTGCTCGGTCGACGCTCGGAGGTTTCCATAGGGAGCTTCAGCAAATCTTGCTCCATTTCACCCTCGCGGTGATTGCCTAAGTGTTTGGTGGCCATCGAGGTGAAATTTGCCATTACCATCAGTACCCTCTTTGTGTCATTTGGGTCACATTGTCGAGATCGGTGTTATTAGTTGCATGGTCGTGCGCTGCCTCATGTGGCCCCAGATCTTGACCTTTCCACCTCGGGCGGGTTCGGCCTTCGCCTCCACCTCACGGAGTGACTCTTACGCCTGGTGAATATGAGGTATCTTCGCCTCCTCGTCTTGTAATCTGCTTGAAATTGCTTATATTGCTTGATCATTAATGCCTCTTGCCTATCTTACACTCTCTTGGTCCATAGTTCTTGATTCGGTGCATCGATCTACTCATGCAGTAAGGATCTCTTCTCTTCCCTTACTACCACTTCACCCTTACCTATGATTACATTGGCTAATGGGACTCAAACCATGACTCAAACCATGGCTAAAGGAATTGGGTCTGCATGTGGTGGTAGCAAAAGGTTGATGTTTGATAGATTGCTTAATCAGAAGGACTAAATTCTAAGCAGGTGGTAGATGTTCTGGCACTATTCTAATTGGAGCAGATTGTAGATTTGGTTATGGTTAGATTTCATCCATGCCCCTATGCATTTACATTACATAGAAAATCATACATTACATGGTGAATCCAAACATAAATCTAACTTGGCTTGCGAAGGCTGATGGAAAAGGAGAAGAGAGGTGTTAACACCATTCTATTCTAGGGATTCTGATCTAGTTAAAATAATCAGATGTTAACCTCTTTGAATAGAATAATTGAGCCTGGTTCCTGAACTGTGTTATGACTTGAGAAAGAGGCAAGTAGTAAAAGCTTTATATCTACAGTATTCTTGCCCACTAAAGCAAATTGAGACAACTTTTTATCTAGCATATCAAACAATTTTCTGTGGCAGTGATGAAATGAATAAGCGAAATATTGCTAGAGGTTTCCCTTTGTGTTGATTCAGCTGGTTGGTGAATATATCAGTTGTGTGACTTTTAACCAATCAAATTGACTTTGAAAAAAAAACTTTCCATTTTAAGTAAAGATGGAAGAACTTCACAAAATTATTTTCCTTTAATAATACGTGTACAGTCATGGTTGTTGATCATGAACACCCTGGAAACTCAAAATATTATGTCATTACACCAGAATCATGTGTAGTCTGTATGCCAGTAATATCCTTGCATTTACATTGTATTCTGTGTAGGTGCTACCTCACTTCAGTAATATTAGTATTCTTCTTTCACTTTTTTAATTCTATTTTTTTCATACCGATTTGATGCATTTTTTCAGGAGGAAACTGTGGAGGAATTTGCAGAAAATGGTACTGATCCATTAACTGTATCACTTTATCAGATGGACTTGGATAGGACTCAGTTTTTGTTGAGATCATATCTTCGAATTCGTCTCCAGAAGGTGACCTTGAAGTCTTTGTGGCTTTTCTAGGGTGTGTTTGGACTCATGTGAACCAGTGTTCTGAAACGTTTAACAACAATGATCCCCTTCCAGTGTGAGATTATCATAGATATCAAATTACTTCTACACGGATCAGGCTCTCTTTAAAGAAAAAGAATTTAACAAATAGAATCATCAAATAGGAGGCTTTTCTTCTTCTATTTCTTTGTGATTTAGCACCACAGAAGCAGATGCAGGAAAATTTCTAAGATGTTTATTTATTTTATTAAAATTAGTTTAAATTTTATATTATGGTCCCGTCACATAGATGTTAAAAATTTGTATATTTTTTTTAAAAATGTCTCAAAAATAAAATAAAATAACCAGTATATGTTGGATACTGGCAAAAATATTATGCATTCATTCAAAGTATTATGCAATGGGACCTGCAAAATGGCTGATCAGTTAAAAACTTGTTCTACGGCTTCCTAAGTAACTTTATGGTTGCAGGTTGAGAAATACATGTTCCACGTCTTAAAAACTGATGTTTGGAATCGGCTTTCTGAGCAAGAGCAGAAGTTTGCCAAAAGGTGAAGGCTGTGTTTTTTTTTTTCCTCATATTCTCATGTGGAAATACATTTATGTGATTTTTATCCAACAGTCTTTGAAATTAACTTTGCAGGTGTACTGATGATAAGGAAAAACATCTCGAACAGTCTGTTCTCTCAAGATTGCCAGATGGTTACCAGTCTATTCTAAAGCAGTCCATAGCAAGTGAAGAGGATGACATGGGTACTCTTTTGTGCTTTCTACTCACTGTTAATATCTTTTATTTTATTCTCTGTTTGTGTGTGCATGGTGGTGGATTGTTTTATGGTTCAAGGTTCCAATCTTCTCGTATTCCCGTCTTATTGTTTGTTTAATTCAATTTCCCTTATCCTTCAATTTGAACTGAATAAAGGATTGATCCAAAATTTTCCAAAGCTTCTTAGACAGTAGTTATTCTAGTCTGAAGTTGTCGGTTTATGCCTAGAGTACTGGCTGCCAAGTTTGGCAGCTTTTGAATTATATAATATAAGAGGCTCAAAGCATGAATTTTCAATTGTGTTTGGAAGATGAAATCGCATGCCAGAGAGTCTCAGAAGCATGTTGATAGAGTCCATTCTTTATTCTTTGTGAAGGGACTTGGCAAATTGAATGCTGTGGTTGATGTTGGTTATTTGTATCTTTCACAGAGGCTACTATTAATGACCTTAGATCAGACGGCTAAATTGACAGGGATGTTCAACTTCCATACCTTTTTTTTTTCTGGTTATGTTATTGTTTATTTCCATCTAAGTTCATGTTACTTGTAATCTTGATGCTTGGGTGTAACAATTGGCTCTTAGTACAATATTGTCCGGTTCGGATTTGGCTTCCTCAGCGCCTCGATTACCTAACCTACATTGCACATCACGCAAGAAAGCGCGATAGAGTTGAGTTACCAGCCGCCCATGTAGACTCTTTTTGTGCAGGTGATGTGAGACCTCCTGATACCCCTTGGCTCAGCGTCCTCGTTGGCACATTTTTACCAGAGATTAGGCTGTCTCATTTTGTAATGACTGGCTCTTTGTTGATATTGTGCGGTTGGTATGGCTTCCGTTATGGTGTCTATGCGCTGAGGCCCGGAAGGTAGAGGTTGTCATCACCAGAGAGGTTTGGCTGTTATCAGGCTTTTGCGGGGGTGTAGGCTGATAGAAGCGAAAATCGGGGAGAAATTTAGCGGAAAGCCACAGCTTGGAACCGGAAAATATTAGGTGAAGAGTTGGATTGTTACAAAATGGTTTTAAAGTCAGGTTCTTTGGTTGGAAATGTGCCAACAAGGACGTTGGGCCTCAAAGGGGGTGGATTGTAGAGTCCCACATCGCTCAGAAATGGAAAGATAAAAGTCCACATATGGTGGAATTGAATTTAGCACACTATCGAAGCATTTTCTTGAGGGCTTAGGCGCAATAAAGAAGTAAAATGGAGGAGGGTTGGTGGCCGAAACGATGCAGAGTTGAGTTGCTACATTGGAGATTTCATTGGCCGCTCCCTTCCCCGTGCTTTTCCAAAGCATCACGTCGGTTTTCATAACTGCTGCTGACTCAACTTCAATTCTAATATTAATCTATCTTAGATCAAATGGTTGAAAAAGAGTTTTAACCTAGTCAGTGATGTGGATTAGGGGGTGGGATTGGCTAATATGTCCCCATAACACCATCTAGATAGATCCGAAAGGATTCCTTGTATTACTTCCTCCGTCCATCTCTGTTGTTAGTGTCTAAGTTTATACATGCATGTTCCGCTACTAATTTAACTGTGTCAAATGTTCCATAAGCATGTTTATGAACTATAAACATTGAAAAATTAATGCCCCATCTTTTTGGCTTTTCTAGTTCCGAATACCAGATTGGACTTCTTGTATTCTTAAGCAAAAGGATCTATAAGCTTTCAGCTTGATGACAGGTAAATCTTTGTTTTATCTTCATATATATATATATATATATATATATATATATATACATATGATTTCCCATTTGTGCTTACCAATTACAAATTAAATTTGCCATGTGCAGCAAAGAAGTGGTGGACCTGGTTGCTGATGATTTATACGTTCTTCGCTACAACTCAGTAAAGCCACTCATAGAAAGTGGCCAAATTGATTTGGTGTAAGTCTATTTTGGTCCACAACATAAATTGTAGTTATTCACAATTCCTCATCATCCATATTCCATGCCTATTGGTACATGATTGTTGGAGACGTCTATTTCTGTTTTAACAGAATGTGTATTGAAAAAAAATATGGAAGTCCAAATAAATTATCCCGGAAGTCACGTGTTACAAATTACAAATGGTGGACTAAAATATGATATCGTAATTTTAATAAGCTAAATCGATATTCTTTTAAATCCCTTGTTTATTCCGAGAATATATCCTCTTTTTAATTTTAAAAGGAAAAAAAATGACTGGCCCGAAGATGAGACTGGCAAGAAGCATGGAATGAAACGGCCAGGATTTCTTCTGCAAAATTAGTCATAATCAGCGGCCAGGATTTTGAGAAGGCCATCGTAGGAGACGCCGCGAGTTTCGTCTCCTCCTCCCAATCTGATCATAGCCTTGATGTCTTCCTCAGTCGCAGAAAACCCAGCCCAACTCATATAGCTCTTCAAATCCTCGAGCCCTAGCTTGCCGTCGCCGTCCCTGTCCATAACCTTAAACACATCCTCCATTACCCCGCCACCGCCACCGCCACCGCCGCCGTCCAACACTCGTTCAAACTCATCGTACTCGACAAACCCATCCTTGTTCGTATCCGCCACCGAAATCATAGTCCCGATCACCTCGTCGTCTCCGGAGACGCCGCAAGGGAATCCGGCGCAGAAGCTGCGGAGATCTTCACGGCTGATCTTGCCGTCGCGGTCGGCGTCGAGGACTTCGAATGCGGGTCGAAACTCGGACCTCACCGCAGTCGCCTGACGGAGGGAACTGCCGGTGGGACACATGGCGGCTGCTTCGTTAAATCAGGTCGAAACGACGCGTTTTGGAGAGCTATATGAAAAAATGGACGTAGGAGACGAGAAGCATAAGGGAGGTGGGAGTAGAACATGTATATATATAGAGAAGATACGAGAGATAACTGGAGGTTCAGAGTCCACGCGTGTTTTTGGCACGTGACATGACATGGACATGACTTGGGTGGCAAGTTCCAGTCCAGTTCAGGCCTTGATACCAATGTTCAAACGTGACAGGTTGTGATACGTATGTGCTGACGTCATCAGTCTTAACTTGTCGGTCACGGTCTGTTATTTATGGCACCCACTCCCATCTTACGGTTTCGGGAATTAAAGGGTATAAGATCTAAGATCGAAGTATGTGCTTGATAATTATTTACTGTTTTTCTTTTATATTCGAGCATGGAAGAAAGCTAGTTTTAATCCCCAATAGACGTATTTAAATCATTTTAGGCAAAACAATATTTATATAGTTAGTCGAATCGTTCACAAATGGCATTCATTGTCATTGGCCTTGGTGTGAAGATTAGTGAATTTGATCCGTAAAGTGTTTTATCGCTTTTAGTTTCACTTGATTTTATGTGTCGTAGGTCATGCCAGTATGTTTTGTCCGCATAAGAGTGTAAGTCGTGAGGGCTCTTGGATTCAAAATGAATAATATCTATATGATTGGATTTGATCGTTCTGAAATGGTATCGAGTCGATATCGATGGGTGTAGAGATCGATTATTGATTGTTATTGTGGAGTGTTTATTCATGTCATTTTTTTAATCATGAAACTATGATGACAATGTTATTAATGGGATATAAGATAAAGTTTTTGACACTATATAAATATAAACTTTTCTTAATTTAATAGATGTATTTTAAAACCATTTTGACTTAAAACGGATAATATTTACATGATTGAATCGATTTATATATATATATAGAGAGAGAGAGGGAGAGAGAGAGAGGATTAATCTATATTTTCTTTCTCTTTTTCCTTTTTTATTGCACAATTTTTGTAGGATACCCCCAATTGTGTGGTAGAATATATTTCCTTGTAAAATTTGCAATCACATGGAATCATAGACAGCCACTAATATTTGTCTCATTTTCAATTTATGTATATATGTATCTAATATTTTGTCTCATTTTCAATTTATGTATATATGTATATATAAATTTAGTGCGTTCACATGTGGGTCGTTGGTTGTTTGTCTGTAATTAATATATATCACATGTTGCATTTGACTTGGTGCTCATAAAATGATTCCCGACAAAAATATGGTCCAAACTGGTGGTATCCAGCAGTTGATTCTGCACTAACGTTCTTCTCAATCAGATAAGAGGTAATACCGTTATAATGCTTGTTTGATTCCTTTAGAATAGGAAGCTATGAAACTGTTTGATTCTTTTTTTAAACTGTTCTTGATAACAAATTTTAAAAATATAAAAAATATTATTTTGATATTTTTTGAAAAGCTATTTTGATACATAAATTTAATATATTTTTATATTCTTTTATGTTTAAAAAAGCGAAATACGAAATTAATTATGTTCTTGGTATTTTTGCATTAACATTTAAAAGCTATGGCAAACGTACCATATTTTCCTATAAGAGGCTGACCTTTAAGACTACATTGAAGGTTCCTATACTTCTTTGCTTACCTATCTGGATAATAAATGAAATAGGCCATTTGAGAAGAAATTTAAAATTTCATTGGCTTTTGCAAATGGAGAAAGTGATGTATGTTTATTATGGTACGACCAGCATCAGAATCATTTACGTGTCAACACATAAACCATGCAATCCAAACAGGGTATCTCATGATCACTAGAAAAACACTTGTATTAAACAAGAAAGTGTCAACAATAGAAACAGAAAGAAAAATGGCTTCACGCAACAATCAATATGTCGAATTTATTTTATACCAAATTATAATAAAATTGGATGGATGAATGATGGTACAAGCTGGAGATTAAAATATAAGGTTACTATAAAAATATACATATAAGATACAAATTTTGGAGTTTGATATGGGAATGTTTGGGTGTATCCCTCGATTGATTGATAAATGCCGAAAATATTTGGTTCGTTAGTTTTACACAAATCCAAGTTGTCCAAAATTATGGTAGGAGCCCCCCTTGATTTTTATTTGGCATTGATGATACTTTTTCAACTGGATTGAATTTGAAAGCGTCTTGGAATTCTTTGAGCAGGTCTGGCGGCTCTGGATGTCGAACCTCTGAAAACGAAAGCAAGGATCGACGGAGGCTCACTTAGTTCTTTCTCGATGCACAAGTTAATTATTTTCCAGGTGGAAGAAGATCCATTCTTGGGGAATGAAGTTTTGTCACGTCACCTTTCGTGATCGGGTGACTTGATATTTATAATGGTCGTCGTAGATTCGGTTTCCTAGTTGGATGATTAATGATAAGCTTTTCGCAGTTGGATGATCGATGTTTACCAGTTAATTGAGAGATTTTCTTTTCTTTATCGTAATAGATTAATGAGGATAATTGATGAAATGATAATTAGAATATCTCTTGCTAATTGGTGGAGGTTGGGTATCAGCTGTCTGATTCTTTGATTATATTCGGCCTTTTGAAGGGTGACTTGGGCTCGTTTGGGCATATGTTTGGGGGATGCCGTGAGGGCGGGCGGTGAAATCAGGGCTTCTTATCCTTCTTAAGCCCTAACGCGTGTGGGCTCGTGTTTGGGCTTATGCGGCGCTGGTATTTTAAGCCGTCCCGGTTGCCCCTGACCTTTATTAAAGCGGCGTAGGTAAAGGCTGTCTGGGTTTGAATCGAGTGTGATCTGCGTGGTACACTCGGAAGGGTTTGATTAAAGGAACATGCGTGATCTTGTAGTAATGATGGCTTCTCGATTTTTAGTTATTTCGATTGTGTCTCTTGGCTTCCTTAAAACGTGTAATAGTTTGCACTTTGTTCCCACGTTTTGAAGCTTTTTGCCTCTGCGAGTTTGAAACTTCCTTACTACTCTTGAATTTTGTCTGTATTATTCGGGATTGCTTTGGTGGTCCACACGATAGCTCGCTTGGGGTTTGTGTCCCTCGTCTTGTTTATGGTCTTGGTACGTCTTTTAACCTCGCTGTCTTTTTGGTTTGAAGTCTTGCGAGGCTCACAGAAACTGGCAGTTTGGCTGCATTTTCTTCTCCTTTTTTCTTTCTTAGCCCCTTGCGATATCACCATAGGTCTGGTGCTCATCTGTTTTGTGCATAGGGAGTAATCTGGCAGTGTCTAGTTCGGGCGGGCCCGGTGGCGAGTCAGATGGTTTTAGGTGTGGTGGTTCTTGGGTTATCACCAGAACCTCCTTTCCCCCTTTCAGGATAAGGGTAAGTGAAATTAATAAGAATTCGATATCATAGCGGCTCTAAACTTATTTGAAACATCATCTGAATCTTTGAGGTCGTGGGCCCCGGTCGGGTTGAACCTTTAATAATTGAGATCTTTGCGGCCAGTATGGGCCGTTTAGGATCAGGTTTGGTGCCGTCTTTGACCACTGATCGTCTAAGTGCCCCAGTAATTGTGCTTTTTGGGGTGGCGTTAGAGAGCCCTCCCTCTTCCCTTTGCATCCTTTTATAAAAAGGGTTTTGCAGCCTTTCAATGTGTGCCCTTCTCAACTTTCCCCCAACTTTTGGGGTATTCTGGTGGGACTGTTAGTCGTTTTTAGGGACAACGGCCTAGGTATTCCCCAGCATAGCCTGTCTTGGACTTCTTGGTGTGAAGGAATATCTTGGGTTTCTTCATATATCAGCGTTCGATGCTAAGTTAGATTATTTGGATCTCCAGTCCTCCCATAGTCTTTGGAAGGAGTGTTATTTTTTGTTAGCGAGGTCGTCATTGGGGTCTGATCCCTTTGGCTGGAGGACACACTTGAGCGTTCGGGCGTGCAATTCTCCCATGAACCTCACATTGAGCTCCACTTTGCTTTAGTTTTGACCTGGTTTTCAAAGGCTATAAGGCACTTCTAACATTGCCCTGGTTGCGTGGCCTTTAGGAGTTCGCCGGTCGACCACGAAGACGAAGGAGTGGGCGAAGGCGTCTAAGTCGCCCAGCAGTGCTATTCAGAGGCTCATCGGTGGGATATCACAGACGTTGGGTGCGAGGCACACTTTGACACGCTGTGAGATCTTCTCCACTTTTTGTCGCCAAGCCTCGTCTCTCCAACGAGTCCTCCTCACGTGTTTGAGCCTTATTGCAGAGGCACCGGGAAACCGGGCACTGGAGGTGTTGTGAAGAAGAAAGGAGCGTGTGAGCGCTCGACCTGCTTGGGGTTGCCTGCTCGGGGTAAGATCTGAGGTGGGAGCGCCTTATGTGTGTCACGTGTCGGGTGGGACTCTTGAGGCGGTTGGAGCTCCTTTGAGGTTCTTCCTATTTAGGTTTGGAGTCCAGCGTTGCGGGGTGCGGCGCCCCATCTATGATCTGGGATGAGATGATCGGGGTGTCACCGCTTGAGTGCAGGGAGTGGGGATCTCTGCTTTCTCATACGGGCTCGTAGGCCCAGGGTTGTTCCTTCCGTCGCCGATTCCAGGCCTCGGGGAGTGTGGCCATGTATGTCGAGGGGCTCTGGCTGCCGCCCGGGGAGCCAGCACGTCCCAGTGCTTTCGTTGATCTTTTTCTTTATTGTTTCGATTATGTTAGCCCCATGACTTTTTTGTTTTTGGCGGTGGTTGCCGTGAGAAGCGGCGGAGGCCACGACCTTATCGGGAGATACCGCGGCCAGTCTTACAAGGCTAAGGTTGCTTCTGGCCTCCAGGAAGTGGCCTTGAGCCGGTCAGGACGGTGAGGGCTCGTGAAGCATGGGTCGCGACTGGGCTTGGTGGCGAGGGGCGCCGTGGGGATCCTTGAGGAGTTCAGGGGACGTGGTCGGCGAGATGGTGCGGTGACCGGAGAGGAGTTGTAGGCCATCGAGGGTGACACAGTGGCTGAAGATGGCGGCCTTGGAGTAGGCTCGCCAAGAGGCTCTGCAGGCGAGGTGACTCACGTGGGCGCTTGTGGAGGAGCTCGGCGGGCTTTCGGATGGACAGCAGGAGGCGAGGCTTTGGTCAACCGGAGGGGTGAAGTGATATCGGAGCTCAGAGATGAGGCCTGTACTCAATGGGCCTCTTGGTGGCTAGCCTTCGGTATGGGGCTTCGGAGATTTCGAGGCCTATGAGTACAGCGTCCGGCTTTTGATGAGGGAGGTAGGGGATGCTTAGGGGCTAGGTGATCTGCGAGGCCATGAGGTGTTATCGGCTATGATAAAACCACTGCACAGTGATCTTTAGGTTTCTCATTTATTTCTTACGCCTTGCTTGTTGGGCTCGCCTTTTGACTCCTACACTTCGTGTTAGAGTCGAGGTCCGGCGTTAAGCGTCACAGGCCTTTGTTTTAACCTTTTCATCATCTAGCGCAGGCGAGGATTTTGTATTATGACCTTGGCTTTTTCGTCAATACATAAAGATTCACTTGGAATTAATTTTATCGCTCCTTTTATTGTTTGTCGATTTGAGTGGCAGTCCACAGGGTTGTGAGGCACCCACGACAGTTATGCTCTGCAAGGCGAGCTCTTTGGACTCTCGCAGGCTCTAAGGCATACCCGAAATTTGTTAAGTTACGGCGATTTCTTGGGCTCACAGGTTAACGACTACGAGGTTGTTAAACTCTTCTGGTGAAATTCTGAAATTTCCGGTAGAGGCAACCGTGAAGCGATGGGACCCGAAATCTGATTTCTTGGGAACCGCAGGCGGCTGAGGGCGCCGCGAGCTATTAAGCTCTGAGGCGAGCTCTGAGCTTATGGGATGGGATCATTGCTGGGGCGACCAAACTATGAGGGTGACCACTGAATCTGGACAGGGCTTCATGATGATGATGACTGTTCATAAAACTCAGTTGGAACATTCTTGGGGACAATGATAAATGGGCAGTTGTTGAATGGGGCGACTGCCACATTAAGTGAAACTCTTGAGACTTCATGGCTTCAGTGTCTTGTTCTGCGAAGTTATCTTCCAAGTGCAGTTAGACTCATGATGGTATTCGTGCATCTTTGTCAGTCTTGTTCACGTTATATTCAACATTCTATTTTGACTCGTAGCGGTTATAAAAGCTTGATACGACCCAGACTCTAAAAACACCTTTGTTTGATCTTATCAAAGGACATTTCATGGCGGTTATATTCAAAAGCGACTCAGATCACTAGCTTGTGGATCTGTGACTGTTTTGACTTCTGGATGATAATATTAAAGCGCGACTCGTTGAATATAGATTTCTGGGTTCTTTTGTTGATCTCTTACAAAACGTTTAAATTAGGCTTCTGGATGCCACGGCGGACCGCTAAACCGGCTAACAGAATCAGGGCTCCAATTCGCCGTCTTCTTCTCTGCGAGGAAAGCGATAGTATTGTCGGATCTATGGAGTGAAGATCGAGTTGCGGCTTCCCGAGTGTATCGGAAACTGCTAATTCGCGTTCTTCATGAACGGTTCATCTGCTTTCCAAACCGATCTGCTTTCTTTTGGCGATGATCTGCGATCGAAGTCGGAGATCATCATTTGAGATGTTGGGTGTTAAGTGACATTGAAGATGTGATATTCTTAGTAGTGTTTTGCCGATTACTGTGTGAGTGACATTCTTATTATTGGATTATTGACCGCTGCTAAGAACGTGTTGGAGTTGTTCATTCTTGACCACGAACATATTCTGGGGACGCTCTCTTTCTTTCGCTGTACCCTCATCCTCTGTTTTCTCCTACTCTTTTTCTATGCATCTTTGCTGCACCGTGATTATTAGTGATGAGCCGTTTTAATGATGGTTTATTCGATACAATCAGAGAGTTTTGCATTCTCCAGTTTTTGGATTACTGTTTCAGTAGAAATAAATTGTCATCTTATATTTCTTCATGTTATTAGTAGGAAATATTTATCTCTTGTATTCTTATAGATGTCATTTTGAAGTAGAAACTGACAATGTTTAGATCAACAAGGCGTTAACTGAATCTTACAGAAAAACAGGTCAAAATGACTGATTGTTTCATTTCTGTTCTTATAATGACAGAGATAAACGAAAATCTTTAATAGTTAAATTTTGCGAAATACGGAATTTTAAGTGTCATTTCTGTTTTTGAAGTGATTGTTAGTTTCTAAACATAAGCGGACCGGGATAAAAACTGCTCTTCCGTTTCTAAACAAACGCAAAATGAGAAATTTGTTAATAAAATTATTTTAAATAAACATTGGATAAGATCACTACTCGTTTTATTGTTTATTCTGTTTGGATATTAAATAATGCTGTGATTGGGTTTCTTTAAAGTATTGGAAATAAGGTTCGTTATATATATGGCAGATATTCTTTGAAGCTAAAGATGGTTCATTAGTTTCGTTTCACGGGCGTGACGAATAAATGGATTGTTCGTTTCTAAAATATCGATTGATAATAGAAAGCGGAACTTCCGTTCCCCTTTAAAAATAAGCGAAAATAATTCGTCTACATTTTATTTGAAATTTAGCTTTATTAGAAACGGAATTTAAAGTAAGCTATTTACAAAGTAACAATTTTCACCCCCAAAAAATTTTTCAATAATTTATTAAATTGTTTTATTTTGATGCGGAACAAATATTTTATTAATTCACCTTTTGGACAAATATTTTCATAATACATATATAAATTCCAATAACATACAACAAACTTTAACCATTTGTATTGCATATAGATTATATACAACAAAGTTTAACACAATAAAGTTTAACGCAACAATGTTTAATAAAATAAAAAAAAAAACTATCAATCAGAGTCAGTATGAGTAGTCACCTCTGGAGATTTGGATGGATTTTCTCTTGAAGGTTGATAAATAGATGAAGCCTTGGTTAACTTACACATAATTTGCTCCATCTGTAAAATATTATGTTGCATTTCATCCTCTCTTTTCAGTCTTTCTTCTTCTCTTTTTCATCTCTTGATTTGTTTTTCACGTCTTTCGTTCTTACGGTACCTCTCTTCATTTTTTGTGCAAGATTTTCTTGAATTTCCTACTACCATCATGACCACTCGTCAAACTAAAGTATTGTAATGGGAAGAAGCGGATAGACTCGAGACGAATGGATAAAATGTAGATGCATGGGTACCAAGATCGTACACTTTCGTAAGCTTTTGGCTCCACTTCAACGGCACGAAGGTAAATATGAGAAACATCGATCTGGGCTCTGTAGGTCGTCTGTCCAATTGAGGAAGCGATTCTGTCATAATCTTAACATTCACTGATTGTATATGCCTTTGAAAATCTCCTAAAATTTTTATAATAAAAATTATTATATATTAGGGTATAATTGAGCCAACTTGGGTATTTTAAAATTTTTTTATATATTAGATGATTGTTGAATCAGTAAATGAACCCAGTGAAGAAAATATAGAAATTGTAAAATGGGGGCCAGTCGGTGTAAATAAGTTTATATACGAAGTGATATTAGGAGAAATAAATGAGTAAAAGGAAAAAAATCGAGAAATGACATGTGGCGCGTGTAGGAAGAGGAGGAAGCTTCCTCATTTTAAAAAATACGATTAAGAGTGATCAGTAAGAAAGAAAAATAGAAAGGAAAGTTAAGAGAGAGGCTCCACCTCTCTCTAGCGTTACAAACCAGTGGGCAGTGGTGTGGCTCTGAAGAAGTCATTCCTAGTGACAAGGCTCTAGTAGAGGCCTGGAGCGGGGACTTTGACAAATTCCATGAGGTAGGTCTTCTCCTACTTGGTGTTCTTCTGCCCAGGATTGTTGGGTAGTTATCGCCTTAGGGAAAGTTTGGTTGCATTTTAAATATGGGAAGGTACCACATTATTAGTGGCAGTGCTTTCATTAACTTGAACCTTAGAGCTGATTTTTGGAGTGAAGTGAAGGAGTTTATTAGTGTGTCCTTATAGTAAATTGTAGCCACATCGATTTACTTGATGTTAGGATTTTGAATTTCTCAATTTGGACCTCTGTAGACTAAGTTATAGTCGCTTTTCGCGAGGTCGACCCAGCTAAATCTGGTCGGTCGGTTGTCGGTTCGGGTCAGCTAGTAGTACCTTAGAACAGGTTTTGGATCAGAAATAAAGAAGGAATTTGGTAGTAAGTCCTTCTGGGAAATTGTAATATCAATGAACTTGATGTTAGCTTTGAATTTCTTAATTCGGACACGTAGACCAAGTTATGGTGCTTTGCTGCGAGCAGTCGAATGGGTCGTGGTCGTCGAATCGAAGTGCGTCCAAGCCCAGGGGCGTCAAGCAGTGTCGTCAAACAGTGGTCATCAAATAGTGGTCATCTAACGGTGAGTGATCCAACGTTGATTCGTCAAGCGTTGGTCGTCGAACCCCGGTCTTCCGTCGATTCAGATCAGGCTCGTAGTTATTCGCATGACCGCCGACCGGAGAAAGTCATATATCGCCGTTTGAACTCAGTTTGGGTGTTCTTGGGTACACATGGAAAGCGGGTTAGTCAAGAATACGATTAATATTCCTGAGGAGTATAGAGATGTTTGACCGAGGTGGTAGATTCAAGCTCGTCCAGTTTGGGTCTGCTCGTCAGTTCGAGTTGTTGTATGACCCTCCCGGCTTGGAAGGTCTAAGCTCCTAACGTCAGAGACTCCGGTCGAGTGTTCTTACTCTATCGAAACCCAGGTGGTCGAATAATACACATATAGAATGTTTAAATTGGAACTCATATTAAACTCTCCGAAGTCAATCCTGGCAAGAAGCTACTTGTCTGTATGAATAATATTGATAACTTTAATGGTTTTGGAATAGGGGCTGAGAGGAGGGAAAATCTATTTGTGATTGAGATTCCAAGGATTGGAATCAAAGTACAAATATTTTGGGTTTTTGTTCTCACAGACTTCTATTTCCTCGTTTCAAGTTTTGTATGTTTGTTTCCTGACTCCACATTATAGTTTAGGATTTTTTGCGTGTTTTGTTAAAAGCGTATTGAATTGATTTAATTGATTTGAGAAAAGTGATTGTGTGAAATGTTTGCATATAAAAATTGCATGATTATTGAAAATAAAGCCCATTTATCTGTATATTCTGTATATTTTCGTATAAAGGATTTGAACGCCCTTAATAGAGATGTTAATAGTTTATTTAGCATTAAGGATAGATTGGTATACGATAGGGTCGAATAAGCGATCACTGCGGGCTTTATTGATGTGTCGCTCAGGTCGTGACCCGCGGGCCGTATCGGTAGTGTTAAATATTTGATTGTTTATAACGGTCGACGGAGGACCCGTCTTTGTGTTATAAAACCATTTGATCTGCATTTTCTTGTTATAGAGGGGCCGTCTGCGGTGACTCGATATCTATGTCTCCGAAGGCGTAGGTTAAATTCGTTAAGGCGTAAGCGAATTGATTGGCGTAACTGAAGTGATTGACAGAGCAGATTGATTGAACAACTAAATTTATTTTGAACTGAATTGATTTTGAGAATTAATTGAGTGTCAGAATTAAATTGAATTTGTGAGCCAATTTGAATTGATTTGAGATTGTGAAATATTGATTATGAAAATGTATTTATAGGATAAATCAATGAACTATAATTTATTGTATATATATAGCAAGTATATGTAATGTATTTATCTTGATCATCGAATGATTGAAGTTTTGAATTATTAAAATTCGTGAATTGATTTAAGGTACAGGCGAGGAATGGATTTGTATAGAGGCAAGCTAAGCGTGAAATCTTGGCGTATTGTTCTGCGTGCGCGGATGTAGAGTGATAGATAGTGATCGATGGCGGACTGAGATCGAGGAGCGTCAGTCGTAAAGAAAGAAATCTCGGAATTATGCTCCGACTTGTGCTATCATTTCATGTGTTCTTTTTTGATATGGATATTTTGTATAAACAATTTGAATCACAGGCAAATACATTTTGTAAATCTCGTTTTTGAAGAGGAAACTGGATCACTACATTTGTAAATGGATTTTGTTAAATGTAAATGTTTATGGGAACTGCGCGTTTATAATCGACGTAAGATATGATTTTGAGTGATTTTAGTGGCGTAGGACTGATTCGGATCCGCGGCGGTCGAGTGAATTGGGGGCGTCACAGTATAATACAATAATATATAGTATATTAGTTCAAAAAAAAAACATAAAAAAACAAAAAAAACAAACACAAGTGCATGCATATCCTATAATTTTTATTTAAAGGAAAAATACTCTTATAATTCACTTAGGAAGACAACAATTATATTTTTCCATCACATATATTACCAATTGTCATTGTCCACACCCAAATTCTAAGCAGCTCTGGTGATTTGAGGTCAAAAGTTTTACTTTAAGAATTCTGTGATCGCCTTTTAATCTAATCGACAATCAATACAGTAGTCTAACTTTTTCTAATAAATTAATATCTAATATGGAATAAATTTTATTAAACTCTTGTTTTATGTAAGAAATTATTTTTCTTTAAGACCAACCATCATTTATTTCACAATTATAACAAACCTATTAATTATTTTAATTACCATCTAGAATGGGCAGGAAACAAAAAAATTATAAGACGATCACGAGACTCGGAAAAAAAGAAAGGGTTGTGATAGTTGCGAAAGAAAAGAGGTTTAGAAGCGGAAAAACAACACCGGCTTAGGGTGAGAGAACTTTATATATATGGAGGAGCAATACGAGTGGCATCAGCTTGAGGTTGCTCAACATTTACAATACAGTAAACAAGAAAAGAAAAACAACATTTCTATAAAAACAAATATAGAGACAACACTAAGGCAAAATAGAGCATTGAAGCTGGGCACAACACTAGGCATTAGGACTTTGTTTTATCAAGAGGTTAGTGGAATAAACACCTCACTAGCTGCAAATTCAAATTTGAAACATAGAAAACTGAATTAAAAAACCAAAGGTTATATATAAAGCTATGTATATGGCAGAGTATTATTTTCACAAGCAGTTTTTTGAAGAAAAAAAAACTCTCCCAATGGGCTCTTTAGGCCCAATTGGCCCATGTTGAGCCTAGGCCCAGGCCTAGGCCCCTTATGTGGTAAGACAATGTTTGGGTATGGGTATTTTCAGAGTTTCAGAACCCTTTAATGATCTAAAATTTATAAAGCCAAACCATGTTTTTTCTTGAAAATTAATCTATTTTGAAAGTAAATGTTCTTTGTTATATGAGTATTTTTACATGCAAGTTTTGAAAGAAATATATATATATTTTTTAAACATTAAAGAATTATTTGGATTTTCTGAAACCCTTTTAATGAAATCAAACAACCTTTGAAAAATGTCTACAAAAAACAGGGGAAATATATTATTATGACAATGGATCAATCAAATGCAATTAAGAACTTCATATGAGAATATTCACAGAATCACAGAGCATAAACATATATTAATACCCATATAAATATTTAAAAAATTAAAAATAAATAAATAAAAGGGGGGGAGAAGAGAAGGATTCAACCCAGGAGAAGACTTTTCAATAACAGTGTGCCAAGAATGATTCAATTCAAGGCTATGCCAAGAGAGTTAAAGATACAATACCAACCTTGAGTGATTGACCTTTTGGTGTCTGATCCATCATGACAACAAACACAAAAATAAACTTCAAAAACTGGCACTATCTTTGAAAAGTCTTCACAAGGGTTGAAAAAAAAAAATCAACAAAAATGCCAAAAGAAATTGATCACAGAAAGAGAAAAAAAAAAATAAGAGTTGGGTAATTATTTTACCATCTAAGTTATATGATTAATTGATGTATATATTATAATTCACACAAAGTAAAATTATAATTAATGAATTACTACAACCATAAACTGTAAAATGTACCTATTTAAGTTATCAAAGGAGAAATATTATCTTAATCTCTATTTGATATCATGGTTTGCCGGGATATTAACTATTGCGAAAGAGTGTAATAGACCATAAAATATAAAAAAAATGTTTTAATATTCATTTTTAAATAACTCATAATTTTCAATTATTTTTTCTAGTTTATATTACATTTTTATCCTATTTTCCATTTGGCTCACTTATCTCCTATATTATTACATGACTTAGATGCATTGGTAGTTGCCTAAAAGATGCAAATCATAGGTTCTTTGTAATTAGATAAGTTATGCACACGTAGAGAAGTCCACTAAAAATTATAATGCATCATCTTCTCATTAGAGGATGACATTTTGATTATTGGATAAGTTTCCCATGATTAGTTCACTATTCTATGTATATACATTGTATAAGGCTTATGGTGATTTGTGATGTAGTATGTATTATTAGTTGTCATGATTTACTAAGCTATTGTAATGCGTAGATTGAATTTATGTCAAATTCAATAGAAGACTTCGCGTGCCTTATGGATGAGACCTTAAAGTGGTTATGTATCCGTGCAAATTAGGTCACTACTGATGGAGGTTGAAGGCTACAAGTATTCTCAGTAAAGATATCAAAACAAATTACACTTGTAATTGCTAACTTTAACTATCACTAATCCCCTCCAATTCCACAATATTCAATAAATTCTAAATGCAATAAGCATGCTAACACTAACATACATAATGAAAATAAATATTGAAAAACTTACATTAATATCATTTGACCGCTTGTCTACAAACGATCCATCCTTCTTAGCACGTGCATGTGCTTAAACACCTCAAACAGTGTTGGTGGACATCCTACTTCGGCCTCACAAAAATAAATAATATTAACAAATTATGTACATGACATATTTTGATGTGATTAGTATTTTTTGCATACACAAAGTTAACAACAAAATTAAATTGGAAAAAGACTTGTTTGGGAGTCGGGATTCCACCCCTAAAAGACAACCAAATCCTCAATTCCTCTGAATTTTTTTTAAATAGAAGAAGATTCAAGGGGGTGACTGGGCTAGATTCTCAAAGGAAAAAAACAAAAATCATATCACAATTTGCCATAAATTGGGTTGTCACCCATTGGGCCACCCATCATTTGTTCCCCCAAAGAGTCATTAAATAATAATAATAATAATAAAACAAAGAAACAAACAATCTAAATTCAAAAAGGGAAATTGCTTTCAACTAAAAACCAGAAAAATAAACACCTACTGGTAGGACTGATACCAATTTCAAAGAAACGTGTTTTTTATTGGTATAATACCAGGTCAACTAGGTATGTCAGTCATTCGTTTGTATTGGTATGGTTATGCTGTTTCGATATAGTTGGTAATCCGCCCGATACATCAACATGAAAGAATAATATCCGTTTCAAATTCATCCGTGATTAAGATGGAAAAACCATCTACTTTGGAGCAGTAAATGGACAAATCATGCGGTTTGAAAATATATTTTGGTATCTAGCTACTGCGAAAACCTAGGGTAAGGTATTGAGAAAAAAAATCTAGAAGTCCAAAGTATTAAATAAACCAGCCTAGACAACCATAAATGATAAAATAAAGTAGCACAGGCTCTATTTGGAAGATGATAAAGATTCACGAACCTCGGAGCTTCTACCCCTTGACAACGATGGCAGACGATGATGGCTGGACAATATGCCCTAGACGATTACTCCAATCGAACACATGCTCTTGGCTAAAGGTGCAAACATAGGGTTTTTTATTTGTTTCTCCCAATAGAGGCTATGGGCTCATGAAGGTCTGCACTGCTTAGGCCCATTACAAATAGCCATGGTATAAAGTGGTTTTTTTTTAAATGGACGGTAGTGATTAGATTAGGGTTTTTTTTAAATTAATATATGGCGGTTGTTTAAAGCAATTAGAGATTCGTATAATTGTTATACGAAGATGTTTAAATGTTAAACAGTTTTATAGATGAAGCTGTGATTTGATTGGTCTCATCGGCTTTATATCGCGACAACTCATTCGGCAGAGTTAGCAATTTATTTTGTTGGGGTGCCGCGGGCGTGCCTTGGACCTCACACGAGGGCGCCCCTGGACCCCTTGATGTTGCCTAGGACCCCAGTTCGCGTACCGTAAGATTAATTTGATTAATTATAATCATGATAAAGTGATATTAGATGTGTTTTGCATGGTGCGCGTGGATTATGGCCAGCACACATGGATGGATTATGTGTGTTGTTCTTTGTAAAGTCATCTGACACACCAAGTTGGCCCTTTTAATCTCACAATTCCAGGTTGTAAATTCTTTTCTCGTCTAATTCCCCTCGAATGTAACTCGAAGTTGTGTAATGTACGATTAGAATAGTATTAGATTAGATGTTTGGACCTTTAAAACGGACCCAAACTTAAAGCCCATTTTATCCCTTTTTTTTGTTAACATATTTTGCTACTTGATGGATGAGTTAGATTTAGTATATCCAAAAATGGTTTCTCAGATAAGACTTGGAGGTTAAATTCCAGGTTAAGCGGCGTGGCATGGAGTAAGATCATGTTAACATGGCGGTTTAAATAAAGTACATCTTATCAAATAAGATCGTGTTGGTTTTAGTTAATGACACATCTTATTAGATAAGTATGTGCAAAACCAAAAGGTGATTTTTTTGAGGATGCGATCAAATAGCAAATCGTCATTTTCTGAAGTAGCAGCTTCTAACTGCTTGTGGTTTTGAACGCAATAAAAGCGGGGTCTCTCGAGGTTTCAGAAACTGGAGAGATAAGCAAAACGAGATCCGATATGTACCGCGTAAGGCGGTAACGCGAAGATACGTTAGGTGTGGATACGCTAGAGGCACGAGACGCGAGGCGTACTAGGATTGACCAGAATCGTTCGGAATCAAAGTTTATACGCTACGAAGTAACATCATGTCGGCGTTTAATTGTATTCACTTGGATCACTGGTGGGTTCTTAGTCCGCTGCGTAATTTTGATATTAAATTTACACATAACCCAGCGATGATGCGAAGCGGTCGGTTTTCTTGACGGAAAATTTGGGCGTATATAGGCATTTGAAAAATGGGTGTTGGATGTGAAGAGAGGATGGGTGAGAGCAGATTTGGGGAAAAGGATCGGCCCGAAGCTTTTTTAAAATTAAAATTTTAAAAATCTGGAATTAGATAATAGCATGTCGCAAAGAAAAAAGTCACCTAAAATTATTTTAACTCTTTTAACACATGCCATTAGTTATATATATACATTTATAATGCAAAAATTTATGATTTTTAAGAATACAAAGAAACAGAGACAAATTTGTATATTCTCTTAAATCTTTTTAAGAAAATTAATTATTTTAAAATAAATATATTTATAACTAAATAAATAATGAAAATTTATGATTTTTAAGAATACAAAATAAAGATATATTATTTATGACATCCTAAAGTAAAGATATCAAATTTAAAAAGAAAACTTTTAAAATTTTATATCTGAAATATTTTCGAGTTCTGCGAGGCTTTTCAGTCGAGGTTACTAGTTGCTCATTCGACTCACGTTAACATTTCGGTCGAGTTTTGATGCGGAGTCGAGTTCGAGTAGGCACATGAGTTGTCTCGTCGTTAAGCCTTTTTCTATCATATAACGTAGCCGTGTTACGTGTATGTATGTGCATAAATAACCTCAGTCAGCCTCAGCTTATGGGATTTTTTTTCTCTTATCTTAATTTTTTAAAATTCTAAAACATCATTTTACATCATTGAACAATCATTCTAATTTTATTTTATTTTTAATAAATAATTGATAGTTTTTTTTTTTTGGAAATAATAATTGATTGGTTATTCTCTCTAAAAAACATAAATCATTCTTTAAGATTTATAAGTAATTATTTTTAGATTTTTAAAAATATTATACAAATTATCCATCATGTCTAGTTCACTTCAATAAGTGCTAAATATTACAAAAAACAAAACATAAGAAGAGGAGAGTCTAGAGTTTTTCAAATTTAGCAAACACATAGGGGACAGGTTTATCAAAAAATAGCAACGGAATCAAATTCCGTTTCTATTTTTAGAAACGGAATTTATTCCTTTCTATTTTACAGCATAACAAATTAATATTATGCTTTATAACGAAATATTCAAATAATTTTAATTTTTTAATATCAAAAAAATATTAATATAATTCATTAATTGAACATATATATATATATATATATATATATATATATATATATATATATATATATATATATATATATATATATATCTTGCTATATGATGAAGGTTTTTAATATTTAAAAAATCCATTTTTAAAATAATTCATATGTAATATTTAAATTGAACTTTAATAATTTTAATAAATTCATTTAGACTATTTTACATTAAAATAATCAATGTTATCAAAATCAAATTTCACTTATTTTTAATAATGAGAATTAATAATTATAAAAATAACTTATTAGTTAATTTTTACTTTTCGCAATAGCATTTATAAAAATACCGTTTCTAAAAATAGCGAATTTTGTTTTATAAATATAGCGAAAATAGAAGCAGAATCGTTTCTATTTTAGAAATGGAATTCAATTCCGTTTCTATTTTCTGGCACAACAAATTAATATTTTATCATATATTTTAGAAAGCGGAATTTTAAATCATTCAAAGAGCAACTCTATTTTACCGTAATGTTCGATAAAGTTGCGACGGAAAATTCGACGGTTCAATTTAGTCTCTAATTAGTTTCTATCCTCAGTAATTTACTCGTAGCCGATTCAGCGAGAAATGAGTTTCTTCGTTCAAATTTTGTACTTGATATTTGCTTCCGTTTATTAGTTTCTACTTTAAAAGCGGAAATAGCCCGTTCTATTTTCCATTTCTATATCATTATTTTCTTGTAGTGAATGTAATTCTTTCTATTTAACTGTACCTTCTTTGAAAATACAGAACAATCGTTTGTGAATCATAGTTTAAATTATCTGATCTTTCAGAGCCGAGCTCTTGGCTTGTCATTATAACTTATTTTTTAGCCCACCGTAATACTAAACAACTTAAAAAAGGACAAATAGAGTGTTATTCGAAATCAAGACGTTGGATTCTTTATTACAGACTACGCTTTGAGGTCTTATTGGTATAATCGTTTGAGATGTTATGCATTCCATGAGTGAAAGCGGGGCTTTGTAGCAGCCCCAAGTACCGTAGAATTTGTGATAAGGTGTTATATGTTAGGGTATAATTGGTGAACTTTGGTATTTTTAAAGAATTGTTAGATGAATGATTAAATGATTATTGAATACAGATAGCCACGTGAGTGAAAAATAGTGGAAATTGTAAGTGAGTTAAAGTTACCAAATGATTGATGTCTCTAAGTGAAATTGGAAATAAGTAAATGAGAGGAAAATAATAGGAGACTTAAATGAAGAATAGTGAAATAGAGAGGGACCCTAAATACAAAAGAAATAAAGAAAAAAATCAAAGGAATGGGCATGTGACATATAGGAAAGAGGGGAGGAAGTTTATCGCTTTAAAGTCACGATTAAGGGTGATGTGAAAAGGAAACAGAGAAGATGATAGATTTTAGAGTGAGAAGCTCTCATTTATATACAGATTTCCCGACGATCGGACCATAGGTCTCCGTAGGAACAAGAGGGAAAGTCCTTATAAGTGACAAGAGTGCAAGTAGAGGCCCAGGAATCGGGTTTCAAGCGAACTCAGAGAGGTAAGTCTTCTCTCTTTGGTTATTTATACTAAGGTTGTGTGGTGATTATCTTGCCTTAGGGAATGTTTGGTTGTATTTTAAACCACATGAAGCTACATTGTGGTAGTGCGCGCTAACTGGACCTTAGAGCTGATTTTTAGTGTGAAGGAATTTGGTAGTGAGTCCTTCTAGTAAATTGTATCATCAAAGAACTTGATGTTAAGGATTTTACAATTTACCGGTCGGGCCTCTGTAGACCAAGGTGTAGTCCTTTTCTTGAGGTCGTCACTGTGGAAATTCAGCCAGAGACCTCATACGGCGAAGGTTCGCGAGGCCTCATGCGCGAGAGAGTCGACGGAGACCTCATCCTGTGGAGGTCAGTAGACCTCATGCAGCAGAGAGTCGGCGAGACCTCATCCCGGCGGTCGACAGACCTCATCCGGCGAAGGTCGACCAGACCGGCTAAGGTCATTTCGTCCCGAGTTAGTACAGTATGACGCCCGACTTCGGAAGGTCATAACCACGTCGAACTTTCGCGTTGGAATTGATTCTTGGGACTGTCGACCCATTGAGTCAGAATTCAGTGCCATATTCCTGAGGAGGATAGAATATGTCAGACCGGCGTCAGACCGAGTTCACAGAAGATTGAGTTAGCTGATCAGTCAGCTTCGGTAGATTGTGACTACGTATGACCTCCCCAGCCGGAAGGTCGTAACTCGTTCGTCAGACTTTCAGTTTCAGGTGTTCTTGGACTCTATGGAAAGCCCATTGAGTCAAGAATACATTCATATGGGAGACCGAATTGTTAAATGTGTAAGCACATTACCGAATGATAATAAGGGCAGGATTCATCAAACGGAATCCGTCAGAAATGTGAAATTAAGTACGAATGATAATGGTAGTTCATTAAAGCTGGGATCCGTCAGAAAGCGTGAATTAAATAGTCAGGTGAAATAACCAACATTAGAGTATAAAATGGGATTTCTATATACTCCTTGAAATCTGCAGAGTGAATTGTGAAATGAATTGTTGCATTGAAATTGTATGATGTGATTTGGTAAGCGATTTTAGAAATTGAAAGCATGCGAAAATAAATACTTGTAATTATGTGTTGAATTAATAGGCATGGTTTAATGTTAAATAAATCTTCGAGCTACATTGAATATTGAAATATAGCGTATAGAACCACTAGCGTAGAAAATGCTTAGCGTATAGTTTATCTGTGCGCGGTTTAGAGAGTATTAGACAAGAAGGGAGACAAGTCGTGTAGCGCGAGTCATAGAGAGAGTACGGCGTATAAGTATACTCCGTCATTTGCATATCATCTCTTTTGAACAAGTGGTATTTTGTAAACAAAAGGGTTAAACCACGAATGCCTTTCTTTATAAATGTATTTTGTTAATGTTTATGGAGCTCTTGAATTGCTTTGAAATTTGCCAAATGATTGTGGGCTTGCCCCAAACGAAACGCTTCATGACTAAACAAATTAATTAAACGTTTTAATAAAGATAAATAAAAGCGTTGGAGTAAGCTAGGAATAGGATTCGGATCAGCCATTTAGGTCGGGTAGGGATTAGTGCATTACTTTTGAAAGAAAACTAAATAAAATGTAAAATAAAAAGAGTGTGAGTACGGAGTTCGGTTCGGACTGCATGTCGGGTCGAGGCCCGGGCTCTGGTCGCTACGACTTTCACTTCTTGTTTGGGGTTCCATAGTTGCCAGGTCGGATTATGCGGGATACAATATAGGGCCCTTCCCAATTGGGTCCCAATTTCCCATGTGCGAGTTCTTTCCTTGTTAGCGTGACTTTTGAGACAAGTGGCCGACTTGCGCTCTTGGGCTTGACCCTTTGGTCATAGTCACCATTTGTCTTTATGTGATAGTCTTCCATGCGGCCGGGACACGCTCCGCGCTTTGTAGGAGATCGAGTTTGGGCGAAGGACCTCTGGGTTGTCGTTACCGGTGCTTGCGAGTTCGTGCGGTGATTTGTCCGACCTCGGCTGGATCTACGGCCGGTGCGAGGCGGGGTGAGCGAGGTTTCTGAGTTCTTGATCTGCAGCGTGGTTTGTATGCCCATAATACCTGGGAGTACTCTGCCATTTTCCTTTTAAGATCTTCTAATTTAGTCTTCGATGCGCCTGAGAGTCCTTATAACGACCTCTGCTTGCCCGTTGGGCGTGGATGAAATTTGAGGATGAGTAGTAGTTCTTGATTCCGAGCTCGGCACAAAAATCCATAAACTTAGGATTGTTGAACTGTTTCCCATTATTGAACATGAGGGACCTCGGGATCCCGAATCTGCATATTATAGAACGCCAGACGAAGTTGTGTACTTTCTATTCTGTGATTGTCGCCAAGGGCTCGGCCTCAGCCCATTTGGTAAAATAGTCCCGACCTGATGATAAATTTACCTTGGCCCCTTCGATGGGTAAGGATCTGGCATATCTCGCCGCTGTGAAAAATTTAGGGACTTGTGACTAATGTCAGCGGCTCAAATGGGAGATGAGATATCTTGGCATGCTCCTGACAAGCTTTGCATTTTCTGACCAGTTCTGTTGCGTCTTTGAGCATTATGGGCCAGTAGTACCCCTGCCTCAAGGTTTTCCCTACTAGGGTCCGAGCTCCGATGTGGTTGCCTGATCTGTAATACCATACTGGTATATGTCCGGCGTCTTCCTTCCCTCTGGCAGCAGAATGGGTGCGGAGAAGCCTCGTTTATAAAGGGTCCCTCGATGGATGGTGAATCTTGCAGACCTTGCTTTGAGTTTTGGTGCCTCTTGGTCGCAGCGCGTTCCTTCACGAGTAATCCCGGATAAATTAATCCATTTCGGTTGGGACATCATAGGGAAGACTTCTCGATTGTCGATATACTTGAGGGTTAGGAGGTGCTCAGCGGTGTCGATCTGCCCAGTCTTCTTGTGAAATTTGTTGCGGTTTGCTAAGGCATCAGCTCGGGAATTATCTGCTCTTGGTACATGTTGACTTAGACTCGTGTGACTTTTTAAAGCGGTCTCGCACCTTCTTGAGATATGGATCAATCTTCTCCTACGGCCATTAGGAGTCTTCTATCTGTTTACCACCGATTGGGAGTTCTTTGCTGCATTCCAGTGATCTACCTCATGGAATTAGGCGAGGTTCGCCAATATAACTGACCTCATACTGGCTCGTTGTATTGGAGGCTTGGGCCCAGAATCGGAGGCGTATTCCACATTTGCCTCATACGGAGAAGTCGGGATAAGACACCTTGCAGCTTCCTTGGGAAAATTGGCGTCCATGGATAATCTCTCAGATGGGGTCGAGTTGACTAGAGTTATACATTGAACGCCCGGCGGGGTAAAATTCCATGATGAAATCTGCCCGGGGTCTACCATACCCATGGTGTCTTTGGTTTGTACGATGTCGAACTCACACTCGCTCTATATTATTTATTAGCCTTCCTAAGGTTTCTGGTTTATGCAGTATTTGCTTCATCGGATATTTGGTTGGAACTTTGATAGTATGAGCTTAGAAATAAGTTCGGAGTTTTCTAGATGTAGTTACCAACATGAGGATCAACTTCTCCGTCTTTAGATACTCTCTGCTCCTCTGGAGCTAGATTGATAAGTAAGCAAAATTTGTTGTACTCTGTTCCAGTTCTCTGGCAAGGCGACACTAGTTGAGAAGTATGAAGGCTGGGTGAGAGTGAGGTCTCCTCGAATGGCTTACTAGGCAGGGAGGCTCGGGTGGGTTTGAGTGCCATGAATGCCTCATGGCGGTGTCATCCATGGAGGCCTTTGAACTGAAAGAAGGGTGACAGCATTTGTCCTAGCCTTAGATCTGACGCTCAGCGTAGCTATTCTCCTTGTCAGGCGTTGAATGTCTTTAATGTTTGAAGGAGGCAGCATATCAAGCACGACCTTTATCTTATCCAGGTTTGCCTCTATTCCTCGGTTGTTGACTATAAAACCCCGAGAACTGGAGGAGACTCGCGCATTTAGTTAGGTTTAACTTCATATTGTGGCTTTTCGAGACACAGGCAGCCTTGGGAAATGGGTTATGTGGAGCTCGGCTTTTACTGATTTTGCCAACATGTCATCTATATATACTTCCATAGATGCTCCAATTTGTTTCTGGAACATCTTGTTCACCAACCTTTGGTAGGTGGCTCCTGTAATTCTTAGGTCAAAGGCATCACTTTCGATAACGATGGGTTCTTGACCGGTGGCGAATGAGGTCTTCTCTTGGTCGTTGGAATCCATACTGATTTGGTTGTAGCCAGAGAAGGCATCCATGAAGTTGAGGAGTTCATGACCGGTTGTGGCGTCCACTATGAGATCAATCCGAGGTAGAGGGAAACTATCCTTTGGGAAAGCCCTATTGATGTCTGTGAAATCGATGCAAAGCCGCCACTTGTCATTTGCTTTTTGGCGGAAACGGTGCTTGACCGTGCAGGTATTCCGCCTGCGATTGCCTTTGCTTGGGCGAGCTTGCCCGACCTCTTCGTGTCGCCTTCTGTCTTTACAGAGGCAAAACTCCTTCTCTTTTGTAATGAAGCAAGAGGATTGGTGTTAAACTGTGGGTAATCACTACCGCGTCGACCAGCCACGTATCTTCCCTGTTTCCAGGCGAATACCTCTATGTTCTGCTCCAGAAAACGGATGAGAGGGCTTCTGATGCCTTCCGCTAGTTTAGAACCTATGTATGACGAGGTGTTTTGGTGGTCGCTAAGGTTTGTCTGAGGCTCTAGATATACCGGGGGGCATGGGTCGGGTGCTTACCTCGTCTGGCATGTCGAGGCCTGGTCCATGTGAGATGTTGTCGTAGTGTTTGCGTTTCGTGATCTTTGATAACGTTCAATTTATCTTGTTTGGTTTCCTTGGTATTCTACTCAGTTTGCGGTTAGAATTTGATAACCATGTGATAGACGGAGGCAGCCCTATGGCATTGAGGAGGGCCTTCCTAATATTAGCATATTAGCCCACGTTCGGTGATTGGGCATCTACTATGACATATGTTGTCATAGCACGGCATGGGATGCCTCCCAGTGAGCACCGGTTGTGTAGAACCCGGAGGCGACACCCTTTCTCCGGAAGATCACGTAGGTAAGTCTTGCTTGGCTCAACTTCTCCCACTTCCAATACCCATTTGTCCAGCTAATGCGAAGATGGTGTCAGTTGAGCTCCCATTGTCAACGAGGACCCTATGGATGGTCTTATTGGCCACGACGACCCTTATCACTAGCGGATCGTAATGGGGATGCTGACCGCCTTCCATGTCGGAGTCCGAGAAGGTAATGGTAGTATCTAGCCGAGGGAGTTTGGATATGGCTTGCACTTCTAGGGTTCCCTTTGATGATCTTCTTGTAGTGGGCCTTTACATTTGAAGTGGACTCCAGCCTATGATCTCAGGAATCCACATGGATCTCTCGAGGAGTAGTTAGTCTTGAGGTGGTCTTGGTTCTTGCAGTCTGACAACTACGAGCCCCACGTAAAGGCGGAGATGCCCACGTCGGATCAAGTATTAAATTTCTTTACTTAGCCCAGATCGGTCGTTTGTTTGGTGTCGTGACGCATGGAATTCCGCAGTGTTGGTATCGTCTCGCGCGTGGCCCGGAGTACAAGGCTTCATGCGGGATGGCCATCTCGGGAATCTTTCATGTTGCATTACGCCGCACAGACACGTGGCCGAGGCGTCGGTGAACTTCGGTGTATATCGGCAACTGAAACTCGATGCAAGAACCAGGCGATCTTGGCAGTTCCTGCTTCTTAGGGACAGCTCCTGTTTTCTCTACTCCTCCTTGAGGTTGTCCACTATACCTTTATCTCTTGGGAGCTTCATTCAGTTTCTTGTCGCCCCTGCTCTTTTCCTTTTGAGTGGAAGAGCTCTTTTGTTTGGATAAGAGGAACTGCCGCCGTTGATGCTTTACTTCTCTTGTTTTGGCGGATTTCGGCCATGCAGCTTGAGGTTCTTTGAGATAGAGGTGGAGTCTTTATTTGCACCCACAGCCGCGCGATGAAAGAGAGTTTGTAATGGCGAATTTTCGTCGAGGATATCTCTGGCCCAGAGACTCAGCGTTAAACCTCTAAACATGTGACTCGGGCTTTCTGAGAGCTGCCTTTATGGTCGAGTGATAACTCGGCTTTAAATGCGTCACTGGCTGATAAAGTGGGGAGGCAGTGCGATGGAAAGTTACGTGAGCGATGAGATGGAAAGGCGGGAGTGCACGTTAAACCGGGCGATGTTGGGCCCTTTAGTGTGATAGCGAAGGCTCTGCATCGTATAGGGTCCTAATATCCGTGCAGTTCCATCTACTTTTTGTATGTATTGAGGTGGTCACATGGGGTCTTTGGGTTAGGTGAAGACGTCTCGATCGCGACGTGCGAACTGCTGGGAAGAGGGAAGTGCATCACCCCGACTGTGAATGGGGATTCGGTTTGTTGCATCAGGGCGTCCATAGAGACTAGAGCTCGGCCCTTTACTACTTCCTTCATATGGGCGAGCTCTCATTTGGATGTCCACAGAGACCTCTTATACGACTTTTCCTCGTCTCTTGGCGATGAGATGGGTCCATCGCCTTTGTTGTTCTGCCTTGCCTCCTTGTGCGATCTGGAGAGGGTGGTAGAGCCAAGTACTCCCACTAGTGTGACTAGTTTCTCCTTCTCTATCTGCTTCTCGATGAGGGTCGAGGTGTTATTCTTCTTGGGTAACAGGTTTTTGGCCTTTTTGGGCCTGTTGCATCTCCTGGGGGCGTTGTATTTGTCTGGTGAATTGCTCCAACTCTTTCGGCAAGCGTTGGTTGGTGTCTGGAGCGCCTCTCCGCCTCGTCAGTGTTGACACAATACGAGTTTCTAGCATGCCTCGGGAGGTTATTGTCCACATCGCTATTTGGTCTTGCATCCTTGGAGTGGCGTGGTCACTGTATGTTCGGTTGATCTCAATCGATCGGCTGAGAGATCGAACTTTTTTATTTATGTGTCGTTCCGGCAGACCGGTATGATGATGCTTTCATAGGAACCGTGGGCGTCTTTGGAATTAACTGGAGCCGGGATCAGTAACTCACGGATGTCGAGCTCTGCCCAAAAAACAAGAAACAAAAGGATCGCGGGGCTGCTTGGATTGTCTCTCCGTCTTTGAAGTCGGTTCTTTCGATGAAAAGAGAAGATCAGGCTAACTTGGGAATGAAGTTTGTCGCGTACCTTCGCCGTGGGGTGGCTGGTATTTATAATGAATTAAGTCGTGGTTGGTTTCTGGATTGGATGATGATCACGAATGATAAACTTTTCACCCAGTTTAATGATGATACGATATTTCTCCCATTTTGTGAGGGATTTTCTTTTCTTATCGTAAACCGATTAATAAGGGATAATTGATGAGCAATAATTAGGAAATATCATACTTCCCTAATTGGTGGAGGTTGGGTATTTTCCTTTAGTACGAGTTCTTTGATTATATTACCAGCCTTTTGAAAGGGTGACTTAGGCCCTCGTTTTGGGCTTGTGTTTAGGGGATGCCATCGGGCCAGGCACTGGTACTGGGTCTGCTTCTTAATCTCTTCTTAAGCTTGACGTGTGTGCTCGTGTTTTGGGCCTGCGCGCCCATTATTTTAAGCCCGATCAGGCATGAAAGTTATATATTTACTCCATATCTAATCTATTATACCATCAAATATATAGGTGAGATGGTTGGGTCTCCTCTCTTAACCGGTCAGTGCCGGTCGAGTCTGAGAATGCGATTGTGTTATATGATAGAAGCTTGCCGCTTGTTGTCACTCGTAATGCGTATGGCGATTAGTTTGATGTAATATATGACTTAAGATCTTCTTACGTGTGCACGGACCTCTGAAGCTGCGAGATGGTTGGAGTCTTTTCTTAAGCTTAGCAGATGAATACAGAAGGCACCGGCAGCATGAATACAGTTGTATTATATGGTAAAACTTTATCTCTCTTGTGGTCCCTTCCTGCTTATATGAGAATGAGTTTGAGTTTGATATGACTTAAAAACTGACTTCGTGTAATGCGTGGCTCCGAAGGGCTGTGAAGCCAGGAGATCAGGTGCCAATCGGACTTATATGGGTCAAGGCCCATTATAACTGAATTCGGCCCATTCAAGGAGATCTTGGACTTCATTCTTAATTACGCAGGTCAGGCCCGTTATAACTTCGAGTTGGATTAAAGGCTGACTGACGGAAATCTTGGACTTTGAACGGGTCTGAGCTCAGTGTAACCCAGGACGAGTGAGGCCCATTAAAAGTATTGGACTCAATCCGACTTTTATAGGTCAAGGCCCATTGTAACATGGGTTTAACTAAGGCCCACTGAAGGAGATAAACTTGAGATTTAATTGACTCCCATTGACGCAGATCAAGGCCGATTATAATTTGAGATTGAACTGAGGCCCACTGATGTAGATATTGGGCTTCATTCTGACTTCTGTGGTCAAGGCCCATTATAGTCCATTGATGGAGATATTGGACTTTATTCCGTGTGGGTTAAGGCCCATTATAACTTGAGATTGAATTCAGGCCCATTGACAGAGATCTTGGACATCATTGGACTTTCAGTGGGTCAAGGCCCATTGTAACTTGAACATGAACGGAGGCCCATTGTCAGAGACGTTGGTCTTTAATTTAACTTCTGTAGGTCAATGCCCATTTCAACTTAACTTGAATTGAGGCCAAAAGAGAGATTGGGCTTCAATTTAACTTCTGAGGGTCGAGGCCCATTAGAATTTGGGCTTGAACTTGTTCATATTTCCGAACGACGGAGGAGCTTTTGGTCTTTTAGTTCGTGAAAAAACCCTAATCACCATTTCCCAGTATATAAACCCTACACAGGTTTGGCCATCGTTTATCAACCACGTCTTTCTTCTCGTCAGTTCTAGCAGTCTCTTTTTTCTGTGTTTATCCATTTTCTTGCTTATCTAAATCCTCTTTCACTGATTTTGTGTCTCTTTTCTGTGTGTTTATCCATTTTCTTAGCTTTTCTTAATCCTGTTTTACTGATTTTGTGACGGACGAAAGCCTCTCAGATCCCTAATCTCCGGAACGATGGGTGTTTAGGGTTTCTGTGTCAAAAACGGGAGGCAAAGATTTAATGCAGGAGAGTTGAGTCGTTTCGTCCTCATTCTTGTTAGGGCGAAACTAATAAAATCTTGCCAAATACCTCTTCTGCTTTCCAATTTCCAATCGTTTTCATCGGCAATTTTTTTTTTTTCACAATTTTTTCTAAATTTAGCTGTTGCTATATGTGTAAATCTGTGGGTTCCTGTGATGGCATGAAATCTTTGAGACCTGATCATCTTATGTGATGAAAATTATAAGCAAATTTGCTGAGGATCCTTTAGATAACCTCAAATGATCATTTGGTTTTTTGGGTGTTTAGGGTTTGATTTTAGGGTTTATGGAGGGGGTTTGGAATTGTAGATGTGATGAAATATGCACTGGGCTCTGAACAGTGATGGAAATGCAGCCTAGAAAGCTATATCTGATCTCTTTAATGTCCAGTATGTTAACCCTGTTTTCCCCTTTTTCCTTGAATTTGTTTTAGGGTTATTTGATTAAGAGAGATGAATCATCCCTACTTTGGGATATCAGCCGGTCAGCCCTAAGATTGTTCACACTCGTCTCGGGCAAAAATGTCATTAAATATA
This sequence comes from Tetrastigma voinierianum, assembly GCA_016808115.1. Lineage (NCBI taxonomy): Eukaryota > Viridiplantae > Streptophyta > Magnoliopsida > Vitales > Vitaceae > Tetrastigma > Tetrastigma voinierianum. The sequence goes on along the minus strand of JAEQBH010002923.1, from coordinate 322,304 downwards.
GATATAGATAATTTCTTGTGAAAAAAATAGAAACAATCTGTTCTTGTAAATAATGAAAGTGTTAAAAGGATATTTATGTCAAGGTTTGGGTGATTTATCCATTATAATCAATGAATCCCTTTATTTGATACATATTCGTAACGAATTTTTAGGAAAATATTTATACACTGAATGACAACTGATTAACTAACTAGGTGGATGATAAAACTTAAAAAGTTAAACGATATACTAGATGTTGAATATATACAAGGTTCATGATTTTCATACTACACACCGGTTGTACATGCACAATGCAAAATGTTAAAAATACTTGAATAATTAAGCTATGTTGTTAAATTATTTAAATTAGAATACATGCATCATTTTGAAAACTAGGAGAGAACTAAATTAAAAATGTACTATAAAATTTAAGAAAGATTGTTGATTAGAATTGACATAAGTCCTTTAAAAAAAATAAAAAAGAATTGATAAGGAAAGTAAATATTTAGTTTTATTGTTTCAAACCTTTTTTTTTTTTTTATTTTATCATGTATTTCTTGGTAACGAATCTTTGCATTCATGATTATGATTGGCCCTAAGCAATATAAATTTGAAAAAGGAACAAAAATTTAAACTCTTCAATTTACAATATAGAGAAATCATATATTCCTTTTTAGGCTATCAATCGGACAAAAAAATTCATAAATTGGATGTTAAATTGTTAATCAAGATTGGTTTTTCAATCTTGTCAATATTTCCAATATCATATAAAATGCCTTTTAAGGAAAAATGTGAATTCTATAATGGCAATCGAATCAATCTGAACTCATTGTCTTTTAATATCTAACTCTAATCCTACATTCTTCGATTCTTCACAATCTCCATACTTTCAATGCAGGAAAGCTTGTTCTTCAATCAATTGAGGAAAAACTAAAATAAAAATAAAAAACAGCTCAGAGTTGAAGAGATCAGATATAGCTTTCTAGGCTGCATTTCCCATCTTGACCTAAAGGGCATTTTCACACTACACCTACACCATCACCCATCCAAATATAGTATAGCCCCTCTATTCATCTATAAGCAAAAGTTTTTCCTCAAAATTATATGTTCTCTGGGAATGAACATCACTCTCCTACAATGCTGCCAAGCGAGCCTTGAACTTTTGACACCATTTCCGGCCCAGAAAGCCGTCGTGATTCTTGAATCAACGCACAGGAGATGAAAAGAAAATGACAAGGAAATACACAAAGAAACCAGCAAGAAGGATTCCACCATAGATGAAAGTTTGAGAAGACTGCACCGGGATTTTGTATTCAATGTCGCAGCATTTCATTTTCTCCCTTTCACTCACCAAAACATAATCACCACATACCTGTTATGTCACAGATCCAGATGTATTACTATAGCAAACGTTTTTGTTCTCAAAAACAAAGAAGATAAAATAGGAAAACATGTTAGGTTCCCAGTTATTTTGTTCTGAAAAGCAGCGTAAAAGCGCAATAGTAAATTCAGAGAATAAGAATATTTTATAGAGAACACTAAAACAGTGTTCTCTGTCTTCAAAAGCCATTCTCAAAAACAAGAACCAAAAACTTTTTCCATGTTTTGCAGTGTAACTTACTGTTGCATATAGATAGTGCTCTGCAAAATTTCTGAAGCTAACAGGTGGAGCAACTTGTAACCGATGATCATACAACAGGGATGATAGATCTACAAGTTCTTCCTCAAGGTTCTGTTATTCAATCATGAAAAGGTAGAAATGTGTGATCAGAAATATGTTTTCTAAATCAAGATGGTTATTAAGAAAAAGGGAAAACTTACATCCAAGAATTTCTCTAGTCTTTCAACTAGTTCATGAGGGAAAGGTTCGGGCAAATTAGTTTTCTTCTTGTAGAACTTCTCCAACCACAGCTCGGTGCTTGACTTATTTTTCTTGCCCTTGACTGGTTCCCCAAGTGGAGTTTTCAGATATTCTGCAGCAAAAGCTTGGACAGACTACATAGAGAACAGAATCTTGTAAGCATATTAACAAATGATAAAGTGGCCAAATTGAACAAAATTGTTCATTTTTTATGAGATATTTACCTCTGATGTATCCCGAACTCTGCGTAGTGCAGCATCTACACGAGCATATATTGTGTTCCTCTGCCAACAATTCAAAGAATTTGTTTCAGATCTTTGTGGACTAGATTCAACTTATTGTAAAGCATATTCTTCTATATGACTTTGCTTATTGGACATTCGACTATAAGTCAGAGGCATTTCTGCACATTTTCCCGACTTTTGCTACCTTCATGAAACTAACCTCAGTTCTCATTTTATAAAATTTATGCTAAATAAGCAGAGAACGACATGGGAATTATAGCCGTATGTCCAATTTTGTCCATGAGTTTGTTTGGGTCCACATGTGCCCCGACTTTAGCGTCGTAGCTTTCATCCAATCTGCAATCGTTCTGAGATAAATGAAACGGGGCTATCCCAGTGACGGCGTTTAGCGTCCGTTTGTACATGCGTGCCAGTCACCGTGACGGTGAGCACGAGATGAGCTAAAGCTAAGCGTCGAGAGCGCCTGAGCGAAAACAGCTTCGAGCTAAATTGGACATTCGGCTATAAGTCAGAAGCATTTATGCACCTCTTCCCGACTTTTTCTACCTTAATGAAACTAACCTCAGTTCTCATTTTATAAAATTTATGCTGAATAAGCAAAGAACGACATAAATTATAGCGTGCGTCGATTTCATCCATGAGTTTGTTTGGGCACATTTGCCCGAGACTTAGTGTTAGAGTACCGTCAAATGCGCACTCTGTCAGCGATCTTTGCGCATATGGATGGAGCTATGAGGCACTTGACATTTAAACGTTCATTTTATCATTTGCTCTGAGTTCTGCTGACGGAGAGGTATGGATATTTCTGTGGCCCCAAACATCAAAGGCACTTGTGTCGATTGAAAAAAAGCTTCGTAATTTAAAGCGAGCAATCTGTTTATAAGTTAGGGGCATTTATGGACATTTTCCCGACTTTTGCTACCTTAATGAAACTAACCTCAGTTCTCATTCATAAAATTTATGCAGAATAAGCAAAGAACGACATAGGAATTACCAAAGCAACATCCTGGAGTATTCGACTGATCTGGGAAGTATTAGAGAATGGTCCAAATGGATGACAACCAGCTGACAAAAGCCAATTCACAATTGGTCTTTCATGGACATGAGAAGCCTTTTCATATGGTGCACTCAACCCACCCACAGCAGAAGCAAGACCGGCCAATATATGGCGTTGTGCTTGTGATGGAAGAGCATGCCTTCTCTGTGTTTCTGAAACATAACTGCCCAACAGATGCAAAATATTTTAGGGGAAATAATAGCGTAATGAAGCGGAGACTCTTGTACGGGGCCTAATAAAACGACTGTATTGCAATAGAAATAAAAGCTTCGGTTGCTTGTCAAACAGAGTGACATGAGTATCCTCACATTAGAACTCAATATGATAGTCCTATTCATTATATTGGCAGAGATCAGTCATTTTACTTCTAGAGGAATACAATCTTGGAAAATAGCCTAGAATGTTTATCTAACAAATCAATACGTATTGAAGAGGGCTATGAGCTCACAAGTGCTAAACAACAAAATAATCATAAGGAGCATAATTAAATAAAGGATACTGAGATGGTTGAATGATAAATCGAGAAAAGGCTAGAATTAGAAATAATTGCCTTCACCAAGAAACTATGTGTAATATATTTGTACCATTTTTATTGGCATGTTAGTTTGAGATTCGTGTTTTTACTTTTCCACCCACGATGACTTCTTTCTGATTTTGTATTTTGATATAAAAATACACTTTTCTACTGTTTCTGGTGCACGCTACCTACCACCACACCTCTATCTTTGAATCCTCAGAATATTACTTTCAGAATTTTTTAGAAGTAACCATTTTTTTTAAAACAGTTATTAATAGTCATTATATTTTTAAGGTAAGTGTCAAAAAGTTCTTTCATTTTATATAGGAGTTACTATCATTTTTGGTTTTTAAAATAGAAAATAGGAAGTGTATCCAACTGAAACCTAAGGCTTTTTTTGAATTCATTATGTGTTTTTATTCTTTTTGACACCTAAGGCTTCGTTTGAATACATCCTCTGTTTTGCCTTTCAAAAAAAAACCTTCTATATAAAAACATAGAATTTTTTTTTATAAATTAAAAACATAAATTATAATACAAAAAGTATAGACTTCATATCCTCAAATTTTACTTTAAAAAACTTTAAAATATGAGGTATTACAAATTTTTTAATACCTAATTTTTATAAGCCGTTATATTTTTAATATGAACCTATAAGAATTCTTGCATTTATAAAGAAGTTACTATTTATTTCTAATTTTTTTAAATTTGGAAAAAAAAAAGTGTAACAGCCAATGATACTTGACTTAGTGGTTAAGGCTTGGGTGGGGTACAGGGAATAACTAGGTTCGAGTCTTTATGAGAATAGAATACTACAACGTTGTAATGTCAAGTGAATAGATGTCAAAAAAAAAAAAGTGTAACCAAACAAACATCAAGTTTTTTCTTTTTTATTTCTTTAAAAAAATCTTCTTTATTATTATTTTTTCCACCATGATGTAAACAAGAAAGAATTTCTGAGAAACTAGAAAAATATCTGCCTGTGAAAAAAAGCAAATCTTTGCAACTCACCTTAGAGGTATTTTTTCATTCTGATGCTGAAGCACAATGACAACATCATTACTTGTCCATACAAGACTTTCATCTTCCATCATTAGGTGTGGGTCGACATCAGCTAATGATAGAACAAAACTGCAAGATAGACCTTGTAGCATTTGAATATTTATTTTAATAAATAACCATAAAGTTCACAGCTAACACAACATAATAGAGCAATGCAGATAAACAAACATTTTCAATTATCACCAGAACAAAATTATGAGCAATTTTCTACCGTAAGTATTTGCATTGTTTGATTGACTCAGAATCATGAGAAGGTAACAACAGGGACATAAAAATAGAAATCTCAGATGGAATCACATGGGCATTGCTTGGACTCTCATTTCAAATAAAAATTGATGTTCATCATCTCAATAATTTCAAAAATGCCCCACCACATAGGTAACTCAGATAGGGATTCTGTGAAAGCAGCATTTTCAAAAATTAAATGGAGGAAAGATTGATGTTCATCGTCTCAATAATTTAAAAATGCCCCACCACATGGGTAACTCAGATAAGGATTCTGTGAAGCAGCATTTTCAAAATAATATGGAGAAGGAAATCAGTAGAAAGATTAGTTTGTTGCCTGAACAAGCTAGAACATTACTACTTTTTGTACTGAACACCACAATTTCTAAATCACATGAACTTCCAAAGAATAAGCATCAGATTAGTTGGATTCTTCAACAAAAAAGCAAGTGGAAAATGATTATACTAACAACTCAGATTTCAATATCAAAAGAATGATTACGCAAACTTCTTATTCATAGCATTGCACATTAAACTGAGCTGTTCTTATTTATGTGATCACCTATTACATTGAAGAACATATCTACCAAGCCTTTCCCCCTTGTGGGGTTTGTAGGATTCTTGGCTTGGGGTTGGTGTGTTCACAACATTTGCATTAGATACTAAATGGATTACCAAAAAAGGTCTGATTTACATATGTATTTCAGTGTTCTGTCTACCACATGCCATATGGACGAATTCTAAGTCAAAGCTGTATCAACCAAGTCGATGCTTAAAATCCTAGAGATTATCCTTCCACTTATTTTTTTTTTGTTTTTTATGACAAGCAATGAAGGGAACCTATTTCTTTGATCATAATTACATCCTGTTTAGGCAGTCAATTTACCTTCCATATGCTTATAGGAACATTGAGATGAAAAATGCATAAATTATTATAAGATTTTACTTGTTGCAAATGCAACTGGGTGGCATACTCACACAGGAATTACTCTTGTTCCATAAGTTCGGTGCAGATCACTTTCTTTCTTTTCCGTTTTCTTTTTCTTCTCACCTTCCCACGTTTAGAGGCATAAGTAGCCCAAAGAGGCTTATGCTTTAGTATGGAATCACCTGAACCATCAGATTCATCCATCCAATGCTGGGGAATACAGAATATATATATTTTAGATCAAAAGTCATAGAAGAAGAAAAAGAAAACTCAAAAAAAATTGATCAATATTTTGTTTTTTATAGTGGCTTAGATTGCCCTTGCTAAATAATCTTGTTAAACTCAAAAAAAATTATTTTGCTTAAGATAAACTATGGAAATCATTTACAGAAAGCTGAATTAAAAATCCCTCCTGATGTCATCCTGTAATGCAAAAGTAAAACAAAATTTGACTAACCTGGCGGATATAGACCATTGGAAAGAGATGGGTCAGCCACCTCTAATAAACCAGCTGCAAGCACATCAGCAGATCGTTCCATTTCCTGAAATAAGCATTTCAAGATAAAAAAAAACCAATGTTACATAGGAATGCAACCATCTATTCTAACATATTTTGATGGGTAAAAAAGAGCCTGTAAGAAGCAGAAAGTAGCAGCTAATAGAAACAAAGAAAGAGCCAGTAGGTCAGAGCTCATGCAGCAGCTTTAGGACCCAAACAGGACCAAGCCAGTCATATTGGTCTTATGATAGGGGCACAAACAGCAACTTAATCTGTTTTAAAGACAGTTTGGCTTTGGCAAAGAGGAATAACAGAACCTGCCAGTGCCTGTTGGAAACAATAGCCAGTCAAAGAAAAACAAATGCAGCATAAAATGATGCATCAAGATTTCTAACATGGAAAACTTTATTGCTAACAGTGAACATTTTCGCTCAGCAGATAATTATGAATATATATCACTTCCTGCTTCAGAACAAGGGGACTTTATATTTTAGCATAAAGAGAAACAGGCAGAACCTACTTCTTTCAGAATAGCACCATCCAAATATGTCTTTGTATGAACATGGAAACGTCCATCATTCTTTGTTTCTTGCAGGGAATGACCTCGCATTGCTTTTGAAACAGCAATTGCCAACTTTTCATGGCGATGTAATGCATGTGAACCCCCAACAATTACCACTTCCTGACCATAATGAACCATCTTTTTAACCTGAAAAGAACAACATACCAAGTAACAATGACACTGGATTATTATGTCAATTATATGATTACATATATATTTAGACAAAGTTTGATTGTGTTAAAGGCATGATATTCATATTAAACCTAAATCCTAAGAGTTTGAGCTTTTAGGAGAGTTGGTCATTTAACATGGCATCGGAGCTTGATTTGGCAAGAGGCCTCTAGGATCTGAGCCACCTCTGGGAATTAATATTTAATCTTCATTTGTTAATTTGAAAGTTCATAGTGGATTCTGTTTGGTTTGTTTGATTCCCTCCACAAAAGGCGGGTATGGGACCGCATGCACGTGAGGAGGCGCAGCCATACGATATTCATTAAACTCCAAATCCTAAAGCTGTAGCTAGAGAGTTGGTTGTTTAACAGATTGTAAGTGCAGCATCAAGCATGAAAACTTCCACGATCCTACCAATCAAAAGAACATTCTGACTTCCCACAAATCAACAACATTATAGTATCAGGATAAGAAAAATATCCATGAAACCCCCTTTATCAACTGCTCCAGCCCAGAGGGCCAAATTCTAAATATGCTAAAAGTTAGTAAAAGCTTCAGAGGACCTCCTCTATCTAATCATTCAAAGATACCTGGATGAAAAAACATCATCAATCAAAGAAAATGTGGGCCCATGATAACATGGAACAATATACCTTCCCATGAAAGAGTAGTCAATAAACCAAGAAACATTTTAGACACTCCTATATGCTGAGTTGTTGTGTAAGAAATATTAGTTCATGTTGACAGATTGGAGATCATTTACTATAGATGCTAATTTATCAAGTGAAAAGGCATTAGTTCATTCAAAACTCTCTTCCTAAGATACTTTTAGCAATTAAATGTAGGAATTCAACCCATTTCTAATACCATTCGATAAGCTTTCAACAAATATCTTCATTTTCAAAGCCACCATGATACATCCTTCCTCAAATCCTTCAATAGTCAAAAGGTTTTTTTTCCTCTGAACTCCTATTGTCATTAACATTACAAATCCAGACTTGCTACCAAAGCATTTTGTGCATCATCAAATAATTAAATGTTAGCAGGGTCTTCTGGCCCAGAGTAAATTAGACCGGTGTAACCCTGTACTCATTACCCTATCATGTCTGGTCATGCACAGGGGAGTGTATATTGGGCATACCACCTTGAGTACCTTAGTGGGGGAAGGAATGAGTTTTGGACAATGGGATTAGAGGAGATAGAGTTCATTCTTTGTTCAGTCATGAACAGAGGATTATATGTTTTTGCATCCTGCTTAAGCACTCTATGGTAGGGGCAGGAATGGGGTTTGGCAATGAAATATCAGGAGTTAGAGTTCATTTTTGACTGACTAAATAATTTGATCCATCCAAGTGTGAGGAAAAAGCTGGCATAATTTAACATTTCGGAACTGTGCAAGGACTAGAGGATCAGTGTTGGTGATACTTTTCCTGCAGCTTTCATTGACTCCAACTATAATAAATTTTCAAAATAGTTCAGCAAAAAGAAGCACAAGAAATCTGATAACCAGGATGCTGCTACTCATTAATTAAGGTATATCACAGCCAAAAGCCAAAAAACAAGAATTAGCTTTTTTCTACAGTACAAAACTGACCTCTGCCTCAATTGCTTCAATATCTATGCTGTAATTTTGGCCTTTCTCCAAGATATTATATCGATTATGATTCTGGAGAACTATGATTGGTATAAGCAACCTCGTTGTCAGATCGACAGTCTCAAACCTGAGTCCACAGGATCATCAATTTTTGCAAATGGTGCAAAACCAAGTCACATAACATGTAAGTAGAAAGATGATGCAGCAATATAAAAGAATACAACAACTTACAATCACAATACCTATCAAAACTAAGAAGCAGAAACAAGATATAAAGACACAAAAAGATATTCCATGCCACATAAAACCATGATATGGATCTATGTTTCCACTGGCCTTGCTAATATGAACTTCCAATGATGAGCATCTTCAGATAATATAGAAAACTCATCAAGTCTTGCTTTGCAAGAATGGATAAAACAACATATAAATGCCTAACTTCTAACAAATGCAGGATGTCTAAGCCAAGGACTGAAACTAGAAATGAGGCTCGTCAGTAATGGAGCTGCTCATGGGGAAGTGCTAGTTCTAGTTTTTTTTTTTCTTTTTTCTTTTTAATTTCCTTTTCAGAATGGAATTTTTTAGGAGATGATATGGAGGTTTCATTTTTTTCAAATTCATGCTAAAATCAAAATATGCCCAGTTTAATTGATGAACTAAACTTTAAAGAAAGGACAAATGCTCTTATATAAAAATAATACCCACAACAATCTGGGGCTATAACATGCTCTACTGTAGTTTGAAACAAAACATAAGTTGTCAACAAAAGTATCATGAGTAGAATGACCACTAGCTGCATTAAAACCCCTTGGAAACAACATTCATAACAGTAGGAGTGTTTTGAACTTGACTTGCCTTCTTGGTTCCAATCTTTCCATATAGCGCAAGGCCCTGCTGAGAGGTCGATGACAACAAATCTGAATAGTACAGGCAGAAAATTAGATTGAGACAGAGAAAGCTGCAGAGGACTAAAGAGGTCTGCAAAACGAAGCAGCAAAATAACCTCTAAATGAAGAATTAACTGATTTTAATGTCATCTTAGATATGAAATCATAGCATAGTCCCAAATAAACGATAACTCCCAAAATAATGCAAGAGAATTATATGAAGATTTAACTCAGCATTGTCCACCTGGATCTACTCAATCAGAACATAATAATATTTTGTGTGATATTTGATTGGTTAAATATATAATGAAAAATCAACATGTAAAAATTATAGATGGTAAAATAATTTTCCATCTAGATAAAAATGAACATAATCAATGTCTCATGTGAAATTGGAGAGCACATCAAAGAACTTAATGTTAACCATTTAATATGAATTGAGGAAATGCCAAGTATAATTCAGATCCCATGAAATGCCTTAGAGAAACACAAAGCTAACACAAAATGGGATCTATGTTTTTTGGAAGCAACATACTATGTTTTCAAAAGAAGAATAACTAGAGCATTATTTTATAATTAAGCCTCTCTAGAAAAAATTCAAAACCAAGATTTTTCTGTATAAGCTTCTTTCACTATACCTTCCATACAGCCAGAAACTTGAGATGCCCCTCCTCCCATTATATAGATAATATTAAGCGTAATTCCCCTTCCTGTCTTTTCATCTCTTCCTCAGTTAGCTGAGTAATTTTTCCATACATTAAACTGTCGAGTTCAATATCCTTGTTCCTGGGATCCCATTCTCACCTGCACAAAAGTAGACAGTTTGGATGATCAATAACATGGTTTCTAGAAACTTTTTCCGTGAAGAAACTGCAGTAACCCCGTCCTAGATGAATTATCGGAGAAGAATTCTAATTGACAATGTTCATATAAATATAAACTTCTGGTAACTTAAATTGTGAAGAATGGCGAATATACCTTATCGAAATTGACAATAAAAATAGCACTTGGCACAGGTCTATCCATTTCTGCTGCATTGTATCCACTGTTATCCATGTCAAATATGTAGGAATATAGTTTCTGAAATACAGGCTCCACAGCTGTTGCATCCACCTCAAACAACGGCACCTCCCTTCCATAATCAGACTAAAATTTGTAACTAGATTTTAGAACTTCATTTGAAGCCAAATGATATCTGTAACTTTATCAGCAATAATCAAGATAGCAGCAATAATTGAAATAAAAAATGACACTGGCCTCCCTAACGGTTGTAGCGGAACCATGGCCTCTTTCAGTGCCTTTTCCAGTGTTATCAGCTCTGGTTGCCCAGCCTGAAGTGAGGACAGATACATAATGTTATGGTTAAAAGGAGAAGCACTAGCACCAATTCCAAAAATAAAGTTGCACTCCATTCTTTGGCTTCATTTCCATGAGACCAGACAGAATTAATAACCCAATATCATGCAAAATTTAAAGGTAGGGAAAATCTACATTTTTTTAATAGGTAAATGCACAGAATATTTTAGATAGAAAAACACAAAGCATGCAGGAGGAAATAGCAAAAGGAGCCCAAGGAGAATACAAAAGAATAAGGAGATATAAAACCTGCCTAATCTACATCCAACCAAATCAAAAGGTTGAACAAAGTATAGGGTTTGTCATTTGTAAATTACTAAATCCTATAGTGAGATCTTCTCTATAAAAAATAATCCTATGTTGATTGGAAACAAGTCAAGCAACTTTAGGATCACAAAATAATTTGGAGACAATCTGATCAAAAAAAATAATTTGGAGACAAAATAACTGTAACATGATATTGTTATCAACAAAATTGATTAAAGGAATTATAATAATAGACTAGAACCAATCAATGGCATTAGATTCCTCCCAAAATTTTTTATAATACCTAGAATCATTATGATCATGTATAAAATTTGAAGCAACAGGTTGAAACATCCGATTGCACCAACCATGGGATATTAATAGGCATAACAGTCTACTTTTTGTTAAGCAAGAGGAATTCATTGAAAAGGGCTGACAAAACAACCCCAAAAAGAAGTATAGGATGCATAGCATAGAGTTTACTTTTTGTAAGATAAAGAAAGCAAATTATATTAAAAAAACTTCCAAAGAGCAATGTGAGTAAAGTTTACCTAAACTCTGCAGAAACATTAGACAATGTGATGCTCAATATCAAAGAGGGCTCCTTACTGTCTCAAGCATGAGGGTCTGTGAGATGGGAAGCTGACTCTGAGAACTCTTTGCATTCTATTATTGCATCAACCATATACCTATAGCCTCCATCATTGTTCAAGAAACCAATGAGGACTATGTTCATAGAGGGACCTGGAATGGAACCTGTATGACACTTATATGCATGATTAGACATTCAATCTAGATGCCCTGTTAAAATAATATCAATATCAACAATGATTTATTACTTAGTTAAAATCCAACACCAAATTTAATGATATTCTGAAGAGAAAAGGAAAAGAAGATGGGAAGCTATATTGAATGAAAACATTCCATTGTCTGTTGACGGGACAGAGGCATCATAGGTATTGGCTATTACAGGTACATTTGACTTGAAGACTCATTCAACAAAAGTTAAGGCAATAATACCAATTTGGAAAAACTAGCTGATTCTAGTCAGTTCTGGTGTAACATCACTTTCTAGATGCATAAATTGAATATTCCTCGACTTGGCCAATGTCCTTATTTATCTTATTTCAGTTTTGATACAATAAAGAGTCAACATTCCATGCATCTGAAAACCATACAACTCATCAATCATAATTAATAAATGAAATTTCCCATGGCTCAAGAACAGAATGGCCCCAAAACCTATCAATGATAATAACACTAAAGAAGGTCAGTTTCATATAGACAAAGGAACCAAATTGGTATTTACATCATCATTCCCACTTGCAGAATAAACAAATTAGAAACAAAATGAAAAAACACCAAAAAAGAAAAAAAAAAAAAAAACCATTTCAAGCCCTAGAAGTTAAAGTTTATTCTTCAATTTACTAAAGTAGTTAAGGAGGAGAGATGAAAGAGGCCAAAAGTTTACAGTTTCATTCGAGTTCAAAATTTCCAATTAAAGAAACACAGAAAATTTGTCACAGCATACTTCCCTTCACATAATAAACAAATCTCAAAGAGCCTTCATAATAACTATCAAGACAAGGATTCATAAACGTTTCGGTGAAAAAATATGCAGTGGTCTAGCTCTTTTCACAATCAAATTGGCCTAATCAATCTATCATCTTAAAAAAAATGCTAGTGCATGAAGCTGTTATCATGAATTATGCTATCTTCAATCTGCCCATGAGTTTATAGTTGATTCAATTCTGAGGATAAATTGCCAACGATGAGAAGAAAAAAAAATTCATTAGCTGGCATAATGCACCCTATGTATCTAACTTCTAACATTTTATGGATCCATTAGTCATGGATTAGGAATCATCTGTTCTTTGATTGGATGCAGCCAAGTAGTCTGTGCTGCCCATATTCAAGAACTCTCCATTGGATAGAAATTTAGATTAGTATGATTCTAACGGTAAGATGTGCCAGAGGATTGTACAAATTTGGAGAAATAGACACATCACACGAAGAGATTGGAAATAGGCCTAAATGGCTCTTGTCCATTTCGAACACTGACACTGGAATCGTTGTTTAAAAAAATAAGTAACCACACATTTACACAAAGGATCAAATGCTTCAACCGACGTGCTGTTGACTAATCAGTAACGCATAGGTATGGTTCAGAAATCCCTTCATAAGGAATAAAAAAATGAACTTCGAACTTTAGATTCTCAATATTTAGGGACAGCCAATCACGCAGCTGGAGTCAGCACAGGCTGACAATGAATGCTTTGCTGGTATGGAATATGCACATCAAGATTTGTTTGTCCTCAATTTTCTTAGCAGCCGACTGGAGGAGGAAAGATCCGAAAATACAAATCAACGGAAGGAATGAATAAATTGTCATGAAAACATAAAAATATGAAATCAAACTGATACAAAGTGTGGAAGGAATATGCAAATAATCAGACTATTGAATGGGAAGAATGAAAAATCGAAAGATTCATAATATTTATTTATTCTTGTTCTTTTAATTTCGATGAACCAAAAGGAAGAAGAATACCTCGGCACGCTTGTATGGTGGGCATGTGAGGCGTCAGATCAGGACAGCACTATCTTTGACGTCGTGAAAAGCCCCATGGTGCCACTGAGGATGACCTGGGTCTCGCCGGAAGGCCTCCGGAGCCGCCGACGTTGACTGAATGGAGACCAAAGTCAGCGTCAGTAATGAGCGCACACTACGCGACGGCTTCTGTTGCTGAATGATTGAAATCGAGCTCTGGCTGTGGCTTCGTCGTCGCCTGGAGCCCCATGAACGCCAAATGCCGTTCTTCTAGCTCGTTTCTCTAATTGTTCGCTGAACATATTTCAGTGTACATTCATTTGTTTATAATTACGATTCTGCCACTGGCACTGTCTTTCTATCATAATTCATGTCATAATCATGACCAATTTAGGGGTGTAATGGGTCGAGTCCATACATAGCGAAGCTCAAACTGATTAAAAACTCGAACCCCATACTCAATTAAGTTTTTTTTTCAGATGTTCAAGCCTCGAAAAATAGTTAAGTTACATAATCGATAAAACTCGAATTAATTAATAAATAATTATCTCGAAACAGCTGAGTTGAAGCTGGTCTTCATAGCAGCTTCGGAATGGGATATTATGATATCAGAGATTCGGCTGATAATGTAACAAATTGAATTCCAGTATTGCAAAAGATAAAAGCTATTTTCAAATGAGCTTCACCGTATAATTTTGTTAAACAAATTGTGGTACCTCAAAATAGTGATTGGAATTTCTAGTTTTTTTTTTAATACCAGTTTATATAACAATGGTATGCAGAAAAAGAAAAAAATGCTAAACTTTCATCAAGTGGAAAAACTCTTTCATCCAAAATATAAAATAAAATGACAAAAGTAATGTAAGAACATTACTCCTTTCATAAAAACTAAAAATAAATAAAGCCATTTCATATTTAATTAAATTTCATTGATACAAAATTTTAATAAACTAAATAATACTATTTAGATGAGGAGAATATAAGAAGAAGACCAAAATACAATTTCTTAATATGTTTTGGAGGATTTAAATAAAGGAAAAAATTATATTTGAAATCAATAAATTATTTTAAATTACTTTTCTAAGTCCATATTAAGAATTAAATAACATAAAACTACATAACATTTTAATTATTTTAATTTTATCATCTTACCTCATTCTAGAAATAAAATGTTTTCACAAAAATAAAGGATCCAGATATTACTGGGTAACAGATTTTCATACCATGTAATCTCTCATTAGAAAAGGAAAAAAATATTGCTTTATATCTCATTCTATCCCAATTCCCAAACTATTATCGGAGATAAGCCAGGAGTGGTAGTAAAGCTAGGTAATGGTAGAGAGGAAGAACCATCCAGCGGGAGTCAACTAAATGTTACCCCAGCCCTTTTGTCACAATGCGCAGGTTGTTTTGAACAAACGTACCTGCTTTCATGTTTGGATATATCGCGTCAGTAACTCTCGAGAAGAAAGCGCAAGGAGATAAAACTCATACTAAGCACTTGCATTCCTAGGCACAGGCGCCGACTCGGCTTATTCCCAGTTAAATTAAGAAAAATCATCTTGTCTGTATGTTTGAGAAGTACCCTATATGTTATTGCCCACTTGAGGCCTGACTCAAACAGTAAAGAATAGGATGGAGAAGTCAGGAGGTTTCGGGTTGAAAGTCACCATTCACTTATATCACCCTGAAAAACACTCATGATGCTGAAGCCACACCACGGACGAGAGAGAAGAAGAAAGAAAAAAAAAAGAAGAAAGAAAAGGCAAAAGTGAAGAAAAAATACAACATGCATACAAGTATAGATTTCATGAGGGTATTACAAGGGAGCTTGGATCTTCTTCTAACAACATTACAGATTTCAAGCCTCTTCAAATAAATGGTATTTATACCTCTCTGAAGTATCCTAGTAGCTCAACTGCTGATTTTTGCTCTCTCTAACCATATGCGCCATGAAGAGTATACCAGAATAATTGCCAAAATCAGGAAGTTGGAATGGGGTTTTGCAGTTCCATAAATTATCAGTGTTCAGAGCACTTCAGACCTTAAAAAGCGGAGGGTCTTGCACCTATGCCTCTGGATATTAGGTCATGGTTTAGAACAAAAACAATAACAGTTATGTCATCATGAAAATGTCGTCTGACCTTATAAATCGTGTGGATCGTTTTTTGTTTCTCTTTCTTTTTTGGCTTCAGGAGGGCAGCCTAACCGTTTGGCACTTCCTGCAATGATGGAAACTTGTGAAGCAAACATATTCAGAATCCTGGCTCCATTGTATGAGAAGGATACATACACATCATACACATAATATAGGTTATATTTCTAGTTCATCAAGTAACTACAGTTCAACATAAAAGCATGTAATAATATCCACAACATCATGAGGAAAAGGTACAAAATGTTCACTGAAATATTTTGCCTACAAACAAAATCTGCAGCTAGTTTATAAGATTCCATTTAATTTTAACCAATACTAGGCAGAGAATTAATATTGTGATAAAGGCCCTCCAAAATTTGCCTGCACATTAGAAACTTTTACAATATTCCCTAAGAAGATCTGTCATCTGTGAATTATAGTACCAGCCAAGACATGTTTCGTTTGTCCCAGGAAAGAAGGCAAGGGTTGTCAGAACATTAGAGACTAGCAACAAAGATTCTATCTGCCACGGGTATCACTTTGCTTGGAGAGGTCTAGTGCTAAATTTTGTTTTGACACATGGTAAGAGAGCAGCATATTTTTGCTAAGGTATCTTTCATTCAATGTGCATGCATTTCATGGGACAAGTGAACAAAAGATATTAACACTTTCAAATGCATAGTACCATAACTATTCTTTATCATGTCCCATATCCTCAATTTATCAATGATGAAAGAAATATGCTTTTCAAATACTGTAATATCCATGTCTGCTAGCAAGTTCAAAGGACTTACAAAGCATTTGCTAAGCAAAGTGGTTCAGCGAATCTGCATGGAGCCATAATATTGAGTGTTCAAATCTAGCACCAGAGAAGTATTGGTATGTTACAACGTACAAAATAACAAAGATTTTCGGATATAGAGATTCATATATTTTTTTGATAGGCCAAAGGAAGAGTTTTATTACATATAGAGATTAATATATGATAACCCATTTATGTATCTGCCTTTTCTAAATTGAGAAGTCATAGAAATTTTATCGGTAATTTCCCACTTTAGGCATTTGTGGTTTGCCCTAATCAAGAAATCTTTTTCTTTTAATTTCTGATATAAACAAAATGAAGATAATAGTACCCACACCTATAGACCTCCTCAAAAACTAATCTGGATGGCCACTAAGGAAGACACAATGACCCATAAGCTCATTCAGCCATGAAATTAAAAGATAGAACAATTTCTTGATAGTGTCAACACAAGGAATAAGGTGGAAATGCAGATTTTTTTTTATTTTTTATGAACAAATACGGACAGGAAAGGCAGAAACAATTGATCAAATAATTAAGCTCTACAGCCCAGAAAAATCCAATTTTAAGGAAGAAAACAGGCCCTTCGGGGATATACAAGATGAATGAAACAGAACTTCAAATAATGTATGGCATTAGAGGTCACCCTATATGCAATCATTTAATGAAAAAATCTAGACAACTGAAACTTAGAATTAAATGCCTACAAAAAGACAAATCACAAAAACATTTAATCACATTTCAATTCAAAAGAGCATCAAGGATAAATTCTTACTGCACGTGGATGACTGTGGACAATATCCACAGCTTTTTCATTACTCAAGTGTTCCCATAGACCATCAGATGCAAATATAAGGAAAGAATCATTTGGGTGGAGAGTATGAGAAATAATAGATGGATTGGCAGACAAGATAGGCATGTTCATTGGTTCATGAAGTCTGAATTTCCCATTAAGCGGTTCTCTGTTAAACTGCGCATGTTTCATATATAAGTCGCCTATAGATTTAGAAACCTGCATCAATCAGAATCACGAAGGTGATGACAGAAGATGTCAATATCGCACAGAATCTAAAATTTAAATAGAAAAATATTTAATCAAACTTCCTCAGAAACTTCAGCTTCCAATTTCCCATAATATAGATGAGTTCAATAAATCTAAGTAAAAGCATAAAACAGCTATTCATTCAACATTGGCAATCAATATGCACGATTTTCCTCCCATTCTTTCCAAACCATACACTTAGCTTTTAATATGCAAATAGAATAAAACAAAAATAATCCAGGGGTTAGTGACAATTCTGAGGCAGTTCTGAGCAGAGGTATTCCAATGTTATGAAGTCAGAACATGGTATTGTGATCCCTAAAAATGGTCATAGCATCTGGTAGACATCGATCAACCTTAAAGTGATATATTGATATATTAGGTTAAAATGGCGGTCAGAACATGATGAATAAGTTCATCAATTGCTTATAACAAAAGACTTACTGGGAACTGCTTCACGTTGATAATATGCAGTTGTCCGTGTACAATAATAGTCTCACTTTCTATGCATTTCAGAAGTGATTTATCAAATGAGGAAATAGACATGCGGAGTGAGGATAACAAAACTAATATTTACCTACCATAGCAAACCTCTGACTATAATCATATTCCAGAACATATACACATCTGTCTTTGATCAGAATCTAGATGAGTTCAGAGCAGAGATTCATTTCTTTTCTTTTCATTTATGCATTTCTTTTTCTTCATTTATTTTCCTTCAATGATTGGCAAGTGGATGTGCTATAACCTTTATATTCATTTGAAATGCTTTGAATGCACCACATTACGGAACCCATGATTCCAATTTCAGACTTCTCAAATTTTTACAGTGAAATATACACTGACACATATATATTCAATTTCTCCATACAAATGGAAATGATAGGCCAGGATATAGAACCTCCAGTTCTTCATAAATGTTAAAAGTTCTTGCTACTTGATAACACAAACCTTAGATTTAGGGAAAAACAGAGGCAAGAACTTGAAGAATTCTATGAGGCTAGTTTATAGGCCTAAATGAAAACAACTTCCAAAAATTTACAGCCATTTTCAAAGAATTACAACAATTTTAAGAATGATAAGGAAATTGAAATGACCTGAATAATGCCTTTTACTCTCCAAACTCCATGCTTGAGGACAACAATTTGGGGATCACTGGGGTGTAATTCTTTGAGCTCTTGCCTGACTGCCTCAAGATTAGCATTAATGTTCAGCTGAGCTGTATGGCAGCAACAACACCAGTGTTGCCCACTTTCTTAACTGGCAGGAATCATAAGGTTTGCAATGAGAAAGAAAAGGGTCTGCTCATATAACGCCCTGAAAGACAGCATGAGCCAACTGACATAAATTAGGTTGACTATTCCCGCGGTGAGGGAAACCGAGGCAGTAAACCCTTCTCTGTTTGGAGAAAAGCCCTCCTGATAGTCTCAGCGGTCTAGAAGACCCTCGGACTCAGCTGATATTGCCATAAACACAAACCTAAGAACTCCAACATAGAAAGCTCTTCAGTATTCAAGAAAAAGATTCAGTAAGAAAACTCAAACTCCCCCAGTCCATTACTGGCTTCAGCATACAGCTTCAAGGAAGTGCAGAAATTAAATTGGTGTCGCTACATTTGACCTTTTTCAACTTAGAAGGTCAACGAAGAATCATCCACAGTGGATAATTCCCCAAATCTAAATCAACATAAAGGCTCAGTTAGTAACTTCTGGAGGTTCTGGGTCTCATTCAACACTTTGTGATTTGGGTTATCCCACCGCACACAAATTCTTTCTGCAATCAAATCTCTCAAAACGATCCGCCAACATCTCGGAAAAAGGTCGTGATTGAATATACATCCAAACACCCAATCTGCTCGCATTCGCATATCACAAACCACCATGCTCAACAAAGGATTCAAGAAACGTGGCCGAATCTACCCGCCAGTGAGATCCAGATCAAAACACGAACCCAGAATTCCGAAAAGGAGTGATCACTGTGGCAGACCCACTCAGGGTCCTCCATGACCGTCGTAGCCACAAAAGGTCCCCTAAATAGCAACTCGATCTGGCTCTGGTCTTTGTACCACAGTGGCCTGAACGACAGCCATCGAGGGGGTCGCCAGGCTTTTTCTTGCCCAATATCCCGAAATACAGCAAGCCCTCCACTAATAACTTCGACATTCCCAGAATCATGGCCAAATGGCTAAACAGAAGAGAGGAGAGATTCATCAACACCGAAACATCCACATCTCTCAGAAACCCTAACCTAGAAACAGCACAAGAAGCACTTACAGAGAAGATATATAGTTTTTGTGGGCGTTGAAGAGAAGAAAACAGAAACCTAGCTAGGCGCGTAGAGATAGGCATGAGAGGTGTAGGTTAGAGAGGATGGGGGTGTTCGGTTGTGAGAACAACGTTGATTCGTCATTCTCTTGTGGGAGAAGATGGCGTGGGAAACCTTTTGTTAGGTGTTCTTTTCAATGTCTCCATTTCTCTGATATATAATTTTTTATTTTCGAATTTTATTTTTTCTTTAATCTTCCAAATCTCTGTTTTGAAAACGCCGGATTCTGTTTTCCAACAACCATACGCTTGTTTTGGTGTGTTTTGTTTTTTGTTTTTGCTTTGTTTTGTTTTGCAAGCTGCTGTAATGGTATGCTCCTAAGTCTTCTTGATCATTTTGTAGTGGTTAATCCTTAATTGGAGGAAGACAAGCTGGGCTGGGCTGGGCTAGACTGGGTGAGTTAATGATTCTTAGGACAAAAGTTAAGCCCAAAACAAGGATATTGAGTGTTTTTTGAGTGTGGCCCCAGCCCACTACCTTCCCAATCCCTAGGCCCAGCAAACTAAGAAAATGTAGTTGACAAAACTTGTTCATAAAGGCAAATATAAGCCTGGTTTGTAGAATCTCCTCTAAACCAATAAGTTCAGCACTTGAAAATATTGTACCTCCCTTTAAACCGGCAAAAAAAAAAAGAATTAAGAAAATGATTTTCTCTTACGTTTGATTCTGATAATATAAGATATAAAAAACCAAATATATCAAATTTTCTTAAGAATTTTAAATTTTTAATCATTATATAATAGGGAATTAATAAATAAAATGAAGTTGAATAAACATATAAAATTAATTTATTAAATTTAAACTAATTTTATTTTTCTTTCATTCAATCTTTCTCTCTATTTTTTTTGTTCAGTATTTTTTAAATTTCCTAATGGGAGTCTATATGTTGGTTAATTAGTTTTATTTTTTATTTTATAGCAGCGGATATTTAACGAATGAAACATACTTTAAGCGAATCTCTACGTAATAGTAGCCTCATCATAAAAAAAGTCGTATCTTTCTGTAGTATTAGAATAGAAAACCCATAAATTGTATGTTTGTGTTTGTTTATGAAAATAGTTTAACGTGTTATAAATATATAACCATAAATTTGGCTTTCATCGTAGCGTAGTGCGCCAATCAGGAATCGCTAAACCAGCCGTCGGGAGTGTCGATACGTCGATATATCAATATGAAATAATTTATTTGATACCTTGAAGGTATCTCAAAAGCTTTTCTTAGTTTTCGGTGGTTACGTGTGTCAAATCAGAAAGTATTTATCGGCCGGTAATAACAGCGATGTCGAGGCATTATCGTATTTGAGCGTATATAAGGCGCTATAGCCCAGAATATCGTGCTCATTTAATCTAACTTCGATATCGTTATGGGGCATTGACTTTTGAGTTAATGGGTGGATAGATTCTTCATTGATCTTGAGAATATAACTGATAATCATTGAAGAGCAAACCTATGATAGATAAAAACTTTTGCACTTTAAATTAAAATATTTTATGAACAAAGTTTCTATTTTTAGAATAATGATATAATGTTCCATTTATTTTCCTTCTCATGTTTTCCCATATATAGTTTTTCTAACCGGTATTGCTTACATAGTCCCTCATTTGGTAGACCAATTATAATATTTTGATTTATTTATTTTGAAATAAACAATATTTTATTTTCTAATTAATATAAAATATAATTCTTCTTTATGAATGTAGTACCAGCTAAATATTCTACACCATTTGTTTTCTTATTTGTTATATACTTATGATCCTTATTAATTAATACTCCCTGAAAGTGACTAATAATTATATCATAAATTCAAATATTAGAATATTTTAATTGAACAAACAAAATCGATTAGTGGCAACAGAGAAATGGTAAGGTGATGCTCCCCCAGGAGGAGGCAGCAGCATGGCAGTGGGCCCCTCCTTACTTTGAGAGCCACAGAATACAATAATTAAATGTCATTTCAGTGTTTAAGAGAGGGGAGAAGAGTATCCAACATGGACGTGAAATGATTGGGTATTATTGGTTTCTTCAGAGAGGTCTCGTGTTAAAAACAGCACTCAAAAACTTTGGGAATATAATTGTATTTTATAATAGAGTTTTATATTTTTTATGATCTATTTTGATTTAAATAAAGATTAATTTAGATATATATAGACCCCTTTAGAATACTTCATGATCTTATTAAAAACAATGGAGAAGTCTGTGTTGGCTCACCCAACAACTAAAATTGTTGAAAGATTTGGAGAATCTCAGATAGTGAAACTGCAAACACTTCTTCCTTCCTTCCTACATTATCAATGTATAGTGCTCTAAAGGAAACAAAAAAATATGGTGGGCGGTGTTGAGTACCATCAAGCTTTGCATGTGGCATTGTGAACAACGATAATCTCTCGAGTTTTGGGCTGATGAATAAGTGTTTAAAATAAAAATCGAATTTTATTATAAGTTTAAAATGTCGAAGCCCCAGTGCGTTGTGGAGTATGTATGTGTGGTCGTTGAATGGCGTTTAACAAAGTTGTAGGCGTTATCAACTAGCCATTGTCCAGTAAAATTCGATTCTTGGCGTTGTGAATGACGGTCGTGAAATTTCATCCTGAGTCGTCGTCCTTGACGGCTTGATGAAGTGCTATAGTGTCATGAACTCCGCTACGCCACCTCATTTCTCTGCCAATGAGGTCTCTCCTCCGGCGGCACCCCACGTGGTGATCGGCGACCAAATCTTCCGGCAGCGGTAGGTCGGTGATGGAAGAGAAATAGCGAAACGAGGAAAAAAAAATGGAAGTAAGTTTAGCGTTGGCTTTTTCTTTGAGGTGTTTTATGAGAAATGGCCTTGGGTAATGGGGAGAGTGGAGAGAGATAGGTGGGTATAATATATAGGGCATAGGAATGGAAGGAAGAGAAAAAAGCTGGCACGTTGGTGCGGGTGGGGGGAGTGGGAGTACGGAGGAGAGAGGCTGGGCGACGGGAGGAAATGGGGGAAGGGAAGGCTTGGGTGTTAAGTGGTCGATAAACGTCGTTGTGAATGACATTTGGATAATTGATAATGAATCGTTATGCCATTAATTAGGAATTTTTAAATTGAATAAGCCGCGTTAATGACAATGACTGGCTGGCTTTGTAAGTAAATCATTCATGCTGGCCCATTTACGCCTCTTCACTTGTGTGACTAGTTTATTCGTATTTTCAAAGCACAATATTTGGATTTTTATTTTAAAAACCTTCTTTAACGTCTAAAACTCAATCTCCTCATGATAGACATTTGAACATGTACGATTGAAGTAGTTGTTGACAGGTATTGGTGTGCCTCTTTAATTATTAAACTAGAAGAAATTTCAGAGAAAAATTGATAGTAATTTAGAAAGATGCCAAGTATTGTTTGCTTGGTAATGCCGTAGATAGTTTTATACTTATGTAGTACATAAAAACTTAAGGTGTTTTTAGGATAAATAAACCCTCGGAAGCTCGGATCAGTAGTAAGCTTTGGGATCGAATGGATTCGATGAGCGAAGCGTCTTCCTACTTGATTAGAAGAGGACTATGTGACTAACGTTTTATCGATATTTATTATGTAAGGTCGTAAATATAAGTATTTTAGTATTAGAAGGAAAGTTCGTATTTTTTAGAAAATAGATTTTGATTCTGATGTAATCGTGGTGAAACGTATGGTATTATTTAAGCCGTGTGAGTAAATGACCATAAGTTAATATGAATGAGCTTGTTTAAACTTTTCATATATATATTTGATAGTTGAGTTTGTATTTGATATTCTTATTATGGTAAAATCGCGATTCGAGTTCTGCGATTATCTTGTGACTGATTTGGGGTTATTGTCTTTGATCGCGTATAATTTCTTTTGGTGTTGAATCTGAAATCGCGTAAATACCAATGGCAATAGAATCGTCGTGCGAGCGTATTTATCGAGTCAGCGTAAGCAATAATAATATGTGGCAAAGTGGCAAACCGATCAATATCTGTATTAGAGCAACGTGAATGTTGAAAAAGCAATATAAGCTAAATATATGTGGAATAATCGTTTTCTTAGAAAAAAGATAAAAAAGTATGTAGATGATTTTAGGTTAAAAATGATGAAAAAATGCGTCATTTTCATTTGTTTAAAGAAAAGAAAAGAGTTCAGTAGTGAAGAATTGAAAAAAGAAAATGAGGTTTAGAGAGAATGAAAGTTAAATGTTCATATGCAAACAAAAGCTTCTATCATCCCTTACATACTATGTTTTAAAACCGTAAAACTCTTTAATCTCGTAAAAGACGATATGATTGACTACCTTGGTTGTTTAAACATTATAAAGATCTAACTAGTTATCAGTTAGAAGCAGGCACAGAGATCCACCCTAGGCTCGAAGGGAGGATTGATTCAAGCCCCCATTGGACAAAGTTTCCTATCGCTAATTTTGAGTCAGCGAACAGAATACCCTCGACCATGGTGAGGAGAGATCGTTCGAACACAGGTGTGAATAATACTAAACAAATTGGACCGAAGTCTCTAAATGTTACTTAAATTTGCTCCAACTAATAATGAATATAACAAAGTAATCACACTATCCAAGATTATGTAGATATGTGTCTAAAATCAACAGAAATTCGTTGAATTTAGACTAAGATCAGTTTTGCTACAAAATCTGTGTAGAAGAAGGTCTGCCGCCTTGGAATTTGAACGATAATGATCAAAGAAACCAGCTTTGCATTAAATTAGAAGGGTCTCTCACGTGACGTATGTGCACAAATCTAATCGGCTATACCGATAGAGATCGATGTGGACATATATTTGACCATATGAAGATTCTGAAACATAAAATTTGGGTAGCGGGCATGTGGGAAAAGTGGGGTCGATAAATGCGAAAATTTGTCGTTAGAATGTATATTATATGGTTGTAAATATGTCTCATTGGATGGGGACATTGCAACAGATTTTCAAGCAATAATGCACTCCATTTGCTGTATTTTCCGGCAAGTTCCAGCATTCTTCGCCACGTGAACACTCGTGGATAATGGCCCCATTTTGATCTATTTTGGGGGCAAATTTTTATTTAGTTCAGAAAATGGGCTGACGAGTCCAGGGATGGGTCCCCATGGATTGTTTTGTTGTATTAGGCCTACTGCTTTTGCATTAGGAGTATCTGGTCAAGTGTGGTCTAGGGGAGATGAAGCCCATACGTGCTGTGGGGCTCACCCTCGATGGACGGTCGGCTTGGTCTGGACAATACCCGTTTGTTAGAGTTGGTAAATAGGTCAGTTCGAACCAATTTGAGCCACAGGCTAAAATGTGCTGTGCTAATTTAGTCTAATTTATTCGAACTAGTTTTTAGCCAAGTCAGTACAGCTCAACCCGTGCAGGTTATAGGTCAAAATGGAATAAAATAGGCAAAAATCTTAAAAACTATTACAAAAATAATTTTACAAATTTTATCATTCTGCAAGCGGTTTGTTTGTTGTTATAGGCATCCTTTTGCAAGTTTGGTTACTGGATCTCCCTTCTTTGATACGGACCTGGGTTTCTTTAATTTGGAGTCCAGCCCAATTTGAAATGCTTTAACTTTTCAAAATATAATCATGATTATTAGAGCAGACAAAGGCAAATGGTAAAATTGGGTCAGATCGGATCGAGTATAATTTATTTGCTGCTTGATCCCAACCCTATGTGTAACAAAAAAGGGGTTAAATTTGTTTATCTTTTTATTATTTCATTTCGATCTCAAATTGCATTCTGCATAAAAGACTTTTTTCTCATGTAAAAATTTTCCCTTTTATTTGGTTAGAAACAATTAAAAAAAAAAATTATAGAAGAAAAATATATATATCCCAGGTGTTTGCCCACAAAAAAGTTGGCTGGGGAGGAGTTTAAAAATTTAAATTAAAAAAAAAAAAAAAAAAAAAAAAAAAAAAAAAAAAAAAAAAAAATTTTTTTCAGTGTGAGAAAGGGGAGAGAAAGAAACATTGAAAAACTCTTTTATCTTCTATTCACCTCTGAATCCAATATTTTTTTCTGTATCAATGTTTTCTTTTACTTGAAAAGCCAAATGCTTTGCTTGGGGTCCACATCAAATTCAGAACCCACTGTGACCAATGAGACCATATATATATAAGCCATTGTATTCTGGGTCAATGGTGACAGTAGAACACAGATTCATCACCTGCCATATTCTTTTGGGTTTCCTTCTCCACCTGATCTGTTGAAATGCTGAAATCAATCATGGATTCTAATGAAGTTGCGCAATACTTTTCCTCACACACATTTTAATTGTGTCATTAATTATCCGAGCTTCTACAGATCATTCAGGTTTGACCGGGAAATGTCTGGTAAATTTTTTGATGAGAAAATTATCTGGTGTTCTGACTGGGGTGGGAAAGTGGCTTCATTTGAATTCGTAATGAAGTGCAAATTCACTTTTTTTTTTCCTTTCATCACTGACATTAATGCTATCATTAGTTGACCATGGGGAAAGGTGCTTGTTCTAGTGCCAGTTTGGAGCTTATTTTTTTTGTTTTACACTAAAATAATTTGTTTAAAAAAAAAAATATTAAATTAGTTTGAAAAGCAAAATAATTATCAAAGTAGTGCGTAATGCCGCGGTAATGGATAGCGATAATTGGATTTATGGGAGTGCAATATCATTTGGGCCATGCTCTTGATAATTGAGTTTAAAATTTTTAATTCTTTGGAAATATTATTGTTAGTGCTCCTTCTGATTGGAGAAAATATTTTGAATCACGTAGCTCAACACCAAGCTTCCATCCATTCTTCTCAACGCAAATGTCTCAACCAACGCATGGCAGCCGAATTTGGTCCACCCACCACCTATCCCCGCATAGTCCTCTGCTCTCTCCACTCTAATTTCCCTTCGGTTCTCCTCGTCCCACCCACCCCTCACTTGCTTTCCCATTTATTCTATCATAATCTCAATCAGCCTGCTTCCCCTCTACACTAAACCACATCACCCCCCCTCCACCACATTTCTCTCCTGATTCACTGTTTCCCCTTCACCTACCGCAACAACTTCTCATTTGACAACAACATTCATAGCAACAGTGTTGTTCTTCCCTTCACTATAATTGTTCTCACAAGCAAGTTGTCGGGGGGAAACGCGTTTTGTTGCAGCATGCAAATGTATCAATTGCGCTACAATAAATGGTAGTGGTATTTGAAATTTTTTACGATTGCGCGATGTGAGCAGCTGACGTTTGAGGAGTAATTTGAAAATTTCGCCGATTGTAGGTGGTGGCCAGACGGCCCGACGTTTATTCATCATCAAATTCTTGGCTGTCCCATGCTTAATGACATTCTGTATTCTTTGGTAATTATTTTGAACGGCCAATTTAATAATATTTTTAACCAATTATTTGATTACAAAGCTCTTATTTTCCATACAGGCGTGCCGTGTTCGTTTATTTGTAGGAAGTGCTGTTTCTGTTGGTTAAATGTTTTTAAAGCAGATTGTGAGAGCAATTTTGAGCATGAAACCTTCAATTTTTGTTTTTTTTAAGCAGTTCTTGTTATCCCGAATTTTATGTTTTTGTGTTCTTTTTGAACTAAAAAAATTGGGAGCCGGCAATGTTATAATGTTCACTTGTTCTCGCGATGCGAAAATAAACTGATTTTAACATGTAACATTACATGCCCTAAGCATGTGCATCAACTTTCTGCATAAAAATTGCCCCTAACCATACAACATAATCCCTGATCTTCAGAAAAAAAAAGAATGAAAAAGACCTCTAGGCATTATACTTTTTTTTCAGTACAAGGTGAAAACACTAAAATCCTGTTTGGTTATAGTTTTAAAAAACTATTTTTTGTTCTAAAAAACAATTGTTCTTAATTTTTTTTGTTCTAAAAAACGTATAGAATGCAGAACTATCTGTGCAATTGGACTGAATATTCTACATCATGCATAAAAAATATCATTAAACAAGGAACACATGGAATGAAATAGCATTCTAACAGCAAAAGAATAAGGTAAATCAACTGGGAAGAAGTAAAGAATTCCATTCATTGTAGGAATAGCATTCTAGCTAAAAAAATAAATGGGAAAGAAAGCTTAGTAGTATCGTCGAAATAAACAATTCCATGCATTGTCGGAATAGCATTCTAACCAAAAATAAAAATAAAAAAATCAATTGGTAATAAAGCAATTCCATGAATGGTCGGAATACCATTCTAACCAAAATAAATAAATAAAAAGATTACTCACAGTTCTCAGGGATGGCAGTAACTATAAAGTAGGAAGAAGAAGCGATATCTGATTATTAGGACATAATTTCATGGATGAGTGAGGATCACTGCAACAATGAATATTATCGCTATTTTTCTCCCACGTGAAGTGATCTCCATTGTTCATAGAAAATTAGGTGAAAATCTTCAAAATAAAATAGAACCATCGTTTTGTGGATGGTGAGGATCTTTATAAAAGCAATGAATTCGAATCATTCTTTTCTCCATGCGGAGTGATCTCCATCGTCCATGTGAAGAGAAGAGGAGGTGCAATCTAAATCACCAAATAGGGCATTATTTGGAAGTGGGCGGTGGATCTTTAGAAAAGTAACAGATCACGAATTCTTTATTTTCTTCATATGGAGTGATCTCCAGTGTCCTGGTGGAGAAGAAGGGGTGAAAATCCTAAAATATGACATCATTTCATGGATGGTGAGGATCTTTAGAAGAGCAATGAATCCGAATCTCTCTTTTCTCCACATGGAGTGATCTCCATCGTCCACATGGAAAAGAGGGCGTGAAAATCCTAAAACCCTAATCATTTAATGATTAGGGTCCATAACAGTGGGTTAATGCCGCGACTGGTGCACCGGTAAGTCTTTCATCAATAATGAGCTAGTGCATTTAATGAAATAGAAGTGTTATTGAATTGATCGATCGATGATTGTAGCTTATTTTCTTGAGTTCACACTGCATAAATAGAGTGATTGGGATCATTTAATGCCATGGGACTTGTTGCATTTATTTTCTTAACCTGTTTCCCTTGCTAAACAATTCTCGATCACAAGATTCTTGGTGCCATTCATTCACTTATGTATTCTAATGCCTTTGTATTCATCATAAGCTTAAGTTGTATTTGATCCGTCTTGAAGTGAGAGAGAGTCTCATTGAAGCGTAAGGGCTTCAAATGTGTATAGGCTTGAAGAATTGTGACGTCTTAAATTAGATATCCAGTGTAAAAGGAAAGAAAACTCAGTTGGAGAACAGCCCAGATGGAACATGCAGTTGAAGGTTGAGAAGAAAGTGGGCGTGAGTGAGGGTGTGATGAACCATTATCGTCAGGAGTTTGATTCTCTCTCTATATCTCTTTATTTAATGTTTTGTAGTTAAATTTGGCAATTTCTTATTGATTCCTAAAGTTTTTAGAAAAACCAATTCACCCACCTCTTGGTTATTTTGCTAAGTCATAATCAACTTTCAAATCTGAATCGCCCTTTTCTCCACGTGGAGTGATCTCCATCGTCCACGTGGAGTGATCTCCATCGTCCACGTGGAGACGAGGAGTTGAAAATCTTAAAACCTTAAAAGGGGCATACAGTCGCCTCCTTGCACTTTGGGCGAAAGGGAGCGTGGCGCGAGCTGAGACTTCTTTAACGCTTAGCACCCAGACATCGGTGGGTCATTCATATATATAATTTTCATAATAAAACTAGAAACGTAATCCTGACCAGCACAACAGTAGTGTTTAAGCCCCATCATGTATATTAAATTATTGTATGCGCTAAGCAAATTAAATAAATCTGGCTTTTACGATTACATTCAAACCAAAAATCAAAACTACGTCGGTGGACTCTGTGCTCGTGTTGGCAACGAGTCTGAATACCGGGATGTCATGTGATCTACTCCCTGAGATAAATCTACGAAGTACTAGGCTTTATAGTTAAATTGAAACAAATATGAGAAATGACCACTTGAAGTAGTGTGATCCACATTTTACGTATAATAATGCATATGTCGGAGTTCACGTATAACCTAATTCTTATATATGAGTTTTCATATCTCAGTAGGAGGATTCCATAATAGAATCTTTATTATAGAAGGTACCAAGTAAATAATTCTGAACATAAACGAGCCACGATTCTTATGCTTTCTTATTATAAAAATCTTATATTCTTATCCTATAAATATTTGTTTGTATAGACTAGTAACGATGAACCGAAGGGGGCGCCTTCTGATGCGATCACCGCAGAAGGTCAAAGTAAATCATATGGTCGCGAAGCATATCGTACTGCCATGCGAAGTAATGAAGCGCACCAGCGAAGTCTTGTGGCATTGATTAGAGACGTAATACGCTCATGCCAACAAAGAGATTATTAATAGCGTTAGCGAGGAGTGAAGCATTGAAACGAACATGCGCGCGTAAGCGGAGAATCGTGCATAATGTAAGTGTTAATCGCCTTCGCCGCTGAATAGATGTGCCTATTCATTCACCATCCCGTCTCCGACAGGCATACAACATAAAATTATATATTATTGAACTTGTTATATTGTTCTTAATCATATTAGCAAATAAGGGCAAGAAACAATGTTTGCCCGAGCGATTATCATGCGTGACGAGGTATAAATCCTTTCCATACAGCTTCATTATCATGTGCGACATTTCGTCGAATTAATGGAAAGAACATAACAAAACAGGGTTGGGGCTAAATTACTTGGACCTTAAGCAACTTTGAGTATCGGTCTTCAGCTTTCGATCTTGGTATAACATCATACGGATGACAAATCACTTTTTCAATGCAGGTATTTAACCTCTCTGAGCCAGAAGCTTTGAATGCGGTACTCAATATCCTTTAGACAAAAAAAAACTTTGAGTACCGGTACTCACTTGCGATTTCTATAGATTTGCCTATTTTCACCCGTAATTTCCAACCAAAACCCAAACCAAGCACCAAGCTGAACTAAGACCAACACAAATAACTTTTATACAAAGATAAGGTTCTTCAAACCCAAACATAGGCAAAGGGTTATGAGGGTTTACTGCTAGCAATCATCTTTCACTGAATTTATACAAGTTCCATGCAAGTATTAAATCTATTGATACTCTTGAACCTCTTCTTCGCTAGCCTTCTTGAACAAAACAGATCAAAGAAATGAGAGAAATGAGAATTTTAGTATTCTGCATCACGCACCTAGCTTTCCACCAGCTATTTTCCCCCAAAAAATGAGTAAATATCTCCTTAATCCATAGACCAAATTTTGGTCTTATCCACAATTTGGCCTAAGGCCATGTTTGACTTATCACATTTTTGGCTTAATTTCTCATTTTGCTTATTAGTCCTTTCACTTCCATCTATTTGCAAATGAACTTATCTAAATTCCTATAATAGCATATAATCTTCTCATGTTTATAGCGTTTAGGTCGCTTATTTCTAATTCTTAATTCTTGTATTCTTGTATTAATTACAGGCTTTGTCCCTTTTTCACTCTTAAATTTAAATTCGAAAAATACAAATTTACTTTTCTTATACTCTGAAAGCGTAATAAAATTTCTTGAGATTAATTAGGGATTATTCTGGCTTGTCATTTCGTGGATGGTGAGGATCTTTAGAAAAGCAATGAATCTGAATCGCTCATTTCTTCACATGGAGTGATCTCCATCGTCCACGTGGAGAAGAGGGGGATGAAAATCCTAAAACCCTAAAATAGGGCATCATTTCGTGGATGGTGAGGATCTTTAGAAATGCAATGAATCTGAATCACTATTTTCTCCACGTGGAGTGATCTCCATTGTCCATTTGGAGAAGAGGGGTTGAAAAATCCTAAACCCGTAAAATAGGGCATCATTTCATGTACAATGAGGATCTTTAAAAATGCAATGAAGGAATTTGAATTACTCCTTTCTCCATGTGGAGTGATCTCCATCACGAGAAGGGTTGAAAATCCTAACACCCCAAAACATGAATGCTTTATCCAAAGTGCATTGAATTGTAAATACTAAAATCCTAAAACATAAATACTTTACCCAAAATGCACTAAACTGTAAATACTAAAACCCTAATACTCTAAAACGTAATATAAAAATCATAACACCCTTAAACATATATACTTAACAAAAATGCACTAAACTGTAATAACTATAATACTAATACCCTAAAATGTAAATAATTTACTCAAAATGCATTAAACTTCAAATATAAAAATCTTAACACCTTAAAACATAAATACTTTACCCAAAATGCTCTAAATTGTAAATACTAAATCTTAATACCCTAAAACGTAAATATAAAAATCCTAACAGCGTAAAACATGAATACTTTACCCAAACTGCACTAAATTGTAAATATAAAAATCCTAACACCATAAAACGTGAATCTAAAAATCCTAACACAGTAAAATATAAATTCTTTACCCAAAATGCAGTAAACTAATAAACCTAAAACGTAAATAAAAAAAACCTTGACGCCGTTCGCGTCACATTACATTTAGAAATGCAATGCATCTCTGTCGCTCTTTCATCATCCACATGGAGAAGAGGGGGTTGTTGGAATAAAAAATTTATCTTAAGTTTTTAGTAATTATTTTAAAACTTAAAATTTATGAAATAAAAAATCAAAATTTATTTTAAAGTATAAATAAATTATTTGTTATTTTTCTAATATTTTAGTGTATATTATAAATTAAATCATGAGGAATGAGATATTACGGCTGAAGAAAAGACGCTGGATCGCAGACCACATGTACAATATCAATAAGAATAATTAACATCAAAACCCACAAAGCACAAGTTCAAGTTCGAAGCCGAAATAAACAGGGAAGACGATTTGTTTCTGGAAGTAAAGTCATGGATTTTGAGTGCTGGTTGGTATTTAATATTTATATTACTTGCAATTTTTTTTTTTAATTTAGCAATCGGGCTAGCCCGATCCGAAACTTATTGACCCAATGAGTTCAGGTCAATAAAATTAGAGCCCAACTCAGTCTTAATTTTGGGTTGATTAGGCTAATCCAATGGGTCGAACTCAAATTATCAGCTCCAATGATAACCAAGTATTTATTCAAATTATTTCTCAAATTAAAAAATTAAGTGGGAATTATGTAAACATTCTATGAAGATGTGGTGCAATAATAACTCTCCTAAGACAATATTAATAATAACGTAATATATATGTTCACTATGTTAATGTAATAGACTTTTTTTTTGTCTAATGTAATAAACTCTTTTGCCTAAAGTAATAGACTTTTTTATCTAATATAATTTTTTTTTTGCTTAATATAACAAACTTTCTATTATAACATACCACGAGATTTGTTACATTAGGAAAAATTTAATACGATGGAAACAAATGAATGTTACAATATGTCCAGCATGAATCAGATAGAGTTTAAATAATAAAAGTTAAGGCAGTCATAGGTTACATTATACTTAGTAGCAATCAGGTAGCGTGGCGTCTTTGGCGGTAGTATTTATTCACTAGCCCTCATCTTCAGTGAATTTTCAGGATGAAGAATTAGGTGGTGAAACTATTTCATTTGTATAGATTATTGTGTAAAGAGTGTTGGAAACTTATTTTCTTTATAAAAAACATTATCTTATCTTTATCATAGAACTTCTGGAAGGGTTTAAAATTCGATTACAAGATATAGTTACAAGATGAATGGTTTTAGATGCCCTTGCAAAGCGTTCGATTTATGAAGGTTTTTATGTTCATTGGGATTCTTCTTCTTCTTCGAAGCATTATTAAATTCTGCTTTTTGTTTTGAAGTAATCTGATTGTTATTGTATCTCATCTTCTTTGAAACATGCAATCATTTTCCTCTCTTATGTCTTTTTCATTTGTCATTTATCTTTGAAAAAGTGGACATTTTCTTGTGGTTTCCATATTTGTTTATAGTTATCTTCTTTTTTTGTTGTTATCCTCCGATTAATATACAGAGATATATCTTTGAAGAGAGTAGGTCCCTGATTCGAGTGGTTGACATTTGACCCTCCAGGCCAGAAACCCATTTATCATTCACGATTATAATGTGAGCGTCATATATCATCCGTTTGGAAGGACCCCGGGATGTTACAGGGATTATCGTTTGACACTGTTTTTGTCTTTTAGACGTGACCCCGTTCTTGTCATCATTGGTGTGATATCTTTAGTCCCATTAATGGATTTTATTCAAATTATTTCTTATACAGCTTCGTGCTTTAGGACCTCATCGATGTTTACATTGATGGAACGATAATTTTTCACCTTAGATCACATGTTATGAGTACTTTGCCTTTTGTTCCAATCTTTACTCCTTGTCTTTGTTCAATATTTGTTATAATATCCATGTTTTTTGGGTTTAAAATCATTTATTTGAAATCTTGATTCTTCACTACTATTTATTGTGATGAGATGATAAACTTTGATGCATATGTTCTGGACTGATGGTAAAGAATTTTATGTAGAAACTTTGATGACCTGTCATATTACATAATTGGATTCTAAGTGTGTTGATATGGCGAAAGTGTGATGTGCAGAAATTCTTATAAAATAGGTGCTTTATCTATATCTTTGCAAAAATGCGTAATATCAAAAGTAATACAATAATGTACAAAATACGGATGTCGATCCTGTGGAGAATTAATGTTGAATCTTGAATTAGCTCTGATATTATTTGGACTTAGACTTTTAATGAATTTCTAATTAATGTAGCGAACTAAAACTAAATCTAAATGATTTGTAAAATTACTTTTATGAAAACGAGGGTTTTGCTTCCCCCTGCCACATTTGATGGATTTTTACCTAGAGGAATTGTCGGAGAAGTTCGATCTAATGAATTCTCATTGGCGAGGTGATAAATGCTCTGAGATATTACTATCGAGGTATATCGCCTATCTCGCCCGATGGGTTGGGCGCATCTTTGCCTGCGACCACACGGACTTGAAAGCGGCAATCTTTACCTGCAACCGCCGCTTTTCGGGCAGGATATCTCTGTTGCCAGATTGACCAAGTGTTGCTCTACTCATATCCTTGGGAGTCTTTATCTCTCGATCTCGGATACCTAGCAAGATTATGTCAATGTTGGCTAGACATTACCGTGAAAATAAACCACAGACATAGAGCAAGTCGATAGAACTCATGAATAAACTGAACAAAATAGAATTAAACCCTAATCCATGCAACTGTAGCAGAGTTCAACAAAACCACAGAAATAATCACAGAGCATGTAGAAAGTTAATACAATTTGTTCTATAAATCATTTATAGTTCGAGAAGAGAAATACAAAGACATGAGTTTTCACGATCTCTCGGGTCGCTCTTGCTTTGTGTTCCGCTCCTCGTCCTTACGTCGCTCGATACCTTGAAAATTGGATCTCTCGTGCTTTTATAATTCTACTGCAAGAATCGCGGAAACTCGCGATGACACCCCCCCACCCC
The DNA here is from genome assembly GCA_016808115.1 of Tetrastigma voinierianum. Classification (NCBI taxonomy): domain Eukaryota; kingdom Viridiplantae; phylum Streptophyta; class Magnoliopsida; order Vitales; family Vitaceae; genus Tetrastigma; species Tetrastigma voinierianum. The sequence goes on along the minus strand of JAEQBH010002923.1, from coordinate 286,911 downwards.
TTACTAGCGGTAGGTGTGCCGGCCACCCCACAGAAATCCCCAACCGTTACTTCTAACGACCAGAAAATCCTGTGAAGCGAAGTCGTATTGCTTGCTGAAAACTCGTATAAAATTTTTTCCTTTTCTAACTTGTGATTTTCTAAAATCTCGGTAGCATAACAACTGCGGCTTGGACGTATTAAATCCAGCACACCCTGATTTACACTTTTCAAATATGACAACCAACAACGTTCTTTCAAAGCCTCGGGCTTAACACATTTCACAAAACTACACTATGTACATACATATACTCCTTTGTATAAATTCAAATCTTTCCTTACAAAGACGGTAATATAACAACGATATAAAGTGGGGAGAATCTAATATGCTCCAGTTCGGCGTGCTGTGCTGGAAAATAGTTTTAAAGCAATGAAATAATGAGCTAAACGAGGCTCGATAGGTGTATGCTTTATAAAATGTTTCTTACCGAAAAATATCTCAAAAGTAAAACTCTCTTTTACAAGACATTTTCAGAGAAACACTGGCTTGCTTTGCTTTGAAAGTTCCCCAAACTTTTCATACTTTAACTAACACTTTCTTTCTTTGCTTTAAAAGTTTAATAAAACTTTTCATACTTCTTTGCTTGCTTTGCTTTAAAGTTTCTAAAACTTCATAAATCTCTTCAGCACAACTGCTTTCACGCTTCTTTAAAAGTTTATAAAACTTTTTATAAGCCTTAGATGCAGAACAGCGAGCTGCTTTAAAAGTTTATAAAACTTTCCATGAACACGGGAGCCTGGGCTTCAATTGCTTGCTTTAAAGTTTATAAAACTTTTTATAAACACGGGAGCCTAGGCTCGACCGTGCCGGTGTTGCTTGTTTACCAGTGGTTGATTTTCAAAACTATGTGAAAAATGTTTATAAATCAAGATCAACCACTGGAGGCCTTTCTTACTTGTTGTACCACTATGTATACGGGGGCACAGGCTAGCGTGTAGGTGGAAGGACACGTCGCGTCACCTAGGTGGAAGGGCCTTGGCTCACTTCCATTTCGGTAAATATAATTGGAATGACAGTCTACGTCACCATAATTTAGCTGGGCGCTAACCTATATCTCCATTCGTGCCACGGTCTCCTTTAAATGCCATGATGTAGAACTAAGTTTCTTGAGCCAGGTGAAATCTAAAATCGTCGAAATGATGTCACTGCTTAGTAGTTAGATCTTGGCATCTGAGAATACTCGACCCGGTATGCTTGCTTAAAACTAGGGATTTTCGTTAGGCTTGTTTTATAAAATATACTTTTGTTTGTTTGTTTTCTTGCTCTTTGAAATATGGTTTTACACTCAAAACCATTGCTTGCTTTAAAAGAGGTATGGTTGGATACATCAAAACCATTTCTTATTTGCTTTTAACTATATAAGTTTAAATCAAAACCATTGTTTGCTTGCTAAACTCATTGTTTGCTTGCTTTAAAATATAGTTTGTCAAAACCATTAAATATGACATAAAAAACGATTTATAATAATACACTAGTATTTGAAAAATAGGTTTAGAACACTCACATTTTGTTTACCAGAACTTGACACGACTCCACAACTCACGCGCTTTGGCACTGCTACCTCAAACGAATCTGGCCAACATTAATCACGCAATGCGGTGCATAACTTAACGTACTTCGTAGAGCTAGTGGCTTTTAGTGACTAACATTCACTCGATGAATATCGTAGGGCGCGAGTGGTGCGCTCGGTAGAGTTTCATTAACTCTTTGAACCTCTCTTAATCATTTATTTAGGTTCCTATACTATCGGTGTATGAATTTGGGCTTAACTATGCGAAATTACAAAAATCTGGGCTTTGGAAGGCGTGAGTAGGTGCAAACACGTGCAGTAAGTTGGTACGGTGCCGCCTTGTCTTGTATCGGTACCAAAATGGGTTATGTTTAAAGAGTCTGGGGTACCACCACTGTTTTAGTGTCTGGGGTACCTCGTGGTTTTGCCCAGAATTACTGATTCTTGCCCTCTTTGGTTCCATTTTTCTTCATACAACTTCTCCATTCCATAATACCTCAAAAACCAACATGGAATTTATCCAAAACCACACCATAACACTTGTATTGGTGGTTTGGAACTTCATATAACCAAACCCTAGGTAAAAATCCCAAAAATTCAACCTAAGGTCCATCAATTCCTACAAAATCATATAAATAGAAGGATTCCATGTTTATTACATACCAACTAGGGTTTTACCCACATAACTTCAACAAATCTAGGGTTTTGGTGATCTCTCCACAAAACCCTAGAAAAAGGAGGAACTAATCTCCATGGAAAACCCTAGAAATAAAAAATACACATAATTCCAAATGCAAAAACATACCTTATTTCTCTTCTCCCTCTTCTTCTTCCTCTTCTTCTTCTTCTCTTCCTTTCTCTATTCTTCCCTTCTCCACGGTTTGCCCTAGCCAAAATGAGACCAAAAATGAATTTTTTGTTTCTCATCCCCTTTTTATATTCTAATCTTTCCTTTAATTAAAATTTGGTCCTCCATCTCTCAACATTTGCACAACAACTTTTGTTATTTTCATAATGGCCTCTCATCTTCTCAAATTATGGCTTTCATATTATTTTTGGTAAATTACAACTTTACCCTTGTTCTAGCACAAATTCCGGGTTAAATAAATTTATGATTTCACAATTTCATCCTTAGTAACAACTTCCAAGGTACTACAATGACACTTGGTGCACATATGCGCCCCTACGGTTACTCATGCATACACCCTCTCGGGCGGGGGTGTACGCGACATTAAATTTGCTCTTTGGCTTGGCTTTTTGACCAAGCGTTGGCCAGCGTTGCAATGCGTGACGTTGGAACATCATAGCACACGTTGGCGCATCTCAGCGACGTTGGTGTTGGAGTCTTAAACTTGCATTCCTTCACATCTCTAGAGCTTGAAAGCCACCATATTCACCTATAATGCACAAAAGACCCAAAAATAAGATATAGGGTAATAATGCACTTATTAATATATAAAATACAACTAAAACGAAGTAAAGACGCGGGTATGACATGAATGTTTTGGGCACTCATCAGGTGTCATTAATTATTTCATCACAATTGGGGCTTAAATAGATTCGGTCTACAAAACCGAAATCCATAGCATCTTGAACAAATAAAAGATCAGTATTTTTTGTGATTATTATTCTTGGATGAATGGGCTCGGTAAAAGTGCAGTATCTTAAAATTTACCATTAGGACTGTTATCGTTCAATTGGAGAAAGTTAAAATCTTCTTTCAGTATCGAACAGATAAATGATGAAGTATTTATGACAATGTTTTTTGTTTTTTCCTCTGGAAAAAAGAGGATATCATTGAAATTTTCTACTTTAGAGATGAGTTTGTCCTTTGAGGGATTGTTATCTCCACTTGAGAGATGTTTGTCTTTTGCAAGACATTTATCTTTCAAGCTTTTCTCCTTTTGAAGGATAGGCATTTCCTGAATACATTTTAAGATAATTTTGCCCTTAGACAAGGATATACGTGTTGTGTTATCGACAATTGTTGTTGGATTTTCGGGCGGGATGGCGTATCGAAACTACCTTATTGATGTTTTTAGTCTTTGAGGAGACTAAGGAAACATCATCTGTCATCATTATCATTTCTCCTAACCTTTTAAAACATTTTTTAAGGAGATTTTGTGAAACATATGATTTAGACCTTCATCGTGATATCTTTTGTAAAATCCTTATTACTTTTCTTCAATTGAAATGAGAAGCGTTATAATTTTAAGACCCGTATTCATTCCCCTTGACCATATCGATGGCGTAATGCATAATTCCTACTCAAAAAGTCTGCAAGAAAATTTTCAGTACCTTTAATATGTACAATCTTAAAATTATAATAACTAAGAAGAGTTTGCCATTTAGACAATCTTCTAGCTTGTACTCATTTTCTTGTGTTATTTTTTATAAATTCTACAACTTGAGTATTATCTATTTCTATGATAAAGGGTTTATGTAATAAGAATACCTCAAATTTATTAATTCCTTTTATAATTGCAAGTAACTTTTTTTCATTAATATCATAATTAATCTGATTATTATTAAAGGTTCCACTTGTATAACGACATATTTCTCTTAAATCTGTTTTCAAAATTGATGCCCAATACTTATCTGAAGCATCTGTTTGTAGTATTAAATTGTCATTTTCATTTGGCAATCTTAATTTAGGTAAATCTGAACATGTCTTTTAATATTTTGACTATCATGGTATGCTTTTCACTTCATCCTGTTTGGTTTTTCTTTGTTAACAACTTTTGTAATTCATGGCTTTCTTTAGCTAAGTCTTTTATGAAATAAGAGGAGTAATTTAAACAGCCTAAAAATTTATGCTGTGACTCTTTAGTTCTTAATTATTAAATCTTTTATTTTTCGATTATATGTGGTATGGTTTTATACCTTTAAGATCCTTATTATAATTTCTAGAAATTCTATTTATTTATTTTTGATTTCAACTTTCTTTTCTGAAAGAACTATACCATGTTCTTTACAGAGTGTTATGAAAATATTTAAACATTTTTCATGATCTTTCTCATTATCAGAGCAGATTAACATATCATCAATGTATACTATTATAAAAAATGAATAATCAGAAAATATTTTATCCATTTTTCTCTAGAAAACTTGAAGAGCATTTTTTAATCAAAAAGGCATTACTATCCATTCATAATGGCCTCTAGGTGTACTAAAAGCTATAATAATTATCTATCATTGCTCGTTTTTATGCAGCCGGAATCCACGATTTGCAATCAAATTTGCTATAATAGTTTTTCCCCTAGCCAAATTTATTAATATTTCCTTATTTGGGATATAATATCCATCAAATTTAGTATTCTTATTTACTTCCTTCTAATTTATCACCATTCTTGCTTTTCCCATTTTTATCTCACTATACTATGTGGACTTTTGCTTTCTCTTATTAGATTCATTTGCATTAATTCATTAATTTGTATTTTAAAGTCTTCTATATCTTCTTATGAATATATCATTGGTCTGACTCTAATGACCTTATCAGGATCTATCATTTCTAATTTACAATAGATTTTGTTTTTTCCCAATATTTTAAAGGGTTATTACTAAAATTTTCTTTAAATTTCTCATGTGTAAGTAATTTGTTACTTTATAAGTAATAGATGTATTTATTTTCCGTTCTCCATTTTACGGATTTTTATCATAATTTATCCTAAAAGAACTTTAATATTCTAGTCTTTCTTATCGGGAATTAGTTCTGAGGTGTTTTAAATATTATAATATAAATTGTTTATTGATATATTGAGAATTGTTGTAAAAAGTCATTTCCTAATACAATATCGCATTCTATATTATCATATTGATAGACTTTTCCTATTTTTATTATTTTATTATGGATATTTATTTCCACATCTTCTTTTTGTTTTGTAATTTCTTTTTTATATCCAATTACACCATTTATAGAGATTTTAGTATTTTTCCATCCTTTTAATAAAAAGCTTTTAAATATTGTTATTTTTGATCATGTATCTACTAATCCACATGTATATAACTTTGTTTCTAGAATATTTACCATTATAAATACCATAGTAGAGAATGTAATTTTTTTCATTTTTGTATTTCTAAGAAAATACATATGTCTTCATTGTATATTTCTATTCCTTCCTTTGTAATTTCATAATTATCTAATCTATCTAGGAAACTATTTCCTAAGAGAATATCATAGTATTCATTTCCTTGCATTCTGTTATCTTTATAGCAATCCACCAAAAGGGTTATTCGTTATAATCTTATGGGTATTTCTACCTTTAAATTATATTATAATGTTTGACCATCATAATTTTTATATACATATGGGCTTGTTATATTCCTGTGTATTTAGCGCTTGCTCGAACTTGGATATGGTTGCAAATTGGCACATGTATCTATTAAAATTTTGTTCTTCAACTTTTCTTTCCCCATTGTAATAATTTCCTTTTATTACAAAAGGTGAATGTACATCTTCTCTTATTCTTAGTAAACTTCTTCTCCATGTATTATTTCTGCTATTATTTCATATTATGGAATTTCCTCTAAATATGAGTAAATCAATTCTTTGTATACAATCTTCTTCAGGAATTTCATCTTCAAGACTTAAAATGTAATATGTTGGAATTTCTATCCTATCCAATTTTTGAGGTTCTAATATCTCGGCAATTTCTCTAAATCATCACTAATTTCTATAAATGACTTATCTTGGTAAATCTTTCCATAGTTTGAGTTTGATAGTGTGTATAAAGCACTATAATACATTGTCATTACATTATTATCTTCTTTCATAAAATCATTCCTTAAGAATTTGAAATATAAGCTTAGACTATTACCAAAATCTTTATCTCCTAAATTAATGTTATATTTTGGGTAACATATAAACATTAATTTTGTATATGATAGATTTTCTTGGATACTTCCTAGGTGGCTTTCATGTGTTTGTATTAATCTTTTATCATGTAAACTTATAACTATTTGTATATTTAGATTTTCAAGGAATAACGATTTTATTATATACATACTTTATTTTTTCTCTTACTTTTTCATTTTTTATTTCACTTAATGTTTCGTTTATAGTCTCTTTTGTCAATAAATTAAGTTTTATGTTTCCTTTAGCTTTGTTAATTATTATACTTATTTCTATCTTTTGGTATTCATGAATCGTATATTTTCTATGCTTATATATTTTATTTAGGTATCTTAGTAATCATTCTCCTAGGGCTTTCAGATCAAAATTTAGGTTCTAGATTCTCTGTAATTTTCTATTATCAAATGTGCTTTTCAATCTATATCCTTCCTGATCTTCTTTAGCACTAATAACTTCAAATTCATAAATGTCATATTCCTCAATTATCTCTTTACTAATTTTGTATCACTTTTTGAGGAACTATTATCATTTTCACTATAAACACTACTCATTTTACTCTCAAAACTTAGTATACTTTATAAATCATATTCTTTATTTTCTCCCCATAAGATAAATGTCTTTTTCTCTTTTTGACATTCATTCTTTATGTCCTAATTAATCCCATTTCCAAAAATTTGCATTTGCTTTAATCTTTTGATGTATTTTATTATAACATTTCTTTTTATAATTAAATTTTTTCTTATAATATTTTTTAAATGAACCTCCATTATTTTCCTAAATTTTTATATTTTGTAAATTTTTCTTGACTTTCTAATTTTTTCCAAATTTTCTTTTCTTATACTCCTTACCCCTATTTTCTGGGATGTTATCTATCTTATCACAAAATATATTTTCTCCATATCGTGCACCTTTTATAATATACCTTTGGGTATATAGTGCATTATCTTTAACAAAATTATATTCCTAGGCTCCTAGAATTATCGACATCTTATGTTATTATTTTTTCATATTATTCTTGGAAATAATTACTCAATTTTCCTGGTAACTTCTCATAGCATGTATTCGCTAAGATTGTCATATTCATATTACTATCAAATGCATCATAATACCATTTTCTAAATTCACATGTATATTCATATATGTTTTTCATTTTACAAATTTGTGATTGTGATAACTTATTCCTAGCTTCTTTTATGTCTTTTCTTCTTTGCTCTATACTATCTGTCATCCATAATTCTCCTAAAAATTCATTTACTATATATCTAATAAAGGTATCTACACCTTCAAATATGCTACTTTCAAAGACTATAGTAGTGTAATTTGTAATTACATTGAATGTAAAGCCCCAATACCCGGGGGTCCCGTTGACAACCAATCAACTCGTCGAATTCTTGTGGAATTTAGGTAACCCGATACCTCACTGTTGTGTCCCATTTATTGGAAGCCATATTTTCACAAATATCGGACATAGTCTCCTTTGTTCAGGGAGCTCTACCCAATATACAACTTGTATAACAGTATATCCATGATCCATCTAAGGTCTCAACAGAAGTAGTAATGACCACACAGAGTCCATTTGTCCATATCCCTAATATACAACTATATCACAATAATACATTTAAATACAGTCCGTAAGAATTCGATCACGACCCTCTTACCATAATTATATACCCGACTATATTGGCAATAGTCCAAAAGAATTTAATTACAATTCTTTTATACAAAATACTTTTTACAAAAGTTTTATCAAGGCCATATGTCAACCTTCTTTAGAATCACGGCCTCATCTGAGTGCTGCTCACCGGCGTCGTCCCTGTACCTGAAAGGGGGTCCCACGACGGGATGAGCAATCTTTCGATGAGAATAATTCCCTCTGAGGTTGCCACGCCAAGTGCACATGCAATGCCATAATCACATCATATCACATTCCATGAATATGCAATCCTACCATGGAATACTACATGTCATGAATGAGGATGCAGACTCATCATGTCCATGTCACGAGTCTGACAACTCCCTCACACATGCATATTCCAAGTGTGAAAAAAAACTTCGTCATTGATGTTTAATTGATGACCTTTTTCCCAAAACAAAATATTTTTTTGTTTATAGATCAAAAGTTATTGGATACAAAACGCCGATGTTGGAACATTTGTGGCCGTCCAGTAATTGCTGGGTTGTGGTTCTGATTTTTTGGGTTTTCAAGTAGAATGTAGCATACCTTCCCAAACATTTTACGGGGCTTTCACCTCCGGTAATCATGTCTAACCGCAACTACCGGGTTTTTCACTCGAGGGGGTATTTATCCCTTCTTGTTATGCCCAACATGTATTTGTCATGTTATGCAACCATGAGACTCATTTTGGACGTTGTCCCATTACCGAGCTCACCACTCATTCACTAAGAATGATGAATGATTATAATCATGCACACGCGCCACAGCCTTGATGCGGCGTCCACTGTGCATGCTTTATCATGTTACATGTATAATGAATCTTCACATGGACAACACAATCAGCGCCCTTACCAATGTTACTTGGACAATCGCATCACACATATGACTTCCATAAATCATTTCATTCATGTCAACCTATCATGCGAACATATACAACATTCATATTCAAAATGTGTTCATGATCAAACGATGACACCAGCATGCGAAGCCATGTAATAGCTATTGTACATAACAATTCATCACATGCCAACATATTTGAACACACATATTATCCAAACATATCACTGCCGTCAAGTAATGACACACACTCAAACGAGTCACATAATATTTGAAACAATCCGTAATAGACCCACGAGAATAGTTAGAACTTAGTTCGAAACTAGTCCTAACGATCAGCCCGGACCTGGCTTAGTTAAACAACTTAAGCTATAGCAGTCTCGGGAAATAGACCATAACTTGAGCTGTACAGGTCCAATTTGGGTGATTAAAAAGTCTAACATCAAGTTCTCAAATAGAGCTATCAAAATACTAGATAACAGAAAAATACGAAGAGAGATTTTGGAAAAGTTCTTTCATTGATTCCGTTAATATCCGCCATACATATCGGCTGTCAGATTATCTAGTCTTTAGCATCTATACATGGTAACTAACAGATTCCTAATCTTTAGCATCTATACATGGTAACTAATAGATTCATAATCTTCAGCATTTATACATGGTAAGATAATATATACAGCTAATAATAGAGTCTCAAATTGCATAACTCTTAAAATTGTATATGGTAACATCTCCCCTCAAATTGATCTTTGGTAAGTCGATTGATATGATTTTCCAACGAAATTGATGCATTTGTCGGGTCGAGGCTTTGGTGAAGACATTAGCCACTTGGAGATCATAAGAGATATGAGGAAGAGATATCACTCGACTTTCCAATGTGTCTCGAATAGAATGACAATCAACTTCAATGTGCTTGGTGTGTTCATGGAAAACGGGATTGGTGGCAATCGAGATAGCAGTGTTATCGGCATGAAGAGGGTAAGTAGTTTGAGGAAACTCAGCTCCTCCCGAGGACCACGTACCCATCTGATTTCGAGACAAAATGTTAGTAGACATGGCGCGATACCGGCATTAGAGGTTGAAACACAATCTTGTTTCTTACATCTCGAATTAATGCATCACGTAAAAACATACACCAGCTTTGTAGTAGATCGGCGTGTATCCAGGACGTGCAATTAGCATCACTATAGGCAACAAGTTGAAGAGAGGTGTCAGTAGGAAAAAACAATCCACGAGTAGGTGATCCTCGAAGATAGCAAACAATTAGAAGGCACAGCTCAGACAGATCTGAGGAAGACATAAATTGACTGACCTAATGAACAATATAGGAGATATCAGGTCGAGTAGTGGTTAAGTAGATAAGACTCCCAACCAAGCGCCGATAGAGAGTAGGTTCATCCAGAAGGTCCCCTTCATCTTTCATGTATTTAACATTTACCTCCATAGGAGTATCAACAAAAGAAGTGTCCTCCAAACTAGCCAAAGTGATAAGATCTTGAATATACTTATGCTGGTTCACAAAAATGCCATGGGATCGATAATGAACTTCCAATCCTAAGAAGTATGTGAGTTGGACAAGATCTTTCATATGGAAAGTTACATGTAATAACTGTTGAAGCTTAGTAATCAAACCACAGTCAGTACAGTCAGTGCTAGTAATGATAATATCATCCACATAAACCAAGAGAATAACTATACCCGACGTAGATGTGTGAAGGAAGAGAGAAGAATCATATTGACTTTGTGTAAAGGCGGAAGGAAAGGGTGTGTGCGACTTCTCAAACCCAGCTGTGAGGCGCTTATGAGCCCATACGAGGAGAAACCTTTGGCTTACAGACATCATGAGGAGAAGAAGTAGTCATACTAGAGGAGGCTTCATGTAAATCTCCTCACGGAGATCACCATGAAGAAAGGCATTCTACTTCACATCTATTTGATGTAGTCGCCATGGTATTGAAGCGACAATAGCTAGATAGTTCGAGCGAGTAGCCATTTAGCAGCGAGTGATGTCTCCTCATAATCAACCCGTATTCACCTTTGTTACCCAGAGCTACAAGGCGAGCTTTGTACCGATCTAAAGAGCCATCAAAATGAAGTTTTATAGAAAAAACTCATTTACTCCCAATAGGTTTGACTGTAGGAGGACAAGGAACAATATCCCAAGTGTGATTCTCTTCAAGTGCTTAAAGTTCTACTTGCATTTCAATTTGCCAACACTCATGTTCCATGGCTTGTTTGTAGCAAGAGGGAATGGAAATAGTGGATAAAGTAAGGCAAGAGGCAAGAGAAGAAGAAGCCATATCAATTAGGGGATGGGGCGAGTAGGCAAATGAAGAGTGAATTAGGCGAAGGACGAATCGGCGTAAGTCGAGATCGGAAAGGGGCACAAAGGGAAGTGGAACCGGACTCATATCGACTACGTCTCTCATACCTGAAACCGGGTTTAGAGCGTTCCTGATTGTTGGAGATTAAAAAAAAATAGGCAGAAGAGATATAGATGTAGATGACAGTTGAACATGAGATGGAAAGAAATATTGATTTTCAAAGAAGATCACATTCCGGGAAACCCGTATACGAGAAGCATGGGGATCGTAACAAACATAACCCTTGTGAGGGATAACACTAACGAAAACACACTTAGAGGCGGGCGGTAAAAGTTTAATATGCCGTTCATGAGGAGGGAGATGCACAAAACGAACCATGACGAATGCACGAAGAGATCATAATATAAAAGGAAGAATGGCAAAAGCTTAAAGAAAGAGAAACATATGAATTTGTCGTAGGAGAGGTAGCGATTGATCAAATGAGCTGCAGTAGAAAGAGCTTCACAAAAATGAGGAGGAACAAATGATTAGTAAGAGTTTCTTATGACATCGCGAGAAGGTGGCAGATTTTCCTCTCGCCCAGCCACCGGGTTTTGGTGTGGTGTCGAAGGATAAAACGGCGAGAGATGGCATTTGCTTTGAAAGACACACAACCGGAACGGGAGAATGGACATTGTTGGTATCAACCAATTGACCAACGAAAATAGATTTGTGGAGGAGGTCGGGGAGACCGCAAAAAACATCGGGTTAAGGAAGAGGGAAGATCACCCGAAGGCAACAGCGTAGGCGAGAGGCTTCCATCAGTGGTGTTAATTTCCAGATTTCCATCATAATTTCTGATATTGGAAAGAGGAACAAAAGTATTAGTCATATGGTTAGAGGCTTCGAGGTCAAAATACCATGGCTTAGAACCGATTTATGAGGCCCCAGTAGTGACATAAAGGATCATCTGTTGTACCATTTCAGAAGTGAGTGTGGTCGGGTTTGCTAAGGTTATAGGAGCAGGAAGGGGAACAAGCTGACGTGACCCGTGCGAGCAAAACTAGAGAGGCGGCAGTGGGGCATATGATAAATGTCTACTGCTTCCTTTCAAGGTGAATGGGACAAGTAGAGATGATATGACCCTGTTTCTTGCAGTAGTTACAAAACTTCTTAGGACAATCTCGAGCAATATGACCAAAAGCTTTACAACTAAAGCATTGGATAGCACGCATGTCTCTACCCCGTATGTCTCCACGTGGCTGCGTAAGCCACGAAGGTGCCTTAACGATGAGTACGATGTTCCATGGCGGCAATTAGCGATCTGTTGCTCCTCACGAAGAAGTTCACTCGAACAAGCATCAAAGATGGGGCAGGATGATGGTTCATCGGATTAGAGCGTCTTGATTTCAAAGTCGGGTCGTAACTAAGCAAGGAATCGATCTTGCTTGCTGGTGGAATGCACTTCTCGGACAGTAGAGAGAGCTGCAGTGAAAACATTAGCATAAACAATGTCGCAATAGTTAGCCCAAAGAGTTTGAAAACCAGAAAAATATTCCTCAATAGAGAGACTGCCTTGTGTTAAATTAGCCATCTCATACTCCAAATGAAATCGTTTAGCAGAGTTGTCTTGATTATACTTGAGTGTTAAGGTAAGTCCACATAAGCGACCAGTTTTATAAGGACTCAAATTGAGAATAGGTGAGACCAACCGAGCTAAGGAGCGAGTCATAACTTGAGCATCATGAATTTTTTACTTAGACAAAGCCTTGCCACCTTGAGGTGTGGGAACACTCCCATCAATATGACCCCAATTCTTTTCCTTTGACAAATAATTTAAGTGGAACTCAGCCAGAATAATTTTTACGATATAGAATAGGAATGATTCCAACTTATCCGATGACATGATGCGACCAAGAGACAAAGAATATCCACCAAGAAAATTATAGCTTACTGCAAGTAGAGAAAAAAATCACACAAACAAACACCCACCAGAAAAACAATATATTGCACCGAAAATTAGAAAATACATAAACCAGGAACGCCGAAAAGTATAAATTGCTGAAAGCCACAACCAAAAAAGTCACTGGAAATAAGAGCAAGAACCAAACACCCGCAGATGACATCGAGGACAAGAGAACACCACAGAAATTCACGTCGGGTTCACCAAGATGGAACCCAGAGTGCACCGAATAAGAGAAACCCATAAAGCCAAGAGAAAAAATTATTCGAACATACCAGAAATCAAGAACTTGGGCTTTGATACCATGTCAAAATACTAGATAAACAGAAAAATACGAAGAGAGATTTTGGAAAAGTTCTTCCCTTGATTGAGTCGGCATACGCCCTTACATATCGTCTCAGTTATCCTAGTCTTTAGCATCTATACATGGTAACTAACAGATTCCTAATCTTTAGCATCTATACATGGTAACTAACAGATTCCTAATTTTTAGCATTTATACATGGTAAGATAATATATGCAACTAATAATAGAGTCCCAAATTGCATAACTCCTAAAATTTTATATGGTAACAAGAGCTACAATTTCCTTGAAGGATACTAGTCCAAATTCTCACTTTTTGCCAACCAAAAACCAGTCCTAAAAATATGGACAATAGGTTCGGCCAAAACGGGAGTAACTTGGCGATCCGGAAAACGGACCATAACAGGTTGCCAGTGTCAATTTGGGTGATTTAAAAGCATAACATCAAGTTCTCAGATAGGGCTACAATTTCCTTGAAGGACACTAGTCCAAATTCTCCATTTTTCTAATCGAAAATCAACCCCAAAAATTGGACATCAAATAGGGTCAAAATAGGGCACTATTCCCATAACCCATTAATTTGCCAAACAACCCCTTAGGGTAAAAGCATTAAACAGCCATAGGGCATTAAAACTCAACCAACAGCCCTAGAATGAAAATAAGCCAAAGTAGAAAGAATCCCTTTATCTTAGAGCTAGAAGAAACTACAGGAGTCGGGTGAATGACTTAGAGCAAAAACCTTTGATTTCCACGAACTCATAAACTTGAATCCTTGACAAATTCCCGTGTTTTTGGTACCCATACGTAGCCCTCGTTGAGTAAATGAACTTTCGTTCTTGGCTCGACAAATTCTGAACGACGAAACTCCGTGGATCAAAGAGAGAAGTTTTGATTTTTTTTATTTTTCTTTTCTCTCCCTCTCTCTCACTCCAACGTTTGCAGAATCAGGAAGACGGAAAGATCCTCCCAAAGGAGATATTTTTATAGCACATACTTTGGATACATGGCTCACGTCGCACCACGTGTCCCCCTTTGCTCGGGTTCGTATTTGTCACGAAGCGATTTATTTTGTCAGGTTCGAGTTAGATTATCTTATAGATTTTTAACACAGAATTAGTTTACAACTTCAAGATTTTCTTCAAAGAAATGTCGTTTTTAGGATTCACCCAGGACACGATCACCCTCGAAAAACATGAAAATCAGTTTGTTTGGAATTCGACAAAAATTCGCCAGGTAACTATATTTAGAGAAGAATCCAACGGTGAAGTCGTTTAAATGCAATCAGAGATCTAGAAAATTTGAGGTTTTCGTGGAGTACTATTTTGGCAATTTACCGTTTTGCCATTTTTCAGAAAAATTCGATTTTTCTCGGGTTTTACATTGAAACTAGGGGCTGATAATCCTTCCCACCATTTTCTAACACATCCTGTTAACATTCCTATCATTATTTGGGTTTTAGTATTATTATCAAAATTTGTTTCTTGTATCATAAAATATAATGTCAATTCTTGAGACCATTTATTTAATACCGTCTTAATATCTTTTTGACAATCTATATCTAGGTACACACTTGTATTTTCTAATTGTTCAATTTTTGTTTCTCTTGGTTCGTATTTAGGTATTATGTAATGTTTTTCAAATGTATTTAGGTGTTCTTTTATTTTACTAGGTCCTCTTACATGTCATATAAGATTCACATCTTTTGTTTCATTAAAATTCGTGCAATATTTATCATTATATGTATTTTATTACTTATTTATTTCGTTCTTTTACGATCTCTTCTTCTATTATTTGTTTTCCTTTTTTTATTTTTCTTTTCTTTTCTAATTCTAAGTATTGTTCTAATAACTTTTTATCTAGGCTTCCTTTTTCCATGTCTTCTCTTTTTATTGTCTTTTCAGGATATTTTCTAAATATTATTTGTTCTACTATTTTTCCAATTGTTTCTCTAACATATTTTGGATCTTTCCCTATACTAATAAGAGTATTTTGTTGTATTTCTATATTTATCATTCTATTTCTAATTTGTTCATTTTTTCTTCGATTTTTTCTAATTTATTATCTGTTCTTTATAGCCTTCAATATTTCCTCCATCGATATTTCCATTTTTCTAGACTCCATGTTATTTGGTTTTTATAACCCTTTCTTTCACAAATTTTTTCCATTCTTTGTATAGTCCGTATTCTTTTATTTTAATTTTATCTTTTGGATATACATTTCTTATTTCCCTTTGCATTAGGTTTTTAATTATTATTGGATGTTTCTCCATTTCTACAAAGTTTTATTTTTTCTATTACTTTTCTTGTTGTTTCTGGATCCAAATTAACCATAAAGGGTAAATATTCATTGTAATTTTCTACTATATCGGTATTATTATATCTTTAAGTTTTATATATTTTTTTGGACTAGCTTTTATAGAGAAAGGTAAATTGCTTTCTAAACATTCCATAATCATTTTATATATTGTGTTTTTTATTTTTTCCATTTTGCTACTAGTAAAGTCTTTATATAAATTTTCGTTTTTCTAAATATTTGTCTATTGATTTTTGTATAAACGTTTTTATTGTTATTTCACTCATTTTTAATTGTCTTTTATATTTGGACTTTCTATTCTATTTAGATTACTATAAAATATTTCACTAAGATCTTTTTCTTGATTATAAGCTTCTTGAATATTATTATTTACCAAATTTAAATATAAAGAAATTACCATTAAGTATATTTTTGTTCTTAAATTTTATATTTTGGCTTTTATTAATATTTCTTCTTTCATTTCCCGAGGAAGATTTAGTTGTATAATTGTTATTGATTTTTGTAAAGATATTTGAGGCTTAAGAGATATACAATGTTTTTAATATCAATTATTTGTTAAGAATTGTAATAGTGAAAGATTCTATTAACACTATGTCATTTAGATCATAATCATCTTTTTCTCCTATTATTTTCATGATTTATGAAACCTTAAAACAAAATTCTTGTATTATATCCTGTTTTAGGATTTTCATTATGTTTTAGACATAAAGTCTTTATTTGACTTAAAATTTATTATTTGACTTACTATTACAAGTATCGATTTTAGATTGAATTTCTCTATCAAGATTACTGTTTTACCTATCATAGTTTTTCAAATTTTCTTCAAACAGGTTTTGTAAAACTTTTCCATTTGTACCTTTTATCAAACTTTTTAACTTTTGTAAATACTATTCAATATTCTTTTACTATTCATTTACTCTTTTACCTTATTTATATTTTATGTCAATTTTGGTTTTGGTCTTATCCTAAAGATTATAAGAAAGCTTTTATATTAGTTAGTAATCTAATCGTCCTATCAAATTCTTCACAGTCACAGAATTCTTCCATATGATATTGAATATGATTTTTTGTTAGATTTATGATTGTCTTTGTGATTTCAATTTTAAATTCTTATATTTTTTGTTTTTTAGTTAGATCTATCATGTTTATGTTATATGAGCTTTTACAACGCATCAAGCTCACTTGTTATTCATCACTAAACCTAATATTACGTATCAGGTGTTTTAGATCGTAAATTTAATATTATCATTGATCCTTGGATAATTTATTTTATATTTTAAAATAAAACAATATTATTTTTCTAATGTCTTTGATAACGAAATAATATTATTATTTTTAAACTTACAAAAGTTTATTACATTACAAAATTTTACACAAATTTCATTACATTAACTTAATGAAAATGTTATAATACTATTCTAAATAAGTAAGCTTGAAGGACTTTTCTATCTTAACAAGGGGAGTTACTATTCTGTAGCATGTTTTAATTAATTTGATAAAGTTATCACATGTTTTAATGGTTTCAAAAAATCGCCTCATATTTTCGTTTTTTTGGTCCTTCGGAACATGTTTATTAGTCTACTCCCTCTCATACAACATGTTCTTTTACTTTTTGAATACTTCAATTTAGAGTTAATTGAACCACCTAATATGTATGTGAGATGATTAAGATCTCTTATAGCTTAAGTAGAGGTTTCGAGTTTGAGCCTTGAGAATGCAGTTGTGTTCTGTGGTAGAGCTTTACCGCCCTTGTGGTCTATCTCAGTTCGAATGAGAACTATTCTGATTGTGATATGGCTTAAAAGTGCCTTCTGTATATACATGAGCCCGTTCAAGACACCTCATGACCTAATAAAAAAAATTTAAAGTTAATTCAACTGTTAATTTTGTGGTCGGATTTACTCGATCTTTAACTTTTAGTGGGATTAATTGAGGTGCACTTGAACTAGTACTTATTATTATGTTTGCTAAAGATATGTTGTATTACTCATAGTAAAATATTTACAAATTACAAATTTATTGTTTTATTTATTGTTATTATTTTAACTACCTCATCCAAAAGATGAGAACTATTATATAAGGGAGAAGTATGTATCAAGTTTTTTATTTTAAAATAAAAGGGATATAGGTACAAAGAATTCTAAATCGTCGGTGATGCGTTTGAAAAAAATAATTATTATCTTTGAGGAATAAAAGTAATGAGTAGGTACAAAATTCCTAAAATGCCCCTCTTAGTAATCCAACCATTATTCTAACTGGAATAAAAAAAATTAGATATTCTCAAATGTCTGTCAAAATATATCGAAACCCCCTTCCTTTTGATGAAAGTGCGTAGGTACTAGTATTATATAATGCAAGTACTACCTTAATGTACTGTAGGTATACCTTACAAGCATTAGGTACTACCTTAATAGAAATGCTCTAAACCCCTATTTACCACAATTTTCTTGCCCCTCTTAGTAATTCAACTACTATTCTAGCTGGAATAAAAAAAACAAGAAAACATCAAAGGTACTAGTATAATATAATGTTTATGTCAAAATATATTGAGACCCCATTCCCTTTGAAAGTCGCATTAGGTACTAATTAAAATATAATGCAAAATCACTACTGTAATGTATTGTAGGTCTTCACCTTTATAAGGATCATCTTGCCTTGATAGAAAGACCTAAACCCTTAGCACCACATTTTTGCACCCGATACTCGGTTAAATCCCATATAAATTCCATGAAATTGGTAGATTATAGTAGGACTTCACAATGCAAAGTGGAAATTAGGTACATATGTGAAATGTTTATTCTTACTTCATTTTGAGCATAAGAGGTCCATCATTAGGAAAAAGAAGTAGTAATCCGATTATCACTAGTAATTTTTATGTCAAAATATACTCAAACCACGGCTACACTTTGACTCAAGTGCGTGGAGTCTTAGTCGATATAATGCAAGTACTACCTTAATGTAATGCACATACCACTTACAAGTACTAGTGTATAAGCCAAGAAAGGCTGAAGCCACTATTTTTGGCTGGCTGTCAAATCACTACGGTTCTCATCCCATTTATATTCCATGAATTGTCTTGAAACTGTATTGCAAGGGAAAGACTTAAAGAATGGCTAAACAATATTCTCCTTCAACTATATCGCAATGCAATGACTTATGTTGCGATATAGTTCATTGCATTGCAATATAACTCTACTACAACTTAGTGAATTATATTGCAATATAATAAAATTATATTGCGATATAACTTCTCCTTCAACTCCATTGGCTTGTATTGCGATACACCTTCTTGTATTTGTGCGATACCGCTCCTTTTCAAATTCGGTGACTTGTATTGCGATACAATAGGAATTGTATGTGATATACTTTCTTCTCCTCTTCCATTATTAGTTATCCCACGATACACTCCATTGTATTCTGCAAATATTCCTCTGGCGTGAGATGGTTTTATATTAACGATACAAAAGGTTAAGTATTGCGATACAAAGAATCCTTCGTTACTTGCATCCATTATATTGCGTGTAGTAAGCGTATTGTGATATAATGCTTTTGCCAATTGCCTTAATTATATTGTGAAATAGTAAACTATCTCATGTTATGCCATGTGGCACGCCTGTCTTTGCATGGCGCGTATACAACTCAACGTGATATTTGATCATTTCTTTTCTTTGTCTTTTTATTTCTTTTCCTCCACAGAACTGCGGAACACAAGTTTGCTAAATATTTCATCTTTCCAATTCAAAATCAATCAAATATATCTCAAAATTGCTAGAAAAATGGACTGAAAATTAGATTGATTTTGTGCACTTTTCCCCCGAATAAGGATATAGGCTCACATGGAGTAAGATGCCTAAACATTTCACATATGTACCTAATTTGGTTTTGCATCGAGGAGTCCTCGATGAATTCACCAATTTCATGGAATATATATGGGATGACGAGAGCGGAAGTGTTGTGAAGCAAAATATAGTAAATAAGGAGTTTAGGGCCTTTATCAAGGGTAGTACCCGATCATTGTAAGGTAGTCTTTCTGATATATTAGGTAATCTTGCATTATATTAGGCCCCGAAATCTTTACCTTTCGTCAAAGGGAAGGAGGTTTCAATATATTTTGACGTAAAGCGTTATATTAGTAGTACGCTGATGTTTTCTTCCTTTTATTTCGGCTAGAATAGTAGTTGGATTACTAAGAGGAACAGAAAATTGTGGTAAATAGGGGTTTAGAGCATTTATTAAGGTATGCGATCTTGCAGAGTAGTATCTAGGTACATTAAGGTAATCTTTGCGTTATATTAGATTGGAAATACCTATCAAAAAAAAAAACTAATCAAAGGAAAGATGTTTCAATATATTTTGACAGATATTTGAGAATTTATGATTTTTTTTATTCCCGTTGGAATAGTGATTGGATTACTAAGAGGGACATTTTAGGAATTTTGTACCTACTCATTACTTTTATTCCTCAAAAACAATTTTTTTTTTTCAAATATAATGACTGATGTATTTAAAATTCTTTGTACCAATATCTTTTTATTTCAAAATAAACAACATGATACATACTTCTCCCATTATATAAAATCATATAAATTTGTCATTCGTCAGAAATGTATTTCCCCTTTAACGAAAACTTAAGTTTTAAGTAACCAATACCGGCAACACGTGGAGATTCCTAACTGGTATTTTCAGCTGTGCATCCAGAATAGGAGAGATGGTAGGCAGCTGATTTTTCTAGTAGAATCCAGCAGCATGAGATTACAGCATCCCTGCTTCTTGTTTTTCATTTTGTTGGATTTTTATTTTTTATTTTTATTATATTTTTAGTGAAATAAGATTATGAATAAGGAAACTTACAACTTCTATTAAGATAATCCATAATAAATTTTAAAAGTAAATTTTCTAACCTATATAAAAAATTTTGAATTAGTATTACATACAAATCTAGACTTAACATTTTCAAGTTTGTTCAAATATAACTTAACGATGGTTAATTCCAAACTAAATAACTATTATACATGTTACAAACCTAGACTTAACTCCCTTTAAGTTTGTTCAAATGTAACTTAATGACGGTTAAGTCCAATATGTATAAAAACAGTGTTAGAAACTTGGACTTGACATCCTTCAAATTTATTTAAATGCAAACTTAATGATGGTTGAGTCCAACGTATATAGAAAATTGTTAGATTTAAATATTTTTGCAATAGAAAGGGGTTAAAAAATAGAACTTAATATCTTTCAAGTTTGTTCAAATGCTAACTTAACGATAGTTAAATGAAACATATATAGAAAGGGGTTAGATTTACAATATTTTTTGGGTTTTAAAAAATTAAAGTACCGGAATCTATTTTGTATATTAGCATATATTTTCTTTGAATTTTAGTTAGGAGCTTGAGAGAGTGTGTGTCACGCCCCCCAAAAATGAGTCTACAATTGTCAATTCACATCTCAAGCCTCAAGGGTCGAAATGCGAAACGACACAAACCTTCTTTTTAGAACTGGATTGACAGTCATGCCCATTGACCAGGTTTTGGGACGTGACAGAATGGTATTCCAGACCTCGGTGTAAGGACGTTTGTTCGAGTGTTTGTTAAATCCAATATTTGATATGAGATAAAGTTCTTGACATTGTATATGCATGAACTTCTTTCAACCTAAAAGACATTTTTTTAAACTGCGAGGACCACTTGGACCCAAAAAAACAATAACTATATGGTTAGATCGAGTCGTTACATAATGACTATTTTTCTTATTTAGCTAGTTGATTAATTCCTTGTTTGTAAGGATGTAACAATATGTGTATGAGGTGAATAACACAAAAGAAATTCATTCCCAGAAATTCCTTTTTTTTTTTCTCAACAGGCGATTCAAAGAGATGGTTGCCCTCGCCATGAAGTATAAGGCCGCCAAAGAGGAAGGCGGTTCCGGATGCCGCCATCATAGAGTACCTCGAGGAAGAAGATGGGGGTAGAGAGAGAGAGAGAAAGGGGGTGAAGGCAAAATTTGGGCTGGTTAATCCAAGTCAAGCTGGAGATTTATTTATACATATGAATCCATGCATTAATCATATCTATCTTGCCCATGCTGGAATCCCTAGTATGAAGGTGGATGCCTTCCATATGTGAGTTCATATTTCTATCATCATTATTGTGAATATCGTGGCTTTTAGACCTAGACCCACTATTTAATAGGCCCAGTGCTCGTGCAGGCCCATCGCTTGGTCAACATCATGCAGCGGTCCAAGCCGACCTAGTGTATTAAAACTATGCTGAACTAACCAGACGGGAGAGTTTTAAATTCCGTTTGAGATCTCGAGTCCCCTAGCGGGCCATCCTACCTCATATGGAAAGTTTGTTATGGATAATACAAAAAGGATATTTATCCACGGATCTTCCAGGATCCAAATCTGATACGTCTAAAAAACATAAATCCTTAATAAGGGAGAATTAGTCATTGATAAGGAAAGAGATATTCTCGTCGAATTATCTTTATATAATCAAGAGAATTGATGTAAAGTGAAGAGCTCCCCACGAGGAAAGGTATGCAACTCAATCAGCGTAACTCCATTTTTCTCTTCTCTACCCTTTTGGAAGCAATCATCGGAGGCGATTGGCACCAGCCTTGGACCCTTTTTCACGGGTTATCATCATGCGGCCCGTGCCTCGGAGAATCGGGCGTCAGGAGTAACGGCGATTGGCGTCGTTTGTGGGAATCAAACAAAAATTCTCATCGACGACGTGCAAGGGCTCGGCTCCAACGACTATCCAGTAGCCCATTGCTACTAGTAGCTCCGATGGTTCCCCTCCTCACATTCGATTCGTTTGACACGGGTCTGATGACCCGGCGGTGATCCGATCGCGAAGATCAGATTTCTTCATTGGTGTCGAACATGGAAGAAAAAAGGGGCGGCGAGGCCGATTGAAATTGCGGGATCGCCTTGGTATTTGCGACACAGAAAATGATCTTTTGCTAGCCCAGGTAAAAAAAAGCCCCAATCCTGGCGAAAAAGACTTGCAAGATAGCATCCAAGCAAGGCACTCGACCGCCCGCAATAAAGAAAAGGAGCCCATCGTCCTTGACAACGTAAATACCTTAGTGGAAAACGAGTTGTCCTCAAGTAGCTTGCCATACCTCTCCCGACAAAGTAGCCGGGGCTAGGTCGGGCCCAAAGCGCTTACGCCATGCATTCTGCTCGTGATAGTGGCACATTCGTTGGGTGAGAGAGGAAATAGAGGCGAAGGAACAAAGCGACGGGTGCCCGGGAGTAGCGCTGCTACCCGCAGCGTAATGCCGCCCATGACGCCAGTGTACCCCGTCTTCGGTACAAGACTTACACTTTACATACCGCCTGCAGTAGCGATTCAAAGTTTCGACGACATGCTCTCTTCTCCTAAGGCTGACACATCCTCGATTACGGGCACCCCCGAGGGTTCGTCATTAACTAACTACTCTGTTGATGGTTATGACCACTTATGATAACATGCTCCATTACAGCCCGAATTAATGACTGCGAATCTTAGGCAATAATCATGTTATGCAAGTCTTCGGTTAGTTTCAAGGGCTGTTGAAGTATGGTTTCATAAGCTCCCGCGTAATTCAATAAATTCGTTCAATGAGCTTTGGACCATATTCGTCTCTCAATATCTTTGTTTAGTACGGCAGAAGAGGAATATTAACTCTTTGCAAACTATTATAAAGCAGGAGGAGGGAACCATACGGGGACTTCACTAGGAGGTTCGGTCAGGATGGGGGGACAGGGGTTTTGCAGCTGGGCGAAGTAGTCCTTGAACTTCGGGGAGAAGCTTCGCGCCATCCACCTATTTCTTCCACTCATTGTCTTTAGACCCACCGGCTACAATGGAAGAATGGTACAGGCGGGCAGATAGATATTCAACATTGGAAGATAACATCCGCGCAACAACTCAAGCGGTATGATCCGCAATAATGGTGGAGGCGTGAAGGAAGAGTCGCTGAGCCTAGGGAAAGTTAGAGCAAAGCAGGAAGCAATCCAGAGATGGAGTCATAAAGAGAGGCCTGAGTTATCCCTGAACATCACATATGAGAGGTTGCTACCCCTCATTTGTGACATGCCAGATTTCAAATTGCCCATACCAATCCAAATAGACCGCACTAAAAGAAACCCGTTCGTACGATGCAATTACCACAGAGATCACAGGCATGAGACCAACAGGTTTCAAAGCCTAAAATTCATGGTGGAAAGACTAATTAAAGCTGGGCACCTTAGAAGATATGTCAGGGAAGTTGATTGCAAAGCGAAATTTGCACCTACAGTTGACAGAATTACACCGGCACGGTCGCACCATCTGAATCCAGACCGGCCATAAACTATATATGTAAGACCCGAGAAATTCCAATTTATGGAAAAAAGGCAAAATCGTAATTTCGTTAAAAAAATTGTTATTTCGATTAAAAAAAATCCGTAATTTATTCTCTAGATCTCGGATGACGAAACGGATTTCACCGTTGGAATTGTCTCGAAAAATCCAGTTAGCACATAGAATTTAGTAATATTCCAGGATAGTCGAGATCGACACTTTCGGGCATCGCGTTTCGGTGCGTAGCGATTTTGATGCGACGAAGTCAATATAACAAATTACTTTCGTGTTCCATGCAAGTGGTATGAGTAAGAAATGATGAAAATGAGCAGGCCCGAGATAGTGCAGAGATAGCCAGCCAGGAAATGGAGGGACATAACGATCATTTTGGAAAGATTTAAGAATCCTTTAAAAAACGAAAAAATGCTACGATTAATCTTATATTCATTAAACCCAAAAAAGCGTGAAGAACGAATTTTAGGCGATGGCCATTTGATTTTTCTTTAGAGAGAGAAACTTCTCCCCAAAAATACGAGCGATCATTGTCGGCGGTCTTCGAGGGACAAGGAGAATTGCCCTGCGCGGAGAACTGGCGTGGGTAGTTTAGAGTTTCTCAAACTCAGGGTAGGGTTTCTCCTACTTGAGTTTTATTCAGTTTCGGTGCTTTTCGAATGTTTAAAGTCGATTGGTAGTTGAGGGCCGTTTGATCGATCCCAAATCTTGGGACGAATTAATATAAAATTTTGAAACAAAATGGGCGACTATTATGGTACCTCCACGTAATATTGCATTGTGAAATGGTGTGTTTTTGGTGTTAATAATGTATTGATTGGATAGTAGAGATGGTAGGTGAAACCGAGTCCTGAGGTGAGCCCAGATGATTTAATGATTTGTCGAGAATAGTAAATGAGGTTTCACTATTCAGGGAATAGTGTTCTCAAAAAATAATTTTTGTGAATTAATATGTTTGGTTAGGTAATTAGTAAATTCTTTCGTGTTTGAAGTCATTAAGCGCAGTGGTAATTTTTGATGTATGAACCAGTATTGCAGCGTGATTGTGTGGTCTGTTTGTAAATATATGCATGTTTATATATTTACGTGAATAAACTGGAATTAGCATACATGCATTCCATGCCTGCTAGGTATCCTAGGATTATAGGAATGAGTGCATGAGATGAGTCTAGAAAAGATTGAGAGGGTGTCCCAAAACATTAGTGCTCGGAGGGTGGTGTTAAATATCAATCGTCGGGCGACCCAATTGATATATATACATCGGAGGGTTGTCCACAGACAAACAAAATAATAAATTTCATACGAGGCTTGGCGAGTGTGATGGAAGTCAGTGAGGGCTCGGGATGCGAGTTAGTCGTAGACATTAAGGTAGGATCATGCATTTGCTTGAATGTGTGTTTCGGTGGGACGTTATGTTTGCGCTTAGGTGGTGAAGTAGCCCACTTAGGGCGATTCTCCTCTTGAGCATTAGCTCACTTCCAGTCGTGGGACCCCACCCCTTTTTACGGTACATGGAGGCGTGCGAGGGAGACGGCTCAATCTAGGTGAGTTCTAGAAGAAAGCCGGAATGTGACTTTGGTGGTTTTACATGTATTAGAACTCTTTAAGTTTAATATATGTATTGTTAAGAGTGAAAATATTGTAACTCTTGTAACTATATGATATATAGTTGGATTCATAGTTGGTATGCATATTGAATATTGTTTATAGGCCTAAGTAGAACATTAATTGGATATATATTGATTATATTGCCTTTGTTGGGACCGGGGATATGTGAGTTTTTAGACAAGTTTTGTATTTGGGTAGAGCTCCGTACAAAGGAAGCTTCTGCCGATTTTTCGTGAAAAATGTCGGATCACGACATTCCGCAGTATTCATGGGTTGACGGGTAGTCAGCGGGACTTACGAGTTTTGGGCGTCTAACTTGGTATCGGAAACGCCGGTATCACGGCTACCTAGGGCTTGAGGGATTTGGGAAGCCATGGTTATTGTAAGAACATCACCACTATGTGTGGTTCGATGTTGAGTTTAGGTATGAGATTACCTAGGAAATCACGGGACAAAACTAGGACACTGCATGCACGTGTTTTGTGTGATTTGATGAATTATTGTGTGTTTGGTGTGCATGACATGTTTTATGTGTTGAAATTTTATGTGTGCTTGGTGATTAGCACATGGATGTGTTAGGAAATATTTTAGAAAATATTTTGAGTAGTGATGTAAAGCTGGAAAAAAGCGAAAGAAAAATAAATTTTTAATAAATTTATTGGATGAGAATTGAAAAATATTTTACAGGTTTTACAAGTGTAAACTTGAAGAAAATGGAGGAAAATAAATTTTTTAATTTATTTGAATGTGAAAATGAAAAAAAAAACCCTGAATTTTTGGGCCAGTGCTACAGTTTTGAACATGAGCAGAATGGGTTTTGTGGAATCTTTGAAATTTTTCGATTTTGCATAAGGGAAGGAATTGTACTTCAATTCTAGAAATTTAAATGATGGAAGTAAAGAGCGGTGTCAGCTCTTTTTGCATCTTTAGGAGTAGCGGGAAAGCGTGGAGGATTTGAAAAAAATTGCAAGTAAAAATTTGGAATGGTTCTGGCGATTTCGGCTACTGGGTGCGACCTAGTTTGAGGTGTGACGGGAGGCGATAGGTGCGTGGGGCGAGGGGCGGTATGTAGCGGCGGCGCGATGGCGGTAGCGCCGCGACTGGGCGGACGAGCGGTCGCGCGGCGATCAGCGGTGTGAGCGCTGGTTCAAGAGGTTGATGTCGCGGCAGCCCTTTTGGTGTCAGCGACATAGTGGATAGATTAGGTAGTTTGGTTAGGTGGCCAGTCAGCGACCAGAGGTTGAAATCGAACTGGCCCTGAGTCTGATGGAGTCTCGGGCTTAGCGACTGGGACTTTGGTGTCAGCGAACCTTTGGAGGTTGGTCGCGACCTCGTTAAGATGCGACAATATACATTTGGCGAAAAGGAGCGTCGCTGACGATGGAGCTGATGTCGCCACATGGGTAGCGGCGTGGGGTCGCGACGAAGTTTGGCGTCGCGACATGGAAATCATCTTCGGGGCGAGGCAGTGCGAACGTGGCGATCTGCGACATGGCGATGTCGCGACATAGGTTGGTGCCGTCGAGGAGAATTCGCGACACGAAATGGTAGCGACGGCGTGGTGGCGGGGAGGCGGTGTTCGCGGCACCAATGTGATGTCAGCGGCGTGGGATGGCTTCGGGAGTCCGCGACACGACGATATTCTGCGACACGGTGGTTTATTTGGGCAAGGCGGAGTGCGACCATGCCGCGACACAGGATCAATGCGCCGCGACGCCTGCGCCGCGTTAAGTAGCGACTGCGGCCCATTTGTCGCGGCGACATCTGTAGCGACACGGGTTAGGTGTGCACCGCGTGCACCCGACCCGATTTTGTGACGGTGCTGTTCGAGTCAGCTGTTTGGATCCTTTATTCATGAACACCGTTCATAGGGATTTCAAAAAAAAAAAAAATGTTTGAAAAAAAAAATCATATAAAATTAGACAAAATTTTTGAAAAAAAAAATAAAAAATAAAAAATTCAAAAAAATAAAATTTTTGTGATCAAAATGATTTGAATTGTGGACAAATAGTCCTGCATTGCTTCATAAATGTAGGAACTTGATATATATACACTGGTTTTGTGTATGATTAGTGTCTCGGGGCTATGTTTATGCCTTGGAGATACTGTATTGTATATTGACTGCCAAGTTGATTGTGTAGATGGCTAGTAGAGGGCAAGGGCGTAGGGCGTCCACGGGGTGCGAGTCGAGCACCACGGTGTTTGTCGGAGGCTTTCTGCGAGGTGTAGGTGTGCGATTTCTCGCTGTCGCTCGGCGAGCATAGCGATAAGCAGAGGAAGATCTGTAACCTCCCCAGAGGTTTAGGACGCATCATCCTCGACTTTCACGGGGGAGGAGATCCGGTGTGACAAACCATTGGCTCATGCAGTCGAGAGGTGTTGGCTATACGGAGTTGCACGGCGCGACCAGGGTTAGACTAGGCTGCGTTCTAGCTAAGTGAGGCCCTAAGTATGGTAGAAATGGGCGAGACCTCTAAAGACCTTAGAGGGCCGTTGTATGTGAGTTCTCCCCTAGGGATTAGGGCGAGGCTAGGGATAGTGTGAGGTTGTGAGTTGGAGATCTCAGGGACTCTACTCACAGTGGACCTGAGGATTATGGACATGTCAGAGTTCGATGTCATCCTTGGGATGGATTGGCTGATAGCTTACAGGGGTTGTTATCGATTGTGAGCCTGGGGAGGGTTCACGCTACCACCGGGACCCGGTGCCGTGTTGTATTCCGGGGATGAAGCACAGCGAGTTTTGCCTGGCATCACAGTATATGAGTCCCGGAGTGTCGGGACCAGTTAATGGAGTTAGCTAGCGAGCCTTACTGAAGGCGAGTGAGACCCGAGACTTAGCTACCTGGTGTTAGCTGCGAGTATGTGGATGTTTTCGGATGAGCTACGGACTACTACCACGGAGGGTAGTAGACCGGTGTCGAGTTACACCACAGTACTTCACGTCTCTATGACTCATAGGATGGCACAGTTAATTGCGGGAACTCGAGTCGATTCACGGGAGCTATTGGGCGGGGTTTCATTAGATGCGAGCACTTCACCATGCGAGCTCACGGGTTCTGTTCTCGAAAGAAGAGACCAGAACCCTTCGGTATGCATTGGCTTCTGAGCAAATTGAAACGAGTTCCACGTCGAGAATCGGTACACCCGTGCAGGAGCCAGATGGCTTGTTTGATGATTGGGGAAGCGCGGTCTCTCAAGATAGACCTTCGCACACTAGATTACCATCAGGTGAGGAGTTAAGAGACGGATATCCACTAAGGCAGCGTTTAGGTATTATGTAATGGGGCCACTTTGAGTTACGGTGATGCCCTTTGGATGTGAATGCACTGGCGGCATTCATGGATCTCATCTGCATGTGGGAGTATTCGACCTTATCTGGATCGGTTGTATTAGTCTTCATGGATGACATTTTGATCTACTCGATCAGTGGGAGCATGAGTATCACTTGAGGATCGTTTATAGTTGTTAAGAGACCATCGGTAGGTATCTGAGATTCGATCAGTCACGAGTTTTAGCTTGCGGGGTGATATTTTTGGGACACGTGGGTGTCGACTATCAGAGTGTCGGTCGACCCAGAGAAGGTTGAGGCTGTGATGAGTTGGTAGAGACGGAATGTTAATCTTCGAGATGCGTAGTTCTTGGATTAGTTTGGGTATTCTGAGAGGAACGAGAATGGGGCGAAGTGGTCCGTCGGGACGGGATCGTGGGACTTCGCTACGGGGACAGCCGGACTCCTGTGGTTGGGGCGAGATCCACGCCCATAGAGAGAGAGATCGAGGATGCTCGGAGCACTCGGGGCGGGTGTTGGTATTGCTTGATAGGGAGGATCAACGCTGCCCCAGTTTGGGGAAGAGCGAAGACTTGCTACGCCGAGTTTCAAAGACCGGGGCGGGTTAGGCGGGTTAGTTAAACGCGAGCGGGTGATATGTTTATGTCGCGGCGACGACATATGGGCAGTTGCGCTCCGGGAGCCGGGATCTGGGGTTTTGATGATCGGTCCCGGGTGTTGCCGGACGGGAGATGATCTCAATATATTATCGACCGGTGCGAGCGGGAGGAACGTTTAGGTTTCAGGGTGCCTCTGAAGCACTTCCGGCAACACCAGTGAATGGCGGGAGGGCGGAGTGTGGTCGAAGTCGGGGGAGATCGAGTCGTATGAGGCGTGGTGGACTGCTTAAATTGGTAGACGTATTGGTTTTTGATGTCAATCTTGACATGGATGAGATGACAGCCATCGGGTTGCCAGTAATTGAGACCTTAGCCGGGTTGTCATACTCGACATGACATTGGATTTGGGCTTAGAGGTTAAGGCCTTTAGAGAAGCAAGTATGAATGTTCTTCATGCTAGGGTGTAGGGTGAGGATTGACTGATAGGTTGGGATTATAGTGAGAGATCTCTGGGGTCGCTCGTAGTGGACCGGGAGTGGTGTCCGGTGTGGCGTAATTGCGTTCGTGTGGACGGTAACATCGCGTCAAGTCGGGTGTGGGTGCACTGTACGATCATTCACCACTCTTGGTGAGTGAGGGTTGAGGTTGTCTTTGAGACTAATCGATGAAGACTCTTAGTTCGATTCGAAATGGCCCGAGTAATTAGAGTGTGTGGAAGCGAAGCGAAAGGGGCTCGTAAATCCCCTCGAGGTGAAGATCACAGGTTAGGGTGTAAGAGACGCAGGAGATATCATTGCTATGAATGTAATGGAAGCGAAGTGTAGTAGAAGAATTATGTTGCTATGTGCCGAGGAAATGGCTTGTACGATTAGTATCATAGACTTAGGGTTGAGTGATAGAATTAGGGTGACTCGAGATGAAAACCGGACGGAGGTTATCCACGTGAACTTAAGGACTGGAGTGATAGGAGTTAGGAGTGACTCGAGATTTGGATACCCCTTAGGGATTGCATTGGGTGTTGTTGAGGCCGCGAGGCTCGTATATGGATCGTTCACGACATGCTGGACTAGGTTGTGGTCCATTCGAAAGTTGTCGATGATTGTGACCTTGGGAAGGTTAGTGTTTACACACCAAACAGGGGTTGTGTAGGGTTACATGTTGTATGGATTATATCACAGTGTTAGAAGACATCACTGCGAGCATGCATCTGTGGATCGTAAGGAGTAGAAGAGCAATTGCGCCTTAATTGGAGTCGCTGTAAACGATAGTTATCGGGAGAGTATCACGGATGCGCAGGTATGAGGCATGTATGGGAGAGCGATGTAGGTCAACTGTTGGGATGGGCCCAGAGGTGGGAGAGAGATCAAATCCGCGGGTCTGATTTGATTAGAGACACCTCAGAAAGTGAGCGATACGACCGGCGTCTTCTCACGGTTCGAGGCGGCGGAAAATTTATGCGTGTGCGACGTCGACCACTTTAGAGTTCGAGGTTGGGGATCACGTCTTCTTGAAGGTGATGTAACCTGCAAAGGGGAGTGGTCGAGGTTCGTAGCGTGGGAAGCTATCGTAGGGGTTCGTCTGAACCTTTAAGAGATACTCGAGAGAGTAGGCAGTTAACGTGCCAGGTTAGCGTACCACCCGGCATGTCGAGGTGTCGAGGTGTTTGCGTCTCAGTGCTTTCAGAAAATATGCTCAGGATCCGACGTGTGGTGGATTGGGGCCAGTTGAGGTTGACGGATGCGGACAGCGAGGAGGACCGGTGTGCGTTGTTGATAGCCATGATCCGGGTTTTGCGGCCTTGAGGTAGGTGAGGCTAGTGAGTCTTGTGGCGGCCTTTGTGGAGTGGAGGAGTCAATGTGGGAGCGCGAGGACATGATGCGGGCCACCTATCCCTTCTTGTTTAGGGATAAAGGTACATGGTTTAGTCGTTTAAGATTTAAATGACACATTTACATCACATGGTAGTGCATGTTATATGCATGTGTTTGATAATGATGGTTTCGATTTGAGGGCATTCGCTGAGAGGGGAGAATGTAAGACCCGAGAAATTCTAATTTATGGAAAAAGGGTAAAATCGTAATTTCGTTAAAAAAAATTGTTATTTCGGTTAAAAAAAATCCTTAATTTATTCTCTAGATCTCGGATGTGGCAGTTTCAGTTGGAACGTCTCGAAAAATCCAGTTAACAGTAAAATTTCGTAATATTCGAGATAGTCGGTCGACCACGTTTGAGCATCGCGTTTAGTCTTGAGTAAAGCGATTTACCGATCTTGACGAAAGTCACATATAACAAGTACTCATGTTCCATAAATTGGTATGAGTAAGAAATGATGAAAATGAGCAGTAGAGATAGTCTTAGAATGTCAAAAGCGGGAAATGGAGGGGCATACTTGATCGTTTTTGAAAAAGATTTAAGGAAATCATTTAAAGACGAAAAGGCTACGGTGTCTTCTCCTTCATTAAACCCAGCGTGAAGAACCAGAATTTTTTCGGGCGTGGCCATTTTTTGAGTTTTTTTCTTTAGA
The DNA here is from genome assembly GCA_016808115.1 of Tetrastigma voinierianum. Lineage (NCBI taxonomy): Eukaryota > Viridiplantae > Streptophyta > Magnoliopsida > Vitales > Vitaceae > Tetrastigma > Tetrastigma voinierianum. The sequence goes on along the minus strand of JAEQBH010002923.1, from coordinate 254,749 downwards.
GAGAGAAACTTGTCTGCAAAAATACGAGCCGTCAGGCCAGTCGTGGTCTTCGAGACAAGAAGGAGAGCTGCGTAGGAGAGGGCTGCGTGGAGTGCAGTTGGGGAGTTTCCTCAAACTCCTCCGAGAGGCAGGGGTTTCTCCCTACTCGAGTTTTATTCCCATTTTCGCATTTCTTCGAATGTTTGCCGATCGAGGTCGTTAGGTTGCTTGACGGGCCCCAAATCTGACCGACTAATATAAAATTTTGAAACAAAATAGATTTTTAAAAGTAAAAAGTCTAGACATGGTTGTTGTCCTGCTGGGATTTTTATCAAACATGACTCATTTCCTGGTAAGTATCTTGTTATTCCATTAAAAAGCACTAAAAAGTGCTAAGGATTACAAGAATTAATACGTATACTGGCGGCAAAATGGCGCCCTTTGTAAAAATGTCCCAAAATGGCAAAAACTAACATAAGGAAAGAAGCATCCCGTTCCTCTTACAATGACGTCCTCACTGCATCCTTCGCCGCTCCTAGATGTACTCTACAAACTCGTTTCAACGACCGTCGGGCCTGCGGGCATCCCGTGATCCACAAAAACTCTAGACAAAGTGGGCCTGGGCAGAGTTCCGCATGCCATCCAATCCTTGGCGTGTTGTCGCAGATGTCAGGTTCGAACGCACAACATCGCAATAAAAGCGAAAATCCATTCCAGATTTCGGTAGCCTTCCCTCCACGGCTTCCTGTCTCCGTCTCGCTGGGAACGAAGAGAAGACGCCCATCTGATGCCTCAGCCTCTGGGCAGTGCGACGCCTCTCACTCAACCGCCCAAAGGCACAACCTCCGCCCTAACTCCGCACCGGCCTTTCCTCCTCAACCCGCCGCGCATCCTGCCCTAAATATGTCATCCTTCGCCCCCCGCCTCGCATCACCTACTGTTATGGTTGTTAGACAAACAACCTTAGCCTCATGCTTGGCCTCGTCCCTTTTTCCGCCTCGCTCAATCTTCGCACGCCGCTCTCGCTTCCAATGTTTTCGATTGATTCGCTTCACAAAGAAGCGCTGTGCCTGGCGTTGGAAATGGTCGAATGACCAGCGTGAAAAGCCGCAGCCTTCTAAGGTTGTTCAACCGGGATTGAAACTCCCTATGACGGCGAGCCATATTCCGGATGGCCGTTGCGACCTATAAAAGAAAATTTAGAAGAAAATTACTACGCAGAATTAGTAATCAAGTACTAAAAATCAGCACATACCAACTCGGCCGACCGGTGAAAGTCATGGTTACGGATAAGCATCTCGTCCTCGGCCACTGACTGGAAGGCCTCCTTATTCATATAGACGGGGAATGAGATGTAATATTGCTCTGTGCGGCCAAATTACTCAAGACTTAAATAACAGACAGAGGTCACAAGATATGTGCAATCAGAGGTCTACCAATAAGGGCTCCAATAAGGATGATCTCCCGAGCACCCTCTAAATCAGCAGCAACCATGCTTGTTAGGGGATGGATCCTCTCCTATAGAGGAATGTACGTGCTCAAAGAAGACCCATTAGGTAAATTCTTTCCGCTAGGACTCCTGTGATCCGTGAGTCAAGGAGGTCAGAGCAAAGAACTACCTCGATTAGGGCCCTCTCCACTTTCAGACATCGAAGGCCCCCCAGTTGGGATCTCCTCCTCCAGAGGTGCACCGACCTCACTAGGAGCGCCTTCCAAGACCGACTGATTGTCGGGAGGCCTGACCGCGGAGTCCACAAATTATCGCCCACCCTTCCGAGCCCTTCATTCGGGCGAAGACCACTTTCGACGCTTCCCATCGATACTAGTGGACTCACCTTCTCGATCCTCAGAGCTCCGCTACGATCTGCAAGGGCAAACCCGATGGCAAGCCCGATACATCCTCCTCCTCGGAGGGCTCATTGGCAATTATGCTCGTCCAGTCCACAAAGTCTTCCAACCCGGTGCTGGCTACCTTCTTTTGTCGAGCCCTCGACCTATCTCCTTTCTTCTTTTTCCGGCCAAGGTGCACACAAACTGTGGCAGCGGCCCGAGAAGACTACCATCCCCGTAGTGGCCTCCGCTTGATCTTCCTGAGTAGCAACTGCCTGAGAAGAGCTACCCAGGCTTGACTTTCAAAGGTTGGGGAGAATGAAGTGCTCTCCCTTAATGAGCTCTACGGGCAACAAGTGGGGAACAAAGGGGATGATGTAAGGAAATGCGCAAGCTGCCAACTCTTGCAATTTCTCGTCACAACAAAAGCCTAAAGGACAGACTTCGCCTCTATTATCTCTAGTAATTGTCTAATGCTCCTCTGTGCCAACACTCTCAATCCAGCTAACTAATTTGGCTCATCAAGGCTCACTCGGGATAAGATACAGAAAAACTGATGTGTGTCATCACAATGCATCATCCAGCGTAACATGAGTTGTAACCGAACTAAGACCAACCTGGGAACACAAGAGACTAATTCACATCAAAGGAAGCCCCAAAGAGCCATCTCTGCACTACGGGCCCCTTAATTCAGACAACCCCTTCACTCCATCTGGGAACTGTGGGAGTCTTGCTACAATCAGAGTTTGGGACTACAATAACATAGACGCCTACCATCCCTAGCTTCAACGTATAGACGAAACATATCTTTACCAGTGAAATATCCAATTGGTAGAGAAAGTTAAGCACACTCTAACCCATTAAAATCCGAAAAACATTCGGATGAATAAGCGCAGGAGGAGCTCGGGTGACGTGTAGGAATTGCTTCACCAACGACGAAATGGGGAAGCAAAGTCTAGTTGCGAACTGCTCTTAGGTGAAGTAGACGGAGTTATCCGCCTATCCTATAGTAGAGAATCCAATCCGTCTGACATTTTTAAGTTATTTCCATTAGTGACTCGCGTATGACTCCTGCCTCCACGACATAGAAGCCACAAGGCCGTAGCAGGCGACCCCGACTGACCCCCCTTCAGGCCCAACCCGACCGGTGGAAGTCTCGACCTCTCATTATGACAGGTAAACAAAGAAAGGGGATCAACTCGAGGATCTCTTAGCGAAACGATAGCAAGACTAAAACCTTAGACTGAGGAGCTTTTCGAAAACTATTAAGATGCACCCAGGAATGAGTACATCCCAAAACGCCGCTGCGCTCCGTCGTCTGAATCCTACCTGACCTAAAAAAGCGCATACATCTCAAGGCTTAGACCATAACAAAACTAACACAAACAAAACAATCCATACAAGAAAAATCGAAAGCAGCAAGAGGAAACCAACCAGAGTTCGAAATGGCCTTAAACCTTCATCGCTACTGGGCCAAAATCTTCTGGGTTATTATCGAAGATGCTCAAAGGGTTTTTCGGTGAAAGGCTTCTAATTAACGATAAAGAAATTAACTTCTAGATCCCTAGCCCTATATAGGGTAAGGCACGAACAGGCGCATTAAATGCTCCATCAGACTAGCCTCGGTATCTAGAAACGTGCCCCTCTCACCCAATGCTTGGTATTCACAAGTCATTTTATCTTACAAGGCATCTAAACCATGCATGAGCTCGCTGATTATAAGCACCCAGTGTGACGCCCCCAACTCGGCATAGGATGTCAAGTGAGGGTCACTCTTTTTTTTTTTTAAAAAACTTATAACCTTTACACTTACATATTCATATAATGTTAAACAATTAACTTGTATTATATTCTCGTATACGGACATAAAATATATATACAAGCCCATATATAAGCTGCTCAACATCTATAATATTTACATTGGTTTCATAAACCATATACAAAATAGACCTAAAGGCCCTCCATAAGCACCTATCGGGATAGTGCGCATTGACCGTCGACGCTGATTGCCCCGCTCTTCCCATTTCCTCTTCTCGTACCTTACACAGATCAACACCGTGTTAAGCTTTACGCTTAATGTGAATACGACTTATTGGGTATTACACCACACTTTTATACAAATGCATATAACACATATAACATTTACAGACTCTTATCATTTCATATATATACTTTTCATAACTAGCGCTTTAATTTTTTTATCATCTTCCATATACTTTCATGAATTCAGATTTCTTTACTTCTTGTTCTCAGAATCGTATATCATCGCATACAGTTGCTATGCTTCTCATATCATGTCGTGGTATTCTTACACTTTCGCATATACCAAGCCATTTTCTTTGATGCTTCATGTACGAGCAACCTGTGGCGGATACATGAATACTATAATCCACGAGGGCCCGAAGGCGCTATATTCATCAGACAAATGTTGGTCCAAGTGGAGGGTCTCAAGGCGCGAGATCACTGTAGATGAACAATGTCCATGAGGGCCCGGGAGGTGCTATATTCACCGTATAAAACAAGGTCCATGACCGGGCCAGAATATATTATACCCGGCGTGATCATCACCATGAGATGTACGACCTATTCCGTACGAGGCCTGGAGGCCACAGATTGACCCTTTCGCACACCCGATCCAAACTGACGATACATCGACCCAACCGCCCGAGCATCGAACTCAGAGGTCGCAGACTTATTTTCCCCTAATAGCATGCCCATCAATCCTCTACCGTGCTCCTAAGCACAATCAACGCAGATTTTACGTCAAGATATATCTCATATCCCCGAATAATTATCAGTTATTCAGAATCATATTATATATATATATATATATATATATATATATATATATATATATATATATATATATATATATATATATATATATATATATATATATATATATATATATATATATATATATATATAATCATTTATTCATATCTTTGCAGTTTTTCATATCTCATTATACATAATTAAATTTGCTTACTATGTATGCTTTTATTTGTGCTATTTGGCGAATTCATAATAAAAAGTATTTATAAAATGAATAACTATGGTACTTATAGTGCCTACTGTTTTTCGTGTTTTCTGGCGCCTAATATGAGTCTCATCTTATCAAGCTGTCTATTAATGGATTCTTGACTCATGGGCTTTCCATAGAGTCCAAGAACACCTCGACCGAGTTCGACGAAGGAGATATGACTCCGTCGAGGTCATACGCGAAAGAACTGGCCGGTACCGACTCGACTGGCGAGTCGAATTCGGGCTTTAATGAGCCTATCTATCACCTCGGTCAGGCATCTAATATTCTCCTCAGGCATATGAATGATTCCACTCAATGGGCTTCCATAGAGTTCAAGAACACCCAAATCGGAGTTCAAATGGCGTGAGATATGACTGGGTCGAGGTCAGCGCGCAATACTGATGAATTGACCGGGATCACGAGCTGCACTAAAGTGAAGAGCTCGGTCTGAAACCTCGGTCTGACATCTAATATCTTCCTCAGGCATATGGATGGATTCGACTCAATGGGCTTTCCATGAGTCCAAGAACACCCAAATCGGTTCGACGGCGATACGACCTTCAAGTCGGGAGGTCATGCGCAAATACCTTGATGAGCCGACCTGGACTCCACAGCCAAATCGGGCGACGATTTCGGTCCGACACCCCTGCCTGACATCTAATATCTTCCTCAGGCATATGGATGGATTCTGACTCAACGGGCTTCCATAGAGTCCAAGAACACCCAACCCGAGTCTCGTATCAAGGAGATATGACCTCCGGCGTCGAGGTCATGCGCAGCCAATCTCACGAGCCGACTCGGATCGACGAAAGTCGCGACCGGCGGACGAGCTCGGTCCGACACCCCGCCTCCGACATCTAATATCTTCCTGTGGCATAGCGATACCCTCGACCAATGGGCTTTCCATAGAGTTCTAAGAACACCCAACCTTATTCAGATTTAAGGAGATATGACCTTCCGTCGGAGGTATCGCGCGCAAATGTTTCGACGAAATCGGGATCTTGACGACGAACTGCATCAAGTGACGAGCTCAAATTTCTGACAGACGAAATGAAGTTTCCTTCGCAGTTGTCTAAGCCTCATGACAAGTTGAACTCGCATGACGAGTTGAGCTTCCTCGCATGACGAGTTGAGCTCTTCGTGACGAGGTCCGACTCTATTTGACGACCTCTATACGACCTTCACCCATTTGACTGCTCGCAGTAAAGACCATAACTCGTCTACAGGTCCGAATCGGTGAAATTCAAAGCCTAACATCGCTCACTGACGTGGCTACAATTTCCTGCAGAAGGACTTACTGCCAATTTCCCTTTATTTCTGACCCAAAACCTGATCTAAGGTCCGGCTTGCTGACCTAATTGCGTAACCGACCATCAGATTTAGCCAAGAGTCGACCGGTGTGCGACCATAACTCGTCTACATGTGATATCCAAATCGATAAATCAAGAGCCTGTCATCAAGTTAATTTATGTGGCTACAATTTATCGTAAGGACTTACCTGTATTCCCTTTATTTCTGACCTAAAACTCGCTTCTAAGGCTTCAAAGCATCGCATATGATCAAACATATAATTTTCTAGTCAACTACAATCAGACCCTTCCTAAAACACATATCTGTGATCCTTGTTCTTCCAAACTTAACTCGACAAGAATGAGACGGGAGTTTCCAAACCCAAGACATGTATCCATTCAAATTTAGTAGTTCCATACCTCGTAATCTTCTTCTTCTTCTTCTTCTTCTTTCTTCTCTCTCTCTCTCTTTCCTCTTTCGTTCGATTCGCTTCCTCCTTTTCCAAAGACCAAAATGAGATATTTATTTCTTGCCTTTATCCCTTTTATTTCTCTTTCTAATCAGCGATAAACTTCCTCCCCTTCCTTTAAGCCACTTGTCTCTTCCACAAATTTCATCCTTATTTCATTCTAACATCTTTCTTTTATTACTCTTTTGGTCCTTCAACTCTTCTACTATTTCAAGTAAATCAATTTATGCTATTTCTACAATAGCCTCTAATCTTCTTTATTATTTGTAATTTAACTATGCATATTTACTTTTTTTTTTTTATCTTTATTTTATTCCTGAAAAATATACTGTTACTTTTATTATACCCTAAACATGTTATAAAATCACTAGCAAGATAATTCGTACAGCACACCCAAATTTTTCGGTCTATCAATCATCGTGCCCATAGTTTTATGGGCCTAGGTCCGCCAGGCTGCCGGGCCCCTCGATTAGCCTTTGAAACTGCTCAGTCTGGCAACCTAAGGAACCCAAACAGTAGTCCCAATAAAACCAAACACATTCACTACTCAATAAAGGCTTCTAGAACATTCTTACAATCGTCCTCTAGCCTAAGATACACGTAAAGAATGAAAGATATAAAGTTTGGTGCATAAGTATGCCTAAAAACTAAATCTTATTAAAATGCACCTATAGGCATCAGTGGTTACACAAAACAAAAACAAATGTGTCCAAACAACCATGATAGACCCAATGCAAATCTGTCCAAGTAACCATACCCAACTGATTGTCAAAAGAAAAGAAAAGGAAAAAGTGGAAGAAAAAGAAGAGTATGAAATATTATGTTTGAAGACTCCTCTCGTTTCAGCCGTACACCTCGACCACTGCGACACCGGAGGGCGCCAGGATAGAGGGGCACCTAGCCTTGGTGAAGAACCTTGGAAAAGGGGAATTGGCTACTCGACCGCTACGACTTCGGAGGGCGCCTGGAGAGGGGGGCACCTAGCCTTGACAAAGAACCTTGGAAGAGAGGAATTGGCACAATCAGGCTTCCCACCTAGGACATCTGGTAAGTCGACATGGATGTCGTTCTCAAACACACAATATCCATTGGAGACAAACAACTGCAAAGATTTCTGAAAGCCTAACTCCATAACTTCTCCACCTTCACTAGCCTATGGATGCAGGTGAGGGAGGAAATCACAATGGGGGAAAGCTTAGTGCAACGGAAGAGGAATCCATTGGCAACTTCATGGACTTCGGAGATTCATCCCAATATGTATAGGGGAGGGGCTTCAAAAGGCACATTGAATGCATCATCGGAATATCACGCGCATTGGAACATATGCCCATTAATAACCTATAATTCTCTATACTTAGGGTCTCGAAACACAGTATTTTTCCTCGACTCAGCGCATAATCCTCCAAGAGAAAAAAAAAACAAGGGCATCAGGAGTATCGTAGCCTAAGCCCAATCTATTACTCATCAGACTAGCGCTCAGCAGCCGGCCGCTCTAGCCAAGATCACGAGCGGCCTGCCGCCATCGTATTAAAGTCATGCGGGAACTAACCAAACGGGAGAGTTTTAAACCCCTTACTGATCCCGAAATTCCCTACCGACCATCCCACCCTTCATATAGCTAGCGCACTGATAATACAAAAATTATATTTATCCACCCGGGATATCCCAAAGATCCAAACTGACACGCCCCAAAAACAAATCCCACACAAGTAGAATTAGTCTTGATAAGAAAAGAGACAAGCATCACTAAAATTACGGCATTATCTCTCTTATAATCAACGAGTAAATTTGGGCGATAGCTCGGGCGCTCCCACGGCGAGCCAAGACAGAACTTCAACTACGTTAACTCACTTTTCTTTCTCCACCTCGCAACTTAATTATCTGAGATAATATTGCATACACCAGACCCTTTTTTTTTTTCGGGACAAAGATCACGCCACACGCTCTAAAGCGTCTGACGATCCAAGTACGACAATCATCATCATGACAGACCAAACTTCAAACTACATATATATATATATATATATATATATATATTCAAACATGCATCTTGTTCTTCCATTCCATCATGATGATCATGATCATCAACAAAATCTTTGTTATTACTAGGGAAGATTCGTATAAAATCATCAGTGACATACCCAAAGGACATAGAAGAGATTGTTTTGTTAATATTCTGCAGAGTATAACATTCGGGTAAGCAGTACTCCTTTATCCTTTGAATATATATGGCTTTTACAAATACACAGATGTTCACACCAGTTGTAGGATTCTTACCGCTAGAGACCTTTAAATTGAAATACCCAAAGACTTGGAAAATAACATGGAAAGAGAATAAAAAAAGGAAAGAATATTTAAAGAAAAATAAAAAAATATATTTAAATTTAATAAATTAATTATATATGTTTATTCAAATTAGATTATTTTATTATATAAGGACTCAAAAAATTTAAAATATATAAAATTTTGATTAAATTTGATTTTTTTATTTTTTATTTTCCACTATATTTTTGCACTTTCCGAGTTCCGAAGACAAAAATTTCCTAAAACATTTCCCCTCAAGATTTTTCATCCGTATTCTTTCTTTCTTTGTATACGGGGATATGTGTTTTATAAGCTTTATGTTTTTTAACTGAAAACATTCCTACTTTTTCCTCCCACGGCTATCGTGCAAATAAAATATATATATATATATATATATATATATATATATATATATATATATATATATATGGGATATTCATGGGTTTTCCAACATTTAGCCAAAAAAAATTCTTCTTGAGAAATAATCATAAGTCTAGTGTACTTTTAGTTTTTGGGAAAAATGTCTCTTAGAAGGAATAACATTTTTTCCTTGGTTCCTGCAAAATGTTTTTTGAACGTTTCTAGTATAATATTTTTTCTATAATAAAAAATGTTTCTTAAGAAAAAAATATTATACCTGATTTTAATTTTATAAATAATTTTAAAAAATAGTTTTTACATTTTGTCATATTGCTTAGCTTTACTCCAAAATACTTGTAATTACTTAATGTTTGTACCTAAAAATACAAAAATAGACGAGTATGACGGATTATTAAAGATTTTAATAAAACCATCAAAATGACTAGCGCATGCTTCAATAAAGAGATGTGTTTTGACTCCGAACTTACAAAGAGAGTGTCCAAAAGTTATTATATACTAATTTAGTGGTAAAACTTTCCTAGAAATGTAAAAAAAAAAGGAAAAAATATGTATGAGACTACTAATTTAAAATTAATTATACTAAGTCAATATAATAATGTAATATACACATTTACTAATTATAATACTATATTCGTTAATTATGATAATACATTTATATTTTTAGAGAGTAACTGAACCATGTAAATTATTTTCAATTATTTAGGGCGTAGTAAATCCAATTTATGTACAATTATTTTCAAATTTAAGACTTATAAATACTTTTCTCCAAAAATAAAGTTTTGAAGATTATTTCCAATTCTACTAAAACAGTACCAAATGAAAAGCCCAATTATACCCCTCCCATTATTTACCGTTGGTCTTCCTCTTCTTCTTCAACCCCAAAATCTTCTTCAATATGCTGATAGCCTTGATTGCAATACCCTGTTTATTGTATGCAGCGGGTTGCGATGCCACCTTTTTTCTGCCCTTTACCTGTTCGACGAAATTCCCCAGAGAAGCCCCGTTTCCGGCGAACGATCGAACCAGATCAGGAAACAGCTTTCTCATCGAAGCCTTAAAAGAACGCGAGACGTTGATCTGGATCTTCCACGAAGATGAAGATGAAGACGAACCGCCATCATCGCCGCCTCTGTAGTACCCGACTTTGACACGGCCATCGGTGTAGGCGTTGCAAGCTTCCAATATGAAGCTCGCCCGGTCGCGAAAATGGGCGGCGATCAATGCTTCGAAGTTTTTGGGGGGATTGCGGAGAAGGTAAAGCATCGTCTTGCAGGACAAGACGAAGACAGATTCACTGTACGCCATGGAATTCTTTTCCCACAGAATCGGAGCGGGGAGAGCCTCGTGGGCTGGTTCGTTGAAATAGGGCTTCTCGTTGAGAACTAGGGCTTGGAGGGAAACCAAGACCTGTAGAACCGTCGATTCGGAAGGATCCCATTTCTCCTTCTTCTTCCCCACCCATGTGTTGAGCAGACTGAGACAAATCCACCCATCCGCGTACAGATTAGGGTTCAATCGAAGCCCGAACGATCGGTAGTGAACCTGCGGAGGAAAGGAAGGGTAGTTATGCGGAAACGCGATGTCGAAGACGAAGAGGCCGTCGTGGTACGGCGTTCCGGCGGCGCCGACGATGACCGCCCGGAGAAGGTCGATCCTCCGTTCGTAGACCCGGACGAAAATCGAATCGGGGAGATTCTTCTCGAGGATTCTCCACTCCTGCACGATCTTAGTGTAGACACCACTGGCTGTGTTACTGAAGCAGTCGTCGTTGTTCTTGTTCTTGTTGAGTTTGAGATAGTGGTGGTCGGAATCGTCGGAAACGACGTCGAATCGCCTGAACTCATATTTATCTTCCTCCACTATCTCTCCATTTAGATCCATAACAGCTCTCTGGATGATGAGAGAATGTTCTGAAGTGATGGGGGAGATTGGAGGTTTTTTTTTTTCCATTTCATTTTAACTATGGAAATATGAAATATCTTCCTGTTTTTTCTCGTTACTTCCTTTATTCATGCAATAAACAGTTTATATCAGCTACCTCAGTCTAATTCTTTTATTTAATGTTGTGATCATCATTATCCACATAATCTATGTTATTAACTTATTAGAAGGGAAGATTCAAAATGACTTAGTGTAGCCAATTTACTATATTATATATTACAAAGTTATTAACTTTCAAAATATAAAAAAACAAAGACAAAGGACATAAAAGAGGTGTTAAAACTTAAATGTTTTGAAGGTTAAGGTTACATCTGTTTTTTTATTTAATAATAGTATTAAATATTAAGTTGTTTATTTTTTAATATTAAGTAATAAAAAAGACTGTTATCTCTTATTTTTATTGGGTAAAAGTAGTGTTTTCTATTTTAAAGGTAAATTTTTTTTAATAGAAAAACAAAATATTTTAGTTTTTTGTATTCAGATTTTTTTAATTTTAATGATACAAAAAAATTAAAACAAATAAATTGAAAGCTATTTAGGTTGTAGCTTTTAGCAAAAAGCTAAAATACAAAATCCGCAAGATTTTCTCCATCCTACCCTATAATCTATAACCGATTCCTAGATAGGAGGATTCTTAATTCTTAATGATAGACGTTACCTTTAATTGAAATACCTGAAAATTTCTTAAAAAATTTCCCATAAAATACCCGACAAGCAATGAATTTTCAGTTTTTGAAGTCCAGTGGATTGGTGGAGAGAATTATCTGATGTTCTCATTCTAATTGGTTTAAGTTGTTGTAAGGGGACCATAGAAAATATGTAAGGGGAGTTTTACATGGTTCGGGTAGGCTCCTTCTTAGTGTTTTTTAAATGTTTCTACCATGATATTTTTTTTTCTATAATTAATTTTAAATGGCTCAAGAAGCATTTCTTTCATAGAATATTATTATTATTATTAGCCAAAGAGGCCTAAGGGAATAGAGAATGAATCATGTTAGAGTCTCCATAAAGTGAACTATGTAAAAAAAAAAAGAAATTAAAGAATATTATAATTGATTTTTAATATTGCAAGTGATTTTTTCATTTTTTCCCCCCTCGTCTAATCTTATTCCACAAGGTAAAACCTCTTGTGACCTTCACGAGAATTAATAGCTTCAAGACGATCTCCGATGTGTTGATATCAATGATGACTTATTATTCCGATGAATCATTTCTCTAAAGGGTTTGACTCATTATTTTGATGAATCAAGAGAGAGAAGAAGATTATGTAAACACTTAAAATCTTACTTATGACAATTTTTTCTAAAGAATTTACCAAACCATTATGAAACAAACCCAAAGCTGACCATACACCCCCATCTAATAGGTAGATAACTTTTGCTACTAAGTGTAGTTTTAGTAAATTTATATTAAATATGCAATGAAGGGATTGGAGTCCCATATCAGTCTAATGTTTGGCCTGACCACGTACCAACTCCAAAATTACAAATTGGAAAGGGCATATAAGAAATACATCCCTTTCCCAGCTGTATAATGTAATGTATGACCCCTAAAGTATTATATAATGTATGACCCATAAAGTATAATATAATGTATGACCCATAAAGAATGCTGTACCATAAAAAAAACCCAATTCTACCCCTCTGTTTCTGTTTTATTACTTTCCGTTGATCCCTTCGCGACAACGCTGTTGCTCTTCTTCTTCCTCTTCTTCAACCCCAAAATCTTCATCAATATGCTTACAGCCTTGAATCCGATACTCTGTTTCTTGCGAGCGAGTTGATGTTGGGATGATGACGACTCGTTTTCTCTGTCCTGTTTTACCTGTTCGAAGAAATCTCCCAGTGATGCCCCGTTTCTGGTAAACGACTGGACCAGATCAGGAAACATCTTCTGCATCGAATTCATGAAAGTAGTCGAGACGCGCACGTTAGCCGAAGACGACGATGATGAAGGAGAAGACGAAGAACCGCCATGGCCGCCGCCTCTGTTGTAGTATCCGACTTTGACGCGGCCATGGGTGTAGGCGTTGCAGGCTTCCAGTATGAACAGCGCACGATAGCGGAAATGCGCGGCGATCAATGATTCGAAATTTTTGGGGGGATTTCGAAGCAGGAAAAGCATTGTCTTGCAGGACAAGGCAAAGACGGATTCGCTGTACGCCATGGAATTCTTTTCTCCCAAATTCAGACCGGGTAGAGCCCCGTGACCCGGTTCGTTGAAGTAGGGCTTCTCGTTGAGAACGAGGCCTTGGATCGAGACCAGGATCTGAAGAACAGTTGACTGAGATGGGTCCCACTTCTCCTTCTTCTTCCCGATCCATGTGTTCAGCAGACTCAGACAGACCCGCCCGTTCGCGTACATTTGTTCAATCGGAGCCCGAACGAGTAGTAGTACACCATCGGAGGACTGTTGGGGTAGTTTGGCGGGAATGCGATGTCGAAGACGAAGAGACCGTCGTGGTACGGCGTTCCGGCGGCGCCGACTATGACCGCCCGGAGAAGGTCGATCCTCCGTTCGTAGACCCGGACGAAAATCGAATCGGGGAGATTCTTCTCAAGGATCTTCCACTCATGCATGATCTTCGTGTAAACGCTACTCTCTGCATTACCGAAACAGTCGGCGTTTCGGTTGGGTTTGAGATAGTGGTGATCGGAATCGTCCGAAACGACGTCGAATCGGCTGAACTGGTATTTGTCTCTCTCCTTCTTCTTCTCCTCCATTATCTCTCCGTTTAGATCGATAGCCATAGCCACAGCCACCGATCTATCGGCTTTTGGGAAGTCTTCCTCTCCTTCTAAACAGGCTATGAAGTGAGTTGGAGGCTGATCCCATTAGTTTATCTTTTCTTTCGTTTTACTTAAGGCTCTGTTTGGATCCAGAAATAAAAAAAAATACCAAGGCTTTGTTTGGAATTGGAAAAGCATTAGAGAAAGAAAATAGCAAGAAAAAAAGATTTAAACTTATTAAATCAATCATATATATTTATTCAAACTCATTTTATTTATATATTTTTAGAATTAAAAATTTTAAAATAAATAATAATTTTATTATATTTAATTTTTTATATTTTTATAATAAAACTAAACATGAAAAAAATAATTTCAGTTACTATTTTTTCTTTTCAATTTTTCTGGTTATAAATTTTTAAGTTTCTTTTTATTTTTCTTAAAAACTAACATATTTTTAAGTTTTTACTTTTTATTTTTTGAGTGAAATATTTTTAAGTTTTTTATTCTTTTGGATAATTAGATAAGAGAAACGAATAAATCGAGTTGGAATATTTTTTTCCCTAATATCCTCGCAACCTGCTTGAGTTTGACTCACTCAATTTCATGCTCTCTCTCTTTATTAATTTTGTTTTGTATCAAACCGAATTTCACTCGGAAAAGGGAATATTATCTCAAAATTATTGGGTGGGAGTGAAAAAGATAAAAAAAGAAACAAAACCTAAAGAGGAAGTTGTCACAAAAAGGAATATATAATGACTCATTTTTTAGATAGAATATGGGGACTGGAAACCAACCAGTGGGAATCAGTCAACTCTCTCCAACTACTCTTTCCGTTTCGAATCCCACTTTTGTGTGATTCCTTTTCCTACTATTTCCGGCTTATCATTTATTTATTTTAAATCATGTGATAATTAACCGTAAAATAATATATATAGATAAGAATAATATGATGCATAAAAATCCCAAATTGCTGTTGAGGTTAAGTAAAAAAAAGATATACAAAAAAAAAAAAAGAGAAATTTATCAAAACTTACAAAAATATATTTTTATCAAATGCTGTCATGAAGTGATTGATCATAGCCGACAAAGCCTTTTACTATATATCACCCCCAGATTTTCAAGCCCAACCTCTTATTTTAAAGTTCATTTTTATTTTTTTAGAACTTGAGACATCTGGTTAACCTATGAGAGAATCTAACTATCTTACTTTAAAGCTCATTTTTATTTATTTTTTAAAATATTTTTTCGTGAGACCTTGCGACATGAATGTGGAAGACGCTTTGGGCGCATACAGTACTGCACAAACTCTATCATATAACACATATACATTCTTAAGGATCGAACTTGAGATCACTGGTTAAATTAAAAGAGATCCTAATGAAATTTTTTTTTAAATATTGTACAATAATTACAGAAAAATTAGATGATTGAAATTTTCTTTGATTAACTATTAAAATTCATGATCCAAATATGGTAAAATTAAAAGTAATTGTCAATTTCCTAGGGAGAAGATATAAATACATGAGCCTCCACCAAGAAATTGTCTATGAAAAGATAAGATTAGCTTTTTCTAAATGATGGAATTCCGGCGTCAAGCATGCACAAGTATAACCATGCGGAATCCATCCCATGCCCCGCCTATTTTCCTCACTAAAGTATTGAGGCTTTGTATGGTTGTCATCCCATCTTATCAATCCAATCAATTCATCATTAAAAGGTACGTGAATAAAAGGGAGTTTGGGATATTTAGTTTTTTTTTTTAATAGTTTAAAAACTATTGCCCAAAAAATTATTAAATTATTTGATTAAAATATATATATTTTAAATTATAAAATAAATAGATTAAACTATCAGTCTAATATAATATATCTAGGCTATGACAACTGGGCAAATGCCACTGTCTCAACAACCGACTCTTCATAATTTAAAAATTAAAACGTCATATCACCAACAACATTATCGCGTATTAAAAATGTGCAAAACCCTTCTTCCTCCTCACAACGACCGACAAGCCGAAATCGTTGATTTTTGTCTTATATTTTCTCTTATAGTACTTCATTCGACTCTACAACAGGTAACCCTTCTACATTGGACTGTTTTTTGTTGAAAATTTATTAATTTTGTTGATAATGTGATGATAAATCTTTGGGTTTAGTTCATATTTTAATCTATGGTGATAATCTTTTGTTGGTGTAGTATGTTTTGTTGATAATGTGGTGATTAAATGTGTATTTTCTTGAGAAACAAACATATGGAAGTTAAGACCTTGTTTAGTAGCTGTTTTTTAGAACTATTTGTGAGAACAATTATTTGCAAACACATAGAATATAATTGTGGTGTTTTCTGAAAAGTGTTATTATTATCTAACTTTAGTGTTTTTTGTATTTTTAATACTTAGGCCAAGAGAAATAAAAGAATGAGAGCTATGATAGCTACGTAGTTCGTTCGGTTTATGTGTATTTGACACTCTCAATAAAGGTCCTAACAAGGGTTTAATATATTTTTTTTAAAATAAGTTCACTGCTCTGCATAAAATCTACTTTATCATTAATCAAAATTGTTTGTTATAAGGGGCATTTTATTTTTCGTAATCGTAGATTAAAATGGGCATTTTATTTTTATTTTTGGTTTTTTTCTAAAAAAACAATTTGCTTTTTTTTTTTCTTCCCATTAGCTTATTTTTTAATATTTAAAATTTTATTGGGAATAGAAAAAGTCAAAATATTAGCTATATTTTATAATCTACACAAAATATTTTAATATCTTTTAAAAATCCAAACAAAATATTTCAAAATATTTTTTAAAAAAATTTCATCAATCTATTATTTTTAAATTATTGATTTTATATATTCTAATTTAGTTATATGAAATAAATAAATATAATAATTATTTTTTGTAAGAATGATAATAATAAATTATGTATCATAATAATTTTATCATTTTAATTTTTTTTTGTAAATATGTTAATATATTATATAAATATATTTTATTTTATCATAATAATAAATTTATATTATCATTACACAAACAATTACTGAACTTAAATTAAATTATTTTTCTTAATATATTTAGGATGTTGATTTTAAATCTCTAAAAACCAAACAACTTAATACTTAATATAAATATAATATTAAAAAAATAAACAATTTAATACTTATTACCAGAAGACATTCAACATTCACCATATCTGTAGCAAGAATACGCCTCTAAATTACTTGATTAAATTTCATTTTATCCCGAAATTCGAGGTCGCAACAGAAAATCTAAGCACCAAATAAACTGGCACAATCTCACCGACTCTTCATTCATAGCCATGTAGGTTTGCCTAAGTAAATTCGATTTGCCAGAAATTTTTATTTAAATATTTTAAGTAACTAACTTAATAATTGAGTATTTCGCTTATTCATTTATAAAATTGATATTTTGGCTATCTCTTTATAACATGGTGGTTTTAAAATAATTATTATTATAATATATGATTACTATATTAAACTTTTGTTGTTTTAACTATTTTATTTTTCAATTTCTAAATGTATATTTTTAATATAATTTATATGATAATTTAATATTTAAAAATCTTGTATGAAAATTTACGAATGCATTTGAATTAAATAAATCACGCTTAATATTAAATATATTTTTATTTATCTCATTAATCATATTTTAAATATTTGCTACCTCATTTTTTTTATTTATCATTTAAATTTTATTCAATCATTTATATATATATTTTTTGATAAAAATGAAGTTGTACTAGTTTATAAATTAAATTAAATTTAATAACTAAATTATCAGTATATTTTAAATAATTTTCTTACTTAAACTAGTGTTAATAACAAAATAATTTTTTTTTAAATAATTAACAAAAATATATACTAACTTCTTTCCTAATATGATTATATCTTTTAGCAAGATGAATTTTCAAACAAATAGGATATTTCATTATTATACGGTTGAGATGCATTTTTGGAATTTTTTTTTATTCAAAACATAAATGAAATTTATGTTGTTAATATTCTGAATTAATTAATAGATGATGATAAATCAACCACCATCAAATATATACATATTTCTAATGTGAAATCACATGTTATTCTTATATATAAGGAGGATGAGGATGAAGATTAGAGACATATGAGATTTTATTTAATACTTTGGAGTTGTTGTAACACCCCAAATTATATCATAATAGTTTTATGTCATGTTTAAAGTAAAATGGAAGTGGGTTAAGTATGAAAAAGGATACAATCGGAATTTTTAAATAAGTACAAAGGATAAGTGGTAAATTTGACAATTTAAGGACAAGGGATATTAAGTAAGATGGTTATATGTTATTGAATAATTATGATAAGTTGATGTACAATTAGAATGAAATAGAAGCACCCAATAGCAAAAATTAAAAGTGAAAGCCAAATAAAGAGACAAACTTGTCTCACAATAGGGAAAAAATCCAATTTGGGTATGAGAGAGCTTAAGGAACCGGTTTTTTTTTTTTTTGGAGAAAGAGATCAAATAGCTTGTGCTATCCATTGTTTGGCTTAGTTTTGGTTCAAGCAAAGAGAAAACAAAGTTCTTACCTCTTTTTGTACAATTTAGAAGGAAGAAGAAAGAAGAAAAAGAGAGGAGAGGAAGAGAAGGTTTCAAGAAAATTAAGGTTAGGAAACTACCGTAACTTCTCCCTCTTTGTTTTGTTGTTTTTGCCGGGGTTTGAGTTTTGGTTTAGTTGGTTTCATTGTTATTTACAAGGTCCTCAATTGATGAATTTTAATGTACAAGTAAATGCCGCTTTTGGTGAATGTCAGAAAATTCCCCTAAACCCTGGCGAATTATTCGAATTACAACTTGGTCTGTGTAATGCTCCAATTTAGGAAATTTCAGTTGGAGAGGAAACCTAAGACTTGTGACTACATTTTCCAAGGAGGATCTTAAAGTATTAAGATGACTTAAGACTCCTCGAATTTAGTCTAAAGACTGTTATCGGTTCTTTATTTTTGAAACAGAGCAATCCTAGTTATTTAGGACATATCCTTGAGTTTCTTGTGATTTAAATTAATGATTCAAATTGAGACAACCCTTAACACCGTAGCCTTCAAATAAGTATGAGCAACTAATGTCAAATTATGGAGCAGATCTTCGAACCTGGGTCTCAAGGGCCATAAAATTAAAGAAACTAGGGCAAATGATACCATTGACATTAAAATGTCATAACTTGAGTTTGGATGGTTCAAAAGGAGTGATTCCAATTTCTGAGTAAAATAGATTCATAGAGGAACAAAGCGCATGAAGAAAACATGTTGAGATTTTGAACTCATTGTACTCAGAAAATAAGGGAAGTCGGACCCTGTTTTGGGAAAGGATTTTCACATCCTCTCTATAGATTTCGAGACATCTAAATGTCTCTTATATACTCTCAAAGATATTTGAATGGTTTTGTATGAAAAAATAAGTCTGTAACTTAGCTAAGTGAGATAAAAAAAAATTGACTTAAAAGTTGGTACGATTTAATGCTAAATAATATGTAATAAATGTAATTAAATAATAAAGGACAATGAATTATAGTCATGTGAAGAAAGATAATACATGTATAGTTGGTATATAAAGTAGCATAAAATACATTCCTATGATAATAAGAGATATGTGAAAGTGTTTTTTGTGAATATGAGAATAATGGATATTGAATATCTCATATGCATGCATGATAGCAATAGTTATTCATGTATATGAGATATGTGATCAAAACGTACAAAACCGACACTGGGCTATGATCGTGCAATGGATAGATTTTACGCCTATTAGTGATTCAACACAGATCACACAGATAAGTTTATTCTTTTAGAACTCGAGACATCTGGTTAAGTTATGAGAGACTCTAACTATCTTATTTTAAAGCTTATTTTTATTTATTTTTTAAAATATTTTTCTTATAGCACTCGAGCTTATTTATTGTGACGTGTCTATAATAAGACTTTAAGCCATACTGCTGCACCTAGATAAATCCTCATACAAGCCGTTATGAGGGATTACAAGGATGGTAAAGCTCTACCATATAACATATGTGCATTCTTAATGATCGAACTCGAGATCACTGGTTAAATTAGAAGAGATCCTAATGAATTTTTTTTTTAAATATTGTACAATAATTACAGAAAAATTAGATGATTGAAATTTTATTTGATTAACTATTAAAATTCATGATCCAAATATGGTAAAATTAAAAGTAATTGTCAATTTCCTAGGGAGAAGATATATATACATGAGCCTCCTCCACCAAGAAATTGTCTATGAAAAGATAAGATTAGCTTTTTTCTAAATGATGAACCTGGAAGGTCAAGCATGCACAAGTATAACCATGCGGAATCCATCCCATGCCCCGCCTATTTTCCTCACTAAAGTATTGAGGCTTTGTATGGTTGTCATCCCATCTTATCAATCCAATCAATTCATCATTAAAAGGTATGTAGAATAAAAGGAGTTTGGGATATATTTAGTTTTTTTTTAATAGTTTAAAAAAAACTATTGCCCAAAAATTATTAAATTATTTGGATTAAAATATATATTTTTTAAATTATAAAAATAGTTGTATTTGAAACTATTCCCCAATATAATATGTCCGCCACGTAGATGACAACTGGGCAAATGCCACTGTCTTGAACAACTGACTTCATAATTTAAAAAAAATTAAAATGTCGTTATCACCAACAACATTATCGTGTATTAAAAATCTGCAAAACCCTTCTTCCTTCTCTAGTTCTCTCATTTCTCTCATGTTCTCTCATTAAGGCTTGGAAATCAAGTGATTTTTGTCTTATATTTTCTCTTATAGTACTTCATTCGACTACATAGCAAGTAATCCTTTTACATTAGACTGTTTTTTGTTGAAAATTTATTACATTGCTGATTTTGTTGATAACGTGGTGATAAATCTTTGGGTTTAGTTCATATTTTAATCTATGGTGATAATCTTTTGTTGGTGTGGTATGTTTTGTTGATAATGTGGTGATTAAATGTGTATTTTCTTGAAAAACAAATATATGGAAGTTAAGACCTTGTTTTGAGAATGCTTAAATTATTTGTGAGAACAATTATTTGCAAATACATAATAGTAATTTGTTTTAAAATCAAGTATTATTATATAAATTCTAAAGGTTTTTATTTTTAATACTAGCCAAGAGAAAAGAAAGGAATGAGGCAGATAAAGCTCCATAAGCATAGGGGTTCGAGCTGTACACACTATACCAAAATGCATCTCGGTTTGTTTTAAATTAAACATGCATCTTTCGATCCCTAGTCGTTCTCATTTCATTATTATACACTTTAGATGAGAGCGGTTTCTGAGTCCACCCTATAAGAGGATTGAGGCTTTTGGTAAGGTCACAGTTTGTGTTTTTAATTTCTGAATTATTATGTTTGGCAAGTGAGAAAAAGTTGATCGAATGGGAAGGAAAATGTTGTAGGTATTCAAGTAATGTCAGAGTTTGATGAGTTTAATAAAGAAAAATTCCACTCACAATGCACTAGATTTCGATTTAAATTAGGTTTAAAGCGGAGTTTTTTGATTAAAATAATATATATATATATATATATATATATATATATATATATATATATATATATATGTATATATATATATATATATATATATATATATATATTTTAATTACAAAAATAATATATTTTTTGAGCTACGTAGTTCATTTGAGCTACGTAGACGATAATTCCTCAAGAAGGCCGTTGTCCCGAACAATACTCTACATATTTTTAAGATAAGTTTACTATTACGATAACGACTTATCATTAATCAAAATTATTTGTTATAAGGGACATTTTATTTTTTTCTTAATCGTAGATTAAAATGGGTTTTTTTTTTTTTTGGATTTTTTTTTCTTTCTAAAAAGCAATTTGCTTTATTTTTTTTTCCTTTTCTTCACATTAGCTTATTTTTTAATATTTAAAATCATTATAATAGAAAAATCAAAATATTAGCTATATTTTATAATCTACACAAAATATTTTAATATCTTTTAAAAATCCGAACAAAATATTTCAAAATGTTTTTTAAAAAATTTCATCAATCTATTATTTTTAAATTATTGATTTTATATATGATAATTTAGTTATATAGCAAAAATAAATAAATATAATAATTATTTTTGTAAGAATTATAATAAATTATGTATCATAATAATTTTATCATTTTAATTTTTTTCTGTAAATATGTTAATATATTATAGATATATTATACATTTCTTTTTATTTTATCATAATAATAAATTTCAGAGTATGACACATACAAACAATTACTTGACGTAAATTAAATTATTTTTCTTAATATATTTAAGATGTTGATTTTAAACATCTAAAAACCAAACAACTCAACACTTAATAGAAATATATTATTAAAAAAATAAACAATTTAATACTTAATATTGGCAAGCATTATTCAACATTCATCATATTTAGAGCTTTGTGATAATACCGGAAAATTCTCACTGATCACCACTTTATCCTAAATTTTTCGGGAGGTCAATAGAAATTTAAGTATCCAATAAAACTCGACCAATTTACCGACTGCTTGGCCCGGGGTCTGTCACTGTGTTACCTAATTCACAAATTTTTATTTAAATTTTTAAGAATTACCAAAGAATCGAGATTTTCAATGATTAATCTATAAAATTCGACATTTTACTATCTCTTTGTAACATATGGGTTTTAAAAATAATTATTATTATCATATATGATTAATATATTAAATCTTGTTATTTTAATCTATTTTATTTTCAATTTCTAAATATATATTTTTAATATAATTTATATTATAATTTAATATTTAAAAATTCAGACAGTACTTTACTTATAATGCATTTGAATTAAATAAATTACAGTTTTAATATTAAATATATTTTTATTTATCTCATTAATCCTATTTTAAATATTTACAATTTCATTTTTTTATTTATCCTTTAAATTTTATTCAATCATATATGTTTTTTTTTGATAAAAATGAAGTTGTACTAGTTTATAAATTAAATTAAATTTAATAACTAAATTATCAGTATATTTAAAATAATTGTATTACTTAAACTAGTGTTAATAACAAAATAATTAACAAAATGAATTTTCAAACAAATAGAATATTTCATTATTATACGATTGAGGTGTATTTTTGGAATTTTTTTTTTATTCCAAACATAAATGAAATTTATGTTGTTAATATTTTGAATTAATTAATAGATGATGATAAATCAATCAATGAGATATACATATTTTTAATGCTAATCACATGTTATTAAAGGCAGGAGGATAAGGATGAAGATTACGAGACATATAAGATTTCATTTGATACTTTGGAGTTGTTGTAACATCCCAAATTATACTAAAATAGTTTTATGTCATGTTTAAAGTAAAATGGAAGTAAAATTGTGTTTTTAAGAAATTTCCGAGTTAAGTGTGAAAAATGATATAATCGGAATTTTTAAAGAAGTAAAAAGGATAAGTGATAAATTTGACAATTTAAGGACACAAAGGACATTAAGTAAGATGATTATATGTTATTGAATAATTATGATAAGTTGATGTGCAATTAGAATGAAATAGAATGACCCAATAGCAAAAATTAAAAGTGGAAGCCAAATAAAAAGACAAACTTGTCTCACAATAGGGGAAAAATCCAATTTGGGTATGGGAGAGCTTAGGGCATTGGTTTTTTTTTTTTTTTTTTTTTTTTGAGAGTAGATCAAGTAGTTGAAGCCTCCATTGTTTGGCTTAGTTTTGGTTCAAGCAAGTGGAAGCAATAAGTTCTTACCTCTTTTTGTACAATTTAGAAGGAAAAAGAAAGAAAAGAAATAGAGAAGAAAGGAAGATATTATTTCTACAAATGCTAAGGTTAGAAACTACCCACTTCCCTCTTTGTTTGTTGTTGCTTGGCTTTTGTAATTGGTTTAAAGTTGGTTTTGATTGTTATTTGGTCAAAGGGCTACAATCGGTGAATTTTAATATAATAGAAATGTTTGGGGTTTTAGGGGAAATGTGCTGAAAATTCTCCCTGCACCCTAAGTGAATTATTTGACTATAACTTGCCTAGTGCTCTAATTAAGAAATTCCAGTTTGAGAACCATATGTGGATTACATTTTCCAAGAAGAGCCTAGTATTAAGATGACTTTAAGACTCGAATTTGGGTCTAAAGACCTGGCTGTCGGTTTTGTTTCAAATAGAGCAATTTCGATTATTTAAGACATATGGAATTTCGTACCTAAATTGATGATTCCAATTGGATAAGTGAACCCAGAACAGAGCTTCAAATAAGTAAGTGAATCCAGCGCCAAATTATGGAGTTAAGATCTCAAACTGGTCTCATAGTCTCGTACCAAATGGTAAATCTAGCAAATCAGACAAATTTTTGGCATTAAAATGCCATAACTTGAGTTTGAATGATTAAAATGGATTTTGATTCTAACTACAGTAGAAAACATTCATGTGTTTTTTAAATAAAGTGCATAAAGGAAACATGTTGTGATTTCGAACTCATTGTACCCAGAAATTAAGGAAAGTTGGACCCTGTTTTAGGAAAGGATTTTCATGTCCTCTCCTATAGGATTTTGAGACATCTAAATGTCTCTTATATACTCTCAAAGTATTATTGGAGATGGTTTGAGATAAAGAAATTGACTTAAATTTTATATGATTTAATGCTAAATAATATGGAATAAATAAAATGGAATAATAAAGGACATGAATTCTAGCCATGTGAAGGAAAAAGAATACATGTACAGTTGGTACATAAAGTGGCATATAATACATTCCTATGATGATAAGAGATATGTGAAAGTGTTTTATTAGAATAGAATAATTAGATAGTGAATATCTCATATGCATATATGATAACAATAGTTATTCATGTATGTGGGATATGTAATGAAAACGTAATAAAACTGATTACCTACTTATGACCAGGTAGATGGAACTATTAGGGATCATTGCGATCCCGTTTGGGTCATATAGTACAAGATAGATGAGAGATCACCGTCAAAAGAAGGTATCCTTTGGTACATATAATCATTTCCCGTATCCACTTTCAAAGCACATTATATATGTGTAAAAGAGATGGAAGAGATATGAATAAATGAGACATGAATCATAAACATAAGAAGTAATTTGTAATATATAATGGAAATATAAATACATGAATAGTCACAAATATAGACTTAAATGATATTGAATTGGATAGACAAAGTAATGTAGTTAGCATAGCACATGATTAACATAATCAATTAAATTATTTAATCAGGAAGTTCATGAATTATTGTAACTTTATTGTGTTTATATGATTATATAGATATATATATATATATATATATATATATATATATATATATATATATATATATGCATAGCAAGTTGCATGAGTATTATAATGTGATAAGTATGGTTAAGGGTCATCATATAAGAAGAATCCTCACTAAGCTTTATAAGCCAAGACGGTGTTTATCCCTTGAGATCATACATCGGCCAGAGAATACTACTTCACATCAACATCAAAGGCATCTCAAGATAGTGCTCACTTTTGGCATGGTTTCTTTTAATGTTCTATTCGAATCGCATAATGTATATAAACTTTTGGGTACAATGAAATGATTTGTAACAATATGTAAGTAATGTTAACGCTTCACATGGGGTATGATAGTGTTGTTTTGTAATATATGTTAAATTATATGATTATATTTAAGGAATGTTTTAGATATTCTCGCTTAATCAGTTTAAAGTCTGCGCTCGTGACACCCTTTCCTAACACGTAGTGTGGACTTTCCCCGGCCACGCATCAGATCCGAACCAGTCGTGGATGCCCCGTTATCACTCAATCACTCAAAATCATATCTTTGCGGAAGCAATTTCAAAATTGGGCAAGCCCATAAACATTTACATTTAACAAAATACATTTACAATGAAGGCATTCAAGCCTTTTCAAAATGATTTACAAAATAGATGTTCAGAATTCAAATTGTTTTTACAAAATATCAATATCCAAAAGAAAAATGGAATGAACGTGACCGCCGGAAGATACCCGAAATTTCCTTCTTTATGACCAAGCTCGATCTCGGGTCCGCTCGATCACCATTCATCACTCCAGACTGCATTGGTAAAAAACAATACGCTTACATTTTCGCTGGGGCGGCTTCTATACAAATCCATTCTTCGCATTCGCTTTAAAACAAATCATGCAATTTAACAATTCAAAACTTTCAAACCTTTATGATGATCAATGTAAATACAATACATATATTTGTTATATATACAACTCACTATAGTTCATTGATCATCCCACAAATACACTTTCATATTCAATATTTCACAATCTCAAATTGATTCAATTATGCTCACAAATTCAATTCAGTTCTGCAAATCAATTCAGTTATGCCCTTAACGAATTTAACCCATGTCTTCGATATACAAGATCGAGGGCCACCAAGACGGGTCCAACCGGGTCAGCAGGCCAGATAAAATCCGCTTTATAACACACGGTTCCGCTGGCTGTCGACTCGGGTTATAAAAATCAATTCGTGAACACTACCGATACGTATCTCGCCGGGTCAACTGGAGTGACAACATCAATACAATTGTTCGTAGGCATCGCTTATTTGACCCCTAATATATCAATCTTTTCTAATACGAACTAAATCCTAACATTCTATTATACATGCTCTAAATATTTTATAGCAAAGTACAAAGACAATATGTACATTTGTATAAATAGTTCACTTTCAATAGTCATGCAGTTTTCATATGCAAACATTTTACAATCAATTCCTTCAAATCATTCAAAACAATTCAATATGTTTTTCTTATGCATTTAGAACAAGCCTTACAAATATTGAAACGAGAATAGGAAATATAGAACAAACATGCAAAGTAAACTTGAAACGAGAATAATAGAAGCCTGTGAGAACAAACTCAAAAGATTGTCGTCTTCAATTCCTCGTCCCCGAAATCTCGACTTCAACTTGGGCTTTCCTCCTGTTAACCCCCTAATCCATCACACATATTTCACAATCAAAGAATAACCAAAGAAAAATCATTTGTGCATTCTAGGATTTTGGTTAGGGTTGATGTCTGACTAATACACCTCACTTGACAAATTTTCTGCTTGGGACAATTGAGCCATATTTTTCATATATCCTTCACGAAAAATTATATATCTATGAGTTTATTTTTAGTAGGAATTTGAATCATCTCATTTGGGATCACTCCAAACACAAGTTATGGCATCTTTTATGCTAAACTGGCTCTGGTGATGCCTAGCTCACTCGGTTACCTACTGGTTTTTCTCAATTTCAGGGGTCTTAACTCCATAAATTGATAATAATCCCTTCTACTAATTTGACGCTATGGTTCTAAGGTTTCTTCTCCAATTGGAATCATCCAATTTGATCAATAGAACCCGTTATTGCATTTTACATCCATAATTACCCAATTTGCAAAGCAGATCATTATTCTTACACATAGCTCAATCTTGAAAATTTTATGGCACTTTGGGGTAAATAATTTGTTTACACTCCTTCAAGTAAATTATTCCCCTAGAAGTCTATTTTACCCATAATTTTGAATCACTCAATTTGGATGAGTGAAACTCAACTTATGACCAAAAAACTATAACAATATCCAAAACAGAGCATAACCAGTGAGCTACCTGAGCTCACCTTTAAGCCCGTATTTGTGAGCCTTATAGTTACAATTTGCTCCTGGTATCTTCTATACATTTGTATCCCTATCTCTTATGGTTCTTTACCAATTGGAATCACTTCATTTAGATGATTATAACTTAATCTATAGCCAAAACAAGAACAGAGGTTTTTTACAAAATTTTGACAGCATTTTCTTTGAAAACTCAACATTTTCCCTTTTTACAAACACTACACAAAACCAATCCAAACCAATCCCAACCAATAACACAAAACAACTTCAACACAATCCAAAAACTCATTTACAACAAAAAAAAACTCTTTTTATCCACATTTGGGGTTTTCCCTAACTCAAACACAAGAACAAAGGGTTTGGGTTTATTTCTTACCTCAAATCTCTTGGAACCCTATGCTTTAGCTCCCTTCTTCCTCTTTGATCACTTGGAGACCAAAAATGGGGATGATCTCCCACCAAAATTTGGATATTCCTCAACCCTATTTCTTCTTCTTCTCACTCCCTCTCAAAACGTGATTGCTCAAGAATGAGCCCTCCCAAAGACCACTCTCTTTGGTCTTTTAAACTCATTTAAGTAAGGCCATGTTTGGCCTTCCACCCTATTCTCATTTCATTTTTCAATATTTGGTTTTTAATATCTCATTTCTCAAGGCCTTGTTTGGTTACAAATGCATTCGTTGTTCTCCAAATGGCAATCTAGCTCACACTTATTCCTATTTCTGTACTTAAATCCCCATATTTACACTTAGACATATAAACTTGTTTACAATTGTCCTTTAGGTCTCATTTTTCACATTTCCAAATTTGCCATTTTTCACTTGCAAATTTCCGGTAATCAATTCATTTAGGTATATTATATTTGCATTTGGCTCTTAGCCATATAATCATTTAGTAATATTCATTTAATACTCCCGAAAAATACTCGTTGCTATTTAATTTATACCCTAATATATAATAATTTTTATTATAAAATTATGTATTTTTGGGGCAAGTACACGAGGTGCTAGGTTGGGGTGTCACGTTTGTTTTCTCAGATATATATTATTAAGTTGTTACTTTATTTGTTTCTTGATTTATTACTAAGTAGTTTGGTATTTTGGTTATAACAGTTTTTAAACATTATTTATTTATTTATGTTTGTTTACTATTATTATATTGTTTAGACTCAATCATTTTATATATTAATTATTATTATATATTTGTGTATTATTTTATTTTTATTTGAAGAATGATGAATTTGTAAAATTAATTTTAGCATTTTTAAAGTTTTTGTATGTTTAGCCTGCTTTGGGCTCAAGAACTGCATGCGCTGCCAGGCCACAAAACTGGTACCGAATAGAATTAAAAGATTAGTCCGTACTCGCTGACCTCGCAGCTTGAAATGAGTGATGCTACTCGCTTATCAAATTTCAACCATCATGAGAACCTTTTCATGGTCAAGGCCTTAGAATCCTTGATAGAAGCCACACTGTCTAATATTCATGTCAAGTGGACATATTTTGGCTCAAATGAGGATTTTGATGAGATATGACAAAAAATGATAGGTAATAATGTTCTCATTGATATTATTAAATATGGATATTAATATTCTAATAAAATCATTTATCATATTTTTATTTAAATTAAATAAAAATATTTTAAAAAGATATGTAATAATATCTTATTTAAAATTAATAATAAGATATATTTAATTAATTTTTTTCTAAATATTCAAACAATCTACTTTTTCTATCTTAGTGTATGTTATTCTTAACCATTATGAGAAATTTTGTAATTGAATTTCAATTTTTTTTTAACAAATAATTGAATTAAATAATTGTTGTCATATGCCAAATTTGTGTTTAATAACATTTTTACTCAAATTTTTTTAATTAAAATATTTTCTTCCAGAGTGCTAGCTTGTAAAAAAATCAATTATTTTTTGATACTACAACAAATATTTATATTTTTGAAAGCATTTTTAAAAAAACATGATGAAAAACTTTGAAAAATATAATGGGCATATTAGAGCTTATTAAAGTTCCACTTTTTGAGATTAGTTTTGATTAACAATATTTAAAATTTAGATATCATCTAAGTTTATTTCTCAATTTTTTGTGAAAATAGAAAATGATAATTTTTTTATACAAAATTAGGAGTAGCTTAATTGATTTAAGCTTTTTTGAGGTTTACCCATCAATAATACCATTAGAGGTTTACCAAATTTAACTTCACACGAGACAAATTCCATATGTTAGCCCCATAGGATTAAATGAAGAGCTAGTTTTATGGGTTGTTGTACGAATTTATGGAAAATGTAAAACATTTCCAATTTTAAAATGAACTTTTTAACAATTAATTTAAATCCATATCTTTTACATAACAAACATATTTTGATTAATGATAAAGCGGCTATCTAGGACAACAGATTTATCATTAATCAATACGTGTTAGACGAAGCACTTTGTTGAAAAAGTGTTGCCTACATGACCCAAACGAACTAGATTGGTGTTTTCTAAAAAGTGTTATTATTAACTGTTATATTTGTAAATTTTAAAAATAATAAATTGCCCTTAAAGCCTAATTCAAATAGTAAAAATGATAGATGTAGGAGAGACCAAGGCCCTGAGTCTTATAAGAAGATAGTAATATAACAATATAATACAAAGTAAATAGATGGAAAAAAAATTAATAAAAAAAGAATGCAAGATTTATGCATTTAATTTCAAGACAAGACTTTATATGTATAATTATATCATAGAATAATAACATTAAACTTTAGAAAGTAGGAGGAAAATGACAACTCACATTTCTCATATTCAATTAAATATAAAACATAGGAAACCAATTAAAATTCTTTCTCACCATACCAGTATTCGGGTTTTTCCTTCTCTTCTTGTTTTTTTTTTGAAAGAAAAAACAGTTTAAAAACTTACGTACAAATGTTTGTTCTTGGAGATATAAAGAGCGTGTATACAGTATTTATATGTGAGACATCATTCTTATACGTGGTTTTTTTTTTTTGTTATTTGCCTTAGTAATTGCATTCATGCATATGATACTAGTTTCTCAATGTTTTTTTGTTAATAATTAGATTGTCTTTGTGTTATCTGTTACAGATATGACATTTAGAGGACTTCTTGATGCGGATGCTTCAAATACATCTATCTTGGTATTGCAGGACATGCGTAGGTCACACTTAGTAGATACGAAGCAGGTATATATTTTATTAAATATCAACTAGTATTACATATTGTTGGTGTAATTTATATATAATCGATTCTCATGGTTCTTAAATTCTTGTAGTTCAGGAGTTACTTCACCCTCGTCGATGGATGAAAGCCTTCATCGGTATTATGCGGGATGGATACATGTGACCATCCATCGTGATCCGCATTGGAGTTTTTATGGTATATATCGCGCGAGCCATCATAATCAATGGTCCTTTCATCGATGATCTTAAACGAAGATGGCGATTGAGTTATACACATTTCATAATATATGGAGAGATATCCTATCACATTATAGATATTCTTTATCATCTTTGGAGCTCATTATCCATACCAACAATCAAAGACAATATGTGTTTGATGTAATGAAGTTGTCATGAAGACTTTATGATGTCACCTACCATTGATGCTCTCGGAAGGATTAAACTCTCTCAATCTGATGGTTATGTGACGATTGTCTGACTGCACTGGCGGTAAAACTGATGTAAATGGTAAGTCTTGGTGGTTTTCATCTTCAGCTGCTTGGATCCTTCTTGTTCACGGACAAGGAAGGGAGTGCATGTCCATTATGCTTTGCTCCCTTTTGCTCGGATTTGTAAGGCGCGTAGTATAGTTGGGGTGGTCTGATCTTTAGCGCGATTTATGTCTCGAGAGTTATCTTAAAGAGCTGAACTTGGATTATACGGCGGTATTAGCGGTTGTATTATAGCTACTACATTATCAATATTTTATTTATTACATCTTTGATTCATGCTACCTGATATATCATTAATTTAACACTTTGTTTATTTGTATTGTAGCTCACGGTCTTGGGAGAGACCATGTGACGACACGATTTTGGTGACTAAATGACGCCTCGATCGCTCATGCCTTACATCATAAAACAACGGCTTGATGTAAATCGATGGAAACGTCGTGAGGCTACTCTGCGATGGATTCTGGGTTGATCGCTGCGGTTAGGCGAATTGACTCTGCCATTAGGTGTGGGTGAGTACCTTTGACCGCGGTGCATAACCACGTCGGTGTACTCCTTCTATCTCGAGATCCAACCAGTGCCACAATAACGATCGGAGTAATGACATATGTAAAAGTAGATAGTTCTATAGTAATTTAATTCATATTCATATCAATGTTATTGACGTACATTGTAAATGTGTAGGTCTTATGGCAGTCATACGTTGTAGAGTTAGTTGACTAGCTACCAGAAATCTACTTATCGATGGGGCACGGTGGGCGATATCACCAAAACATATGTTTGGGACTATTGATGTGTCGTCGGGCGCTCTGCTTGACCAGTTTAAGCTCGTGGGAATGCGAATCTTGCTCTTGTAGACGCGACTACATGGAGTGGATGCACATGGACAGCTGGAGATTAGTGGCGTGTCATGCTCCATGTTGCCTTATGGGATAAGTGAAGCGAGCGTGATCACGCCCACCCACATGGTGGGTATTATGTACTTCCATGATCCATATATGCAACGGTATCGTTGTATTACACGACGTTTTATGACACCACCATTCCATAGGGATGATATGAGATAGCATATTACAAGCAGGTACCTACTAAACTTTTAGTAAGGTCGTCTTGTGTTTTATAAAATGTTTTCAAATTTGAATAAATAGATTCGTGTTATGAGTTGTTTTGGATGGTTTCTTTTAGATCCTCTTATACTGGTGACATAGTTAGTCGATCGGCATTAGAACTACCGGGATTAATGTCGCATTTCGTCATATTCTTTGAATAAAGTGTTCTGAAGTTGGAGGGCGTCGTTGTTGAATGAATCGGGGAGGCATGCAGCTGCGTGGAACATCAATTGAACTCCGATTCATCCCTCGGTTCATATACGGCCATTTGGTGGGGAGGAAGTTGATCGGCGGGTGGGTAGTCGAGATGGTGAGGAAGGTCGTGGTACATGATGAGCATTTACCCATATCACTTACTTCCATATTTGCATCGATGCCATGCGCTCCACATACTTACCCATCACCCGATCACTTTATCGCTGCCGCAAACTTCGCATCACATTCCCTAAGCCCGCTTTGCCATGATTTGATTTCGCTCTGTCATCCATCAGCTATCACCACCACATCTCCCCCTTTACGGACCACCATATTTGCCATAAGATTACCATATAGCTAGCTTAATGGCGGTAGATATCTTGTATAAATGCCGAAGGCTTTACCATTACTCTGTTGCATCCGTCGATGAAGATGAATGAGACCATGATTGATCTTATATCGAGGAAGTTGGAATTACTGCTTCCCACCCTAATGACCTCCTCCATATGACATTTGAGTATTTCATCATCGGCTCCATGTAAGATTGCATGAGGCTACTATAAATCAAGTAGTTTGTGTATTTTAAAGCGCGTCTTAGAAATATAAAGCCTTAAATTTGTGGACTCATTGATATATATTTATATTTGTATATATTGATATTTGTATACGTTTTTATATATTTTATATGCGTTTGGTTTATCTCCATGATTACGTATTTTAAAATATTACTGGCTGGATGCAACAGCTAAAATAAAAATAAACTTCCAAATATTTTTAAGGAAATAAAACTTGAGTTTATTTGGGGATTTAAGAGCTAAGTTGAATGTGCTTGTAAAAATTTAAAAATATTTACAAATATATTTGAATTAATAAATGAAATTATTGTGCTAATTTGTAATGATAACTTCAATTTACAAACAAAAAACTATAATTTTAATTTCAAACCCATTAATTTATCAAATCTTATCACTTCATTATTCTAAATAATTTGTTATTTTGAATATTTTAAAGATAATAATAAAATCAACGTGACACTAATTTCATATTTATCTTGTGTATTTTTTAAAAAATTATTATCCACTTATTTTAATGTGTACTATTACGATAAATCTTTCCCAAACACAATAAAACCAAGTTATTTAAATGGTGAGTAAATAATATCAATAGGTGAATCAATCAATAGGTGAATCAAGTTAGATATCATTATTTTTAATAATTTATATTTGATTTTTTATTCAACAAATGAGTAAAAGTGGATTTTTTTTAGATAAATTAATTTTTTTGAATTGATGAAGCTGTTGTTTAGGACAGCAGCAACCGCTTTAATGCCACTATTGAGGACAACGACATTTATTTTTCTTTATCCTTTCCATTAGTGAAAACATCTTAGATTGAATGATTTCAAATATCTAGCATATTTTGTAATTTTTTAATCCTTATCAATCCAATCAATTCTTCATTAAAGAATTATGTAGATAAAGAAGGGTTTTGGGATATGTTAGTTTTAATTATTAAAATAGTTTAAAATGAAAATAATATTTAAATTAGTAAACAAACGGTAATATCATGAGTAAATTGATTAAGGCATTGCTTAAATATTTTTAAGCATTTATGTCACTAACGATTAAATTAGCCTATGGCGTTAGCAACAAATTTTAAAAAAATCAATGTACTTAATTAGTTTAAAGTTAATTTATTTTCAAACTCTTTTTAATAAATTAAAAAAACTAAATTCGCCCAAAAACTCGAATGAAAGGGAAGGGGCCAGGGCCTTTTGATTTTGAGGGGCCCAATAAATCACATATGATTTATCACTTTTATAAATAAAACATAATATTAACTAAAAACAACAAAAGTATGAGTGTCATCATTGCTTAGGTTTTTCTTGAGTCGTCGACAAATACTCGTTAGATGAAATCATATTTGTCATAATTTATAGATATGAAATTTTAGGTATTTTAATTATTTTTTTATTATTAAATATGTAAATTTTGAATGGATTATTTTTTTTATTAATCTAAATATTATATCATTTTTTAAAGTTTTTAACACTTTTTGATTATGTGTTTATATAGATTATATTACAAACCCGAATCAATAAATTATCTATTTAAAAAAAAAACCCTTCAGAGTTTGATATTAGAAAGAATAATTTTCATATCTCTTTAAATTTTAAAAAATTAAGACACTTTTTTTTATAACACAACATAAAATATTTTACAAGGTTATTTTCATTTGGATTTCTGACTCAAAGAATTACAGATAACCTTTATTGTTTTAAAATTTAATACGTACCCATGTAAATTTATTCCGTTTATAACTTTTTTTAACAAAGTGGTTTTTGGTGAAATAAATATGTTTCAAAACTCTAAAATAAATTTAGACATAATATACTATCAGTGATAAAACTTGAAACCACTACATTAATATATTTATACAAAACCTTAAGGTGAGAATGAAATTAACTTATATACAGAAGGAACTTCCTATTATTTTTTATTTCTAAAAATAAAACAATAAGAAAACACATGACTTTCCAGTTGTGCCACTCATTGAGGTAAGTAGCAATAAAGTTGGGGGCGGCGCGGCGGTGTTTGGTTCTCTCTACCCCTTTTTAGCTTAAATAATATTAATAATAATAATAAAAATGGTAGGGATATAATAGAATAATAAAGAATAGCCTCCTAGAGATTAGATTCCCACTAAAATAGATGGTTGGAGGTTTTTTTTTTAATTTAATTGGTCTCAGTTTGTTGACATAAATGTAGTTATGTTTTTATAATAGAGCTTTTATAGTATTTATGATCGCGTAGTTTTAAGATAAATTATGAGAATTAGTTTGAGTATGGTATGACTTAAAATACATTTTTTATGTGTGTATGAACCTACTCAAGAAAACCTGACGATCTTATCCAAAAAAAAGATAAACCGCCACTAAATGACATATTGATAGGGACAAAATGGAGCTATCCTATTCAAAAGATGGCACTAGTCCTCATATACAACAGCACCTCCCCTATCTTTCTCTCTCTCTCTATATAAAAATTTTCCATTGAAGGTTTCTTTTTTTTTTAGCAAATTACGCGAAAGAAGAAGATGCTCAGCCTTTTTAGCTATCTATGGTGGGCAAAAGCAAATAAAAACGGGGTAGTGCCTGCCATATACTATTGGGTGCTTCATTTTTCTTACTATCCAACTTTGCTTGTGATAGAGACGGTTAATAGAAATTAGCGGTATCAAATAGTAAAGTGAGAGCAAATAATATTGCTCCATTTCTCTAAAAACCAAACCCGAAAGTGATCGATTTCAGATTTTTCTATCTCTCTAAGGTTGAAATGAAATAAGAGGCAAAAGAGGCATACAATAGAAAAAGTAATCAAATAAAAATTGAATTCAAGACTTCTATGAAAAAGGATCAAATAGAAATGGAATGCAAAGGCTACTGCCAACCATACAAAAGGTTAAAGTCAATGATGAGTGCAAGACTTCCATACAAACGGTTATTAAGTCAATGAATAAGAATACGAACCTTCATCAACTTGTTGACAGCATATGAAAATAACCAGGTAAGAACATAAGTTTAAGAAAGACAGACTTAACTCCTAAAGATGGGGCTGATAGAGCCCTAGGGTACAGAGATGAATGCAAGGGGAACCTTTTTATTAAAAAAAGACCAAAATAGCATGATAGAGCATTCCGAGAGGCTCAGCTGCTCTCCTTACAATAATATTCCAAAATTTGTGCCTACCCTCTCCACTCTCCCAACAACCCTTACATATACTATCACTCCACTAAATTAAAGAATTCGCGTTCTATCCATCCTCCCCTTTAGTAGCCCCTTCTTCTTTCGTCTTACATATGTAAAATGGATTGAGGGGTGGGGTGGGGTGGGGGTGGTGTATCAATACCCATGTGGAAGAAGCACCTTGTTCTCAAGGTGAAAAACGGTGAATTAGTGTTTAATAGCTTCAATTGGTTCCCAGGAGGCCTCATGATTTGGTAAACCCTTCCATTTGATGAGAACTTCTTGTCTTAGGGAATTGGAAATTGCATCCCTCAGGATTTTCTCAAGCTCCACTAGCATTTCAAGGTCGTCACTAAGTTGTGGCGGTAACTGGGGTAAGGGAGCAGAGGCACCAACAATAGGTTTAAGAAAGAGGACGTGGAAGACTGGATGGATACGGGCATTGTTTGGTAGTTGGAGATGATATGTCATTGCCCCTACTTTTTCATTGTAGTGGGGGCAGTTTTTCATTCACATGACGAGCCAAAGTTTTCAGACAGTAGCGGCATAATTTTAAGAATACTAGGTCACCAACCTGGAAGGAGAATCCTCGTCGTTTACCATCAGCTTGGGCTTTCATATGCTGCTGAGTGTGATGGACATGATAACGAAACTCCTCTAGAATGGCATCTCTATCCAAAAGTTGTTGGTCTACCTCCAAAGAAATAGAAGAGCTAACCTCATATGTCAAGAGAAACGGGGGATCCTGTCCATAAACAATGTGGAAAGGTGTTGTACCAATATTCTGCCCATGGTAAATAACGAGCCCAAGATTTCGGTTAGTGATGGGAAAAACAACATAAGTAGCTTCCAAGCATCTATTCAGAACTTCAGTTTGGCCATCGGAATGAGGATGATAAACAGTACTAAAACGAAGTATTGTACCTTGCAATCGAAAGAGTTCTCCCTAAAATTTACTTATGAAAATCTTGTCATGATCAGAAACAATAGTGTAGGGGATCCCCGAGAAGTACAATTTCTTTAGCAAAAACTGCTGCTACAGTAACTGGGTATAAGGGTGCTTCAAGCCAAGAAAATGGGCATACTTGGACAACACAAGAATATTGAACAAAATCTCGTCTGCTTTAAGAAATAATTTTGCACAACACAAAATAATTTCATAAGGTCTAAGAGTATATTAAATCAAAATTGGTGCCATTCAATTTAACATAATGCATAACTCAACATTTTTGGCTGTCACAGTTATACATATAGCATATAGAAGCATATTAAGTTATTAGCTAAAGTGAGAACTACAGGAACAGCCAAAAATTAATGAATGGCTGACTAAAAGCAGAGCAATCCTCCAAAACACATAAACATAAAACATGCACGTCTGGAAACTAACTGAGAAAGCATTACAAACCTTCCCTATGTAAGCCATCCATGTAGCCCGAGCCAATTCGCAGACATGAGCATAAAGGTCATTTCTGAAAGTAGCAACAAGTTTTAGTTTTTGGAACTGTAATCAAGCAAAGTTATCAAAATGTCTTGCCTTGAGCATTTTTCAAGTTTTCTTTTTCCTTTTTCTTCTATTCCATTTTCTCCACCGTTGGGCTGTGCAAAGAAGCCTTAGGGATTTTGTTTTCTGTAATAGAGACCAAAACAACATTGTTTTTTAAATATACCAAAACGACATCATTTTGTAATATTTATATTAAGTGATCCAAAACGGCGTCGTTTTGAATTGTACCTTAAGTTAAAAAAAACCTTTGGTGTACCAAAATGATGCTATGTTGGACCTAGAAAGACTAAAATGACGTCGTTTTGGCCCCACCCCAAATGCCTAATTTTCGAGATTTCAACCCTATTTTTGTCCTATTTCAACTCCAAAAAAAGTTTAACTCTCCAAACTACTGTGTAATCCCTATAAAAAAGGAGAAGCAAAAAATCAACTAAAATAGCCAAAAAATTACGAGAAAGTCTTGTAAAAATAGGAAACAACCATCATAAAAATCATAAAATATACATTTGACATATGATGCATCTCACACTTAAAAAAGCATGCACCTCAAGTGCGCGCCTTGCGTCTCAAGGCTTCAAGAGGCTTTTCCGTCTCAGTGCACCTCAAATAACTATGTATCCAAGTATAGTGGGGATTATTCAATAGCTGAATTCATGAAAGAATAATAGGCTTTACAACAATGGCACTCGAAGGACAAGCTGAACTGAGGAGAAGAGATATATAGGAGGAATAAGCTGTATAAGCATGATTACATGATATTCACAGATGTAAGATGCATTCTCAAAATTAGTTCACTAGTTGTTTAACTCTGCCTTCTGTGACACCTGAAAAATGCCGATTCAGATATCTTATCTCTATTTACACACCCACAAGTATTGTATGCTAAGGTGCATCACAATGGAGAATAATCATCTTTAAAAATAAAAATTCATCAAAAATCCAACCTATATGGCATTCAACAACACAAGTTTACAATGATCTATTATTTATTTATTTATCATTTTTTGTTTTTCTTTGAGCTAGATGATTGCAAGAATTTCTCATAATGGTTGACAACCCTTAACTTATGACAACCAACTCTTACAATTGAGACACCCCATCTTTGTTCCTGAACTGAATGCGCCCATGAGACTGTATCCAACCATCTGCAATTGGTATTAAATGTAAATAAAAGGTATTTCACAATGATATGGGTTCCATTGGGCATCCTTAATTTGTGTAAAAGAAGCAGCTGCAGTACTCGGATATCTATTTGGTAATTTGAACAAGATAATCCGATTAACTAACAGCAGCGAATAACCGATTTGTAGTTGTCATGCATAATGGCGAGGTTGGGCAACCAAGATAGTTTGTTGTTCATCATTTCTTAGTCCCTTGGTGGCCCAACTAATTTATTTTTACAAAAGGTCAAACAGAAGTAAATCTACAACTTAGGGGAAGGTTTCTTTGAGCTCCGACCTGCTATAAATTCCTGCATTTTCTTAAACTGATCCTTGGTCATTCCATCATAATAGTTGTGAGCCCTCTCCTGGAAAGAAAAATGCCAAGTGATGGAAAATAAGTCAAATGAGAAATCAAATTCTAAGTTGCTAACAAGGTCTTAAGGGTTAGGGAATACAGAGATATTTTTTTTGATGAATATTAGGGAATTCAGAGATATTAATAGATATATCGTGTTAACTTCTTTATATAGACGATCATTTGAAACAAAAATGAGTCAAACTAGTTAAAAACATGGAAATAATAATGAAGCATTGACAAGTGTAGATACTAGATGAAGAAAAGAATTCAACCCTTAAATCCAAGTACTATATATTCGATGCATAATGTTTGGTATCTAGGATCTGAAAAGTTATGCTGTTAAGCACATACTTGTTGAAAAGTTATTCTCATGTAGAATCTCTAACTAAATGCCTTTGAAGGCACTTTCCCTTCCCCCATCAACCCCCCCACCCCAAATCAAAGATATTTAAAATTTTGCCATTCAAACCCCCCTTTTCCCATTCTCTATATAGTCAAGGAACCCCATAGCAGATGTGACAAACAAGGTCCAAACAAGCGCTCCAGTTGATAAGATTCATAATCTATGTTTTGTCCAGTTCCTGATGATACTAAAAATGATCGAAAGCCAAAGATACCTTCCCCAGGAGCCTGGTCCAACTACATTCACTATGCCCTTTCTTTTTGAAAGGAAACACAAACTTCACCAATTACTTTTTAGTACACAATGCAAGTGGTTTAGGCCACTGTCTCAGAGGGTAAAAGGAGTGAATAGTGACATTAGCACCTAAATGTCACAGACATGGGCCTTAGACTTTAATAAACAGTTTATGAGATCATTAATACTTTCAACAAATTTAAATAAGTGATAAAAGTTAAAATCATATAAAAAGGACACAAAATCTTTTATTGAAAAAAACTTCAGATCAATAAATAGGTCTCATTCTGGTTAAAAATATATAACGAAATTAAATAAATTTTAAGCCAATAAAATGATAAAATTGGATGATAAAAAAAATATTGGGGAAGATAAAAACTCAATAAGAGCCTCAAAGCATGTAGCACTGACATGCATGTAAACTTGATTGTAAAGACAATTGGAATGATTAAGCAAAACAGTTAACCATGGATGGTGGATGCTTTTAACAGAATGCCACTAATAAGATAAATTACTCTACCTTTTCTAGAGCAAGAGCATGACCCAAGTCCAGTTTGAGGCCATCGTTTATAACTGACTTGTATCTCAACACCAAATCTTGATTATTTTTTATAATAGCCTCTGCAACTTCTCGGGCTTTCTTCAA
Source organism: Tetrastigma voinierianum (assembly GCA_016808115.1). Taxonomy (NCBI): domain Eukaryota; kingdom Viridiplantae; phylum Streptophyta; class Magnoliopsida; order Vitales; family Vitaceae; genus Tetrastigma; species Tetrastigma voinierianum. Next base: position 214,067 of record JAEQBH010002923.1, on the reverse strand, counting down.
TAGTTCACTCCCTTCAACAACATGGTTCACAAATCCCAACCTCTCAGCTTGTTCTGCAGTCAGAGGCATAGCTGTCAGAGACACTTCACGAGCTTTATTGGGTCCTATAACCCTTGAGAGCTTCTGTGAAAGACCCCACGAAGGAAATATCCCAAACCTGAAAGAATCGTTTTATCTAAACACGATTATCAGAAGGCACCCACATCACCAATTTCACATTCAAACAAATAGGCATATACTTATTCATGGCTGAAAACTATCATATAATCGAATAATATTAATGAAAAAAAGGAAGGGCGCTCGGAAGGATTTTTAATCTGGTACAGAGAATGTTCAAGAGAATGCAGAACATGTAAAAGTAGAAGCTTACTATCACAGAGCTTTGAATCATTATTCTTCATACAAGGAATATGAATTCAGTAAGAAATGATAAATAACTGGAAGTCTGCACATACTAAATCTGAATCTAACTTTCAACATCATTTTTGCCTCCCCTGCCAATTACAGGTTTGAAAACCTCATTCAAAGGAACCATTAAAACGAAACACTACAGTAGTCAAATAGACCCAAACTTTGCAAATTAAAGTATGAACGAAAATCACCTCAATTAAAAGGGCAGATTTCCAGACCGAGTGTCCTCTCCCAGGAAACAAACAGTAAACATAAATTACAAACTTGAAACAATTACCTAGCATGAGTATCGATGAACTTGGTCCCTTTAACCGCAACCAACATGTCACAAGCGAGCGCAATTTCGAATCCAGCAGTAACGGCAAACCCTCCGATGGCGCCAATAATCGGTTTCCGGCACCGCTCCATCTGCGCCACCGGATCGGTCTCCACGTCCTTCACCTCTCCTTTAAACACTTCCTCCGCCGCCGTAAGATCGACGCCGGAGCAGAACGCCCGGCCCGATCCGGTAAGCACGATGACCCGAACTGAATCGTCCGCGTCAAGGCTCTTGAACGCCCGCGCCAGATCCACCATCATCGACCTGGTCAACGAATTCAGCTGCTTCGGACGATTGATCGTGACGAAGGCGACGCCGGTCGGCTCACGATTCACGAGCATCAGCTCTTCAGAAGAGGATGATGATGGAGCCATTAGGGTTTGGAAATTACGATCGGAGTAGCGGTGAAGGTGGTGACTGGGAAGGGGAAGATTGAGCTGAGGTGAAGAACTATGGTAGTGCATTGGAGTGTGTGAAAGGATAAGGACGACGTCGTTTTGCGATATCTTCTGTAACTGACTCTGCTCCATGTCCATGTCATATGTATAGATACATCTGTAATCTGTATTCAAATGATCAGAACAAGTCTCAATTACATAGCGTGACGTCAACTGCACAACTACTCCTATTTCATGGTTATTTTGGGTTATTGTAAAATAGGAAGGAAAGGGAAATTGAGAAAAATAAAATAAAAGGAAAAATAAAAAAATGATTAGGAGTTAGAAAACATTATTTTTTTTTCTTCTTTAAATAAAGAAATAAGGAATTCAATGTTATGAGATTGGAAATAAATCCTTGTAAAAACATAAAACCAATATTTTAAATATTGATAACTGAATCGAAAAAGTTATCGATTTATAGTTTATGAGTCGAATCGATATTCGAACTACAGTTGAATCGAATTAAATCGGGACTGAAAAGGTCATTGGTTAACGATCTACTTGGTTGGACAGGTTGATTTGATCCGATTTTTAAAAGAGTACATAAAACTATAACATGATATGTAAAATGAATATATGTAAAAATAATAATTCAATTTTTTATTTAATTAATCATAAAAATTAAAATTAAAATTTAAAAATAAATAAATTATTATATAATTATGTTAACATTAAAAAAATAGTTTTAATAAAAATAATTATTGAGATTGTGTTCTTTTTTTTTTTTTTACATGTACTCACTTTGCGTTAACATCATTTTTTTGAAAGAGAAAAATAATTTTATTGGTTCAAAGTAATAATACATTTATAGAAATTGATGATGCTTTTTTAATCGGGTAAAATTTGGAGCGTATTAAATTATAGTAGGACTGTAGATTCTTGTGGTACGTCTACTTGGTACTTGAATCGTCGAACTGAGTAGGATTCTTCAGCATCTTTGATCTGCGGAACTGGCGTGTTACTTTCCCTCTGCAAAGCTCATAAGAAAGAAGGGGGTCGGCCGAGAAATTTCGCTAGGTAGCGCATTCCACCGTCTAAATCGATTCTATCCCGAGAAAAGCTGTTTAGAGGAGGCGAATGTGTTGCGTATGTTTAAACGTACCTTTCAACGATGGGAGTGGCCAGAGTATTTATAGTATTCGTTTTAAAGTTAGATGGTGATTAGGATTAACTTTTCGGGTGGACGAAGATATTTCTTGCTATTATCGGTATCGGATCGATATTGAAGAGGCGTTTATTTAGAATTATCATTTTCGTTGTTGGATCAGGGCGATCCGCGAGGATATTTGTTATATAAAGTGAAATTATCTTTATTTTAACATTAGGCGAGATTTAGTTGGATTTGGAGACCAATATATTGACAGGTTATTACATTTCCCGCTATCTATGGGATTTGGCTTGATCTGCGAGCGTGGGCTTTCTTGATTGCCCATAATCGATCATTGAAATTTGAGAGAGTGGATTGGGCCTTCGTGCAGGCTAGCGGCCAAAGGCACGAATCTTTCAATGGGCATACCCTAGCGAATTTGGGCCTTAGATCTGGTGGCGTAAAAAGGCCTGAATGCTTTAATGGGCATACCTCTCCTTTGGGGTTTAGCGAGTGAACACGCGAGCCCGTTTTAAAACCACAGTAGTTGCCCCCGGTAGCGGTAATACGGCGTGCATGGGCAAGAATTTGCTGTGTGCGTTTCGTATCGGGATGCAATTTACGCGTGTCGCTGAGGCGAGGGAGTTAGTTAAGGCTTGATGCGTAGGTCATCGTCTTCGCGATAATGATGACTCTTTGGTTTTAAGTTCATCTTTCCACTTCTTTGAGTTTCTTTGTTTCTTTCGTGAACCTCATACATGCTTTGGCGTGGCTCACGATCTTGAAACCTCTTGCTGCTTTTAACTTTTCTTGGCGCTTTTCCTGAGATAGCTTTTTTTCTTTTTATTCCTGGGACCGCCGTGTCCTTATCCGCACGGTCTTTTTCGGCGATCGACGGCGAGGATTAGGTTGTGAGAGTTTGTTTCATTATTTGCTTTCATCATGGGTCAGTGCTCTTCTTCTGCGTGGAGGTGAATCTTCATTGTTGCCACTTTAAGGTGGTTGGCGGCTCCTCTGGTCGTTCGTGGGGTTGAACTGAATGCCCAGGGCGCCCCCTTTTCCGCAGACGGGTAAGGAGAAAGTAGACCTTATCAAAATATCTTGGAGGTCACGAATACACGAAATCCGCCGTTCGACATGCTTTAAGCGTGGGACGCAACAAGGTGATCCCTCATGCAGGAGCCACCTTTGCTGACGTTATCGACACCTCCTTTTAGCGTTCGAGTGTGGTCACAGCGTTTTGACACTCACATGTGGTTTCGCACGCGTCACTGGAATGTGGTATGTCTTAACTGAAGTGAGCGCCTTGATAATGGTGCTTTGTTTCCTACGCATCCTTTCATGAAAGGGGTTTTGCGACATTTCAATGTATGTCGCTGGAAACCTGTGATGGTTGGGGGTATTTTGGTTGGCTGATGGTTTCTTTAGGGACCGGGGGACTGGTGTTCCTAGTATGGCTTTGTTCCTTTATCTTTTATTGTGAGAAGGAAACCTCGAGGGAGCTTCCTTTATTTAAGTGACTGCGGCGGCATTTCTCTGAGTGATTCAAGATCTTCATCTTCCTGAGCTTTGGAAGGGATGCTTTATTTCTTCGTCGGCGATGCATGGTGGGAATATGACCTGTGGCTTGAGGGCAGACGGCGCGGGCGTTACGGTTATGGACCACCAGGGAATCTTCGTAGTGTTAGCTTTTTGTTTTGGTATAACCTTTATAGGGTTATTTGGTATTTTCTAATTACGTTGTTTACACTTCTCGGGCGCTCGAATCGATCACCCGAGGAGAGATCACGTCGTAGCGGCGCGTTAATTTGAGTGTCCTCCTCGCCCACATGCGGGTGATCAAGTCGCATACATTCCGCGACCCTTGAGGCTCGGGTGAGGCGCTCTGTTAGCACGGGGCCTTACGCCTCCTTGCACGTGAGAGTTTCTCCCATTAGGCCCTCCTTCTTTAAACCACGCTAAGGGAGAACTGCGAGCTCCGATTAGGCCACAGTGTCTCGGAAGCCCCGGAGTGTGAAACGAAAAACCCTAGACTCCATTGAAAAAGATCGGCCGGCTTTGTTTAAAGCTCCGAAATTGGGGCGTCTTCGATGCACTCGTGTTCGGCGGGAAGCGGTGTGTCGCCTCGGTGAGGAGCTCTGTGAGTTCGCGGCCGGATTACGGGTTTGCTGCGAGCAAAGGTCCCTTGGGTGGAGCGGTCGAGCGGCCGTTAGCGTCATTGCCATTGCTTGTGGAATCACCGCCCCGACGAAGAGTGTTAAGGTCACCTTCTCAAGGGCGAGAAGAATTGAGGAGGAAAGATCCAGAAATCCGAGTGGCGGGGAATAGGGACTCTTTGCTTCTCAATCTTGGGAGCTTTCCATGACGGCGCGGGTCGTCCATTCTTAAGGATTCTGATCTCAAGAGGTCGATGGCCGCGTATTTCTTTGTTGATGAACTTTGGCCCTCAGCCTCGGGGGGTCGCCTCGAGTAAGTTCCATACCTTGTCGGTAATCGATTCCATTTTGAGTTTGGTGAACTTCAGTTGGATGTTAATTCTATGTTGGTGTGCGTAATGGCTACTCATTTTGAAGGGTTTGGCCCGAAAAGGCCAAACTAAAGAAAGCGAAAAATCATGCCAAAGCAACTGGGGCTTACAAGAGAGCGGGGTGGCTTCCCCTCACATACGACGAAATTTGGCTGCGGGGTCGAGAACCTTATGGCCAGGAGGCGATTTGAAGCTCAAATATGATTTGGAGGCACACCACGTCGGCACGTCTTTCGGGTCGAGGATAGGAAGATGAGGCCGGCTTGACGAGAGCGGTAGGAAGGAGGCTTCGGGAGGATTCGGTTGGAGTTGCGAGGGCTGCCTGAAGCATGACTTGCTAGAATTTGGGGACAGCTGCGATCTGCACGATAGAGACCCAGATGGTTAGGGATGAGCTTCTCACATCCCGAGCGGCTGCGGGAGTATGGGAAGAGCTGGCGCGTGCGTCAGATGACACAAAGTCTGATAGACGGCGCTCTTGGACGGGGTTAAGTCGCAAGGCCTCAGTACAAAAGCTCATTGACGCTGATTGAGGAGTGCCAGTGGTAGTAAGGGACCTCCATCGACAAAGTAACTATGGTTGCTCGGCGGGATGAGGTTATAGGAGAGAATTTGAGGGCCGAGGCTTATGCTGATGGGTTTCTAAAGGTATTAACGCCTTTCGGAAAAGAATTTGTTAATGCTTATTAGGTTTTGAATTTTTCAGCACGGCCTTCAATGACAAAGAGGAGGATGAGGGATCGCCTGGCGGTGTGCGGAGCAGGGCACCTGGCGGGGTCCACTCCCCTTCTTCACCCTCTGCTCCTCCTTCTGACGCTTGATCGCCGGTGTGCGTCGACGTCGATTTTTGTTTTACCTTTTTTTTTTTTTGCTGGGCCTAGGACCCTGGACATATGTAGCCTTTTCCTTAATAATCGATATTTTTAATACTTTTGTCTCTACTTTTGCTATTCACGCTGTTCTTCATGAGTTGTATTGATTTCTTGGCTATATCGTTTGAGTAGAACAGCTCATGGGATGTTGAGTTGAGCAATTGAGCTCTTTGAAACCGGGCGCTAAGGCTTCATGAGAACATCCTTGAAATTTGAAACGGCCCATTAAGGCTGCGTGCTTCTGGTATTAGTGTTGTTGAGTCGTGGCGGTGGGCTCTGGCGAGGCCTCGCGGTATATAGCTGGCCCGTCGACTCTTAGGTTGCATGACTGTGCGAGTGAAACGACCGCGTCAAGTATGAAAACTCTTGGAGCTCAGGGCGCGGGCCACCTTGTATCGGCCGATGTAGCTGGTGATCGACTCTTAGGTTGCGTGGCCTATCTGCAGAGAAGTCGAACTTCCGTCGAGAAGTGAGCTACTAGGCTCAGAGACGAGGTCTTGAGTGGCGATATAGCTGAGATGATCATTTCTGGGTTCACGTGGCTGTGTGGGGAATAGTCGAACTCGTCGAGTGAGCTATTGGGCTCCGGCGTTGGCTGCGCGGTGGCGTGCTGGCTGAGGCGATCGACTCCCAGGGCTGAGTGGCTGTGCAGTGGTCGAGGCTCGTCGAAGTGAGCTCGCGGGCTCCGGGCGTTGAGGCCTTGTTGGCGATCAGGCTGGCGAGTCCTGGCTCTCTCTGGGCTCATTGGCTTTGTCTTGAGTGAGAAGTCGAACTCCTCAAAGTGAGCCTCTTGGAGCTCCGAGGCGGCGAGGCCTTGTTGGCTATCGACTGGTGATGCGACTCGTGGGGTACGTGGCACGTGCGGGTGGTCGAGGCTCGTCGAGTGAGAGTGCTGGGCTCGGCGAGGCCTTGTTGGCGATCCCGACTGGCGATCGACTCTTAGGTTACTTGTCGCGAGTGGTCGGGCTAGATCAAGTGCGAGCTCTCAGAGACGAGCCTTGTTGGCGTCCGACTTGAAGGATTGGTCGGCTGCCCAGGTTGCGTGGCACCGTGCGGAAGTAGTCGAGCTCGTGAATTGAGCTGCGGGCTCGGGCGTTGAGGCCTTGTTGGCGATCCGGCCCGAGTTGATCGACTCTTAAGGCATTTTACGTGGCCGGTCTGTGCCGAGGTAGTCGAGCTCGTCGAGTGAGCTCTTGGGCTCGGCGAGGCCTTATTGGCGATCCAGCTTGAGCGGATATGACTCTTAGGCTCGTGGCTTTGTGCGGAAGTGGTCGGGCTCGTCGAAGTGGGTTTACTAGGCTGAAGGCTTAGGCCTTGTTGGCCGATCCGGCTGTCGATCGACTCTTAGTGCGTGGCTTTGTCTGGTAGTTGAGGAACGTCGAAGTGAGCTCACGGCTCAGGCGAGCCTTGTTGTGGGTGGGTCGGCTGGGCGTGCGACTCCTAGGCTGCGTGGCTGTGCAGTGGTCGAGCTCGTCGAAGTGTCTTGGGCTTAGAATTTTTTGGCCCGGGCCTTGTTGGCGATCCGGCTGGCGATCGTCTTAGCGCGTGGCCTATGCGGAGTAGTTGAGCTTCGTCGAAGTGAGTTCTTGGGCTCAGTCGGCACGAGGCCTTGTTGGCGATCGGCTTTGGTGATTTACGGCTCTAGGCTGCGTGGCGCTGTGTGGAAGTAGTTGTGAGCTAGTCAAAGAGTGAGTCGTTGCGTCGCGACCATTCGACTTGATTTTCTTGGAAAGGTGTGGCGTCTTTATCGCGGTATGGTGGAGGCGTTTGTGCCAATTTCCGAGGGCTTTGGCCTTCTTATAAATGGCGGCTTCATTACTATGGAGTTTATACTTTGGAGGACATTACGCACTCTTCGGTGCGTGATGAGATCTCACGAGGATGAGCGTCGAGAAGCTTGATGGGTCTGCTTTCTTGGGGATCAATGGTCGGTTTTGGTTTTGTTGGACACGCATGGGAGTTGCGTTTTCACAGTCTCCCCTTTATGGGAGTCATGTTATTCCTAACCGTGCTAGGAATGTGTCGAGAAGGCGGTACATTTTCTGTATCAGCTTTCTCCATTTTCTGTCTTCTTTCTCTTCCTATCCTTTCTTCTCTTTCTCCTTCTCCTTCATTCTCTATTCCTTCCTTTCTTCCTTTTGCTTCTTTCCTTTCGCACAAACTCCTTCCATCCCTTTTTATTCTTCTCCTCTTTTCCACTTATTTTCATCTCGTTTTCCTTTCTTCTTTTCTTCCTGAAGTTTCTCTTTTTTTTTTTTTTTTTTTTTTTTTTGAGGGAACTGCTTGTACTAAGTATCTCCAAGATGTAAGGGATGACACCCCCTGATTGTAATTGAATGTAATCTAATTGGAATAAAGAGAGACTTTTTCTTTTATGACTATGAACTTTCTCATCTACATTTACATGAGAATTTTTCGAGCATTATATGGGTGAAATTTGTTTGAGGCGTCTAACAAAATAACGATGCTTGGCTGAATCGTCATACGAAAATTGGTAAAAAAACTGCATTTTAAGATTCTGGCAAAGGTCTTGATAAAAACGTTTAAGGTGTTCATTCCACGAAGCATGATGTAAATTTTCCCTCTGTGCGGAGCTCGTAGGAAATTGCCACGGGTGATCCGCGGGATATGATGTATGGCGCCACGATTGGGGCACAGTTTTCACGTCTTATTTGGATTCTTCCTTCTTTGGTGAGAACTTCTTGAACTAGGTCACGGCTTTGTGGCTCCTAGGTTTGACCTTTGGTTGTAATACTCGCCGTCTTTCTGAGCCACGGCCTACGTGCGCCTTAGAACATCACGTTTCTCATACAGGAGGTCCCAATTTAGGCGGAGAGCCTCGTCGTATGTTCCAGCGTCGCTAACTCGATCCTTGGGGACTTTAATCCGACTCGGCGAGTCTTTATGATGCCAAAGGCCCAGAGGCGAATGGGGTTTCCTGGGTTCAGCGACTTCCAGTTGTCACGCCCAGGCCATAGCACCGCGGGAGAGGAATTCTACCCATTTACGCGCTAAGATCTTTCCAATTTGGTCTTTAATGGCGCTTTAAGGGTTCGATGGTGACTTGACGACAAAATTAGGCTGGATGTCTTGGGCCAGTAATAATTTGCTTTATTGAGGCACAAACACAGAAATCCACGAGCAGCGTTGTTAAATTGCTTTCCATTGTACGATACGGGGCTCTTGGGATACAAGCACATATGATGGCTCGCCACACAAAATTATGTATCTTACGTTACGTAATTTTGTAGCTGAGGTTAGAGCCTCGCGGCCAGCGGTAGTAATCTTTGCGACGATGATGAATTTACATTGGCCGCTTCTCGAGAGCGAGTCCCGATATGTCAAACCTTGTTGTAAAGTCCGAGGCTTGTAACTAATGTCGAAGACTCTACGATGGGAGGCGCCCACGAGATCTTGGGTGCTCTGGCGAGATCTTCGTTTTCTTGACGGGGGTTGGTTGCGTCTGCGAGTATTGTGGGCGTGTATCCTGTCTTGGACCTTTCACCGCTATGCCCTAGCTCACGATATGATTTCCACGCCTTACCTTAGGTGTACTTCCCTTAGCGTGTATTGGTATCTTTCCGCGATGCACAGGATGGGTGTGAAGAAACTTAGAGCTTGTACTGAAGCTTCCCTTATGATTAAGTGAGCACAGGCGGCCTCATCGATTTTGTTTGCTTCTTTTGGTCGATCGAGGGTGACGTCAGTACATTATGTAATCCCAAATGGGGTCATCACGACTCGGCTCCGGATCAGATTTGGCGACTTCCATGTCGCGATGAGTGCTGAAACACTTTCGGTATACTGCGCTATCTTGGGTTTTAGCGTTATTTTTGCGTTTAAATAATAACCCACATTTTTATGACTCGATACGAGCATGGCGGGTTACGTGAATGCAGTGCAAATGAGGTGAAAGAGCAAACTTTGGAAGCAAATTGGAGGCGAGTGGAAAGCAATGCATGAAGTGGGCCGGAGGCGTCGCGGCGATCCCCATGATAAATTTGGGTCAGCGTCGCGGCGTTGGGTCGACGAAAAAGTCAGCAGTAACAGCGTCGCGGCGTCTGAAGCGTCGCGGCGTTGCGTGCGCATCCGCGATATATGGTAGCGAATGCACGCCCTCCATCGTTAAAAAAGCACCAAGGGTTCAGAATTCAAGGCATCGGGAGACGTATCGACTAGGGCACGGAAATCCAGAGCAGCAGTGACATCGATTTCGAAGAAGAGCCCGTGATTTGTATTGTTTTCCCATTTTTGGATAATAGAATGATGTTTTACATATTTAATATCGATAATTTCATATTCAGTATGTTTTAGATCTATATCTAAGTCTTTATTGAACCTGTACATATTCATGGATTAAAGATTAGTATTAATTTATATTATTCATTGGTTTTATAAAATTGTTTGCTCTTGCTTTATATCTATAATTCAATTATGGTGATGTCGAAGCCCAGCATTAGCATAACCATCTGCGGGAGTGCGAGATTCGAGAGATGAGGATATCGAGGAGATGCAGTAGACTGACCTTTAGTTGATTCGGTAAATGAGATATTCGGTCTGAAGGTGGCACTTGAGGTTAGAACATTTAAGCATTTTGAAATCTTGAGTTGGGATAGAGATATGCTCGACTCTATTCACGAACTCCAGGCGGATACCTCGAGGGAGGGAGAGGGATATCTCGTGATAAAGATCCTGCACTCGCCATCAACAAATTATAAATACATTGAATAATAGCATCTTTAAGTAATAATCCATCGAAAGTGACAGGAGACGTAACCACTAGTCTTGGCTCTGATAATTCATTAGAACGATAGCTTAGTTGAAATTTCTGGCATTTCGATTTCTTTCTTACAATACGTTTATTCGAGATATTATTATCTAAAAAGAAGCAAAACCTTTGTATTCAACACACTTGTCCACGATGGATGGATCTCGTACCATTAGTGCAGTATATTACCCAGGGCGCCAGCGTGCACTTGCGCTATAGGCGTACATTTATACACACCACGCTTTATACTTTATCGATCCACGAGAGATCTATAGAAGCTACGCAAGGTATTGACGGTGTTGACTTCTTGAGGTCTTCTGTGAGAAATTTGTCGCTAGTTTTGCCAAGGCATCATTTCACGGGAGTTCTGCACTCTGAAAGGGGATATGTTTGACTGGACGATATGAACTTTTGAAATAAATCTCATTGCCTTTTGAAGTATGCAGGATCATTCTTGGCTTTGGCCTCGTGGGTATACTGTTGTCTTACTATCGGTGGGATCGACTGAGACCTCGGTAGTCAGCCTAGTGAATGGGGCGAGGTTAAGGCTCAGCTATGCTGACCTCGTATTCGGCCTCGTTGTTTGGAGTCTTGGAATCGAATCTGAGTGCGTATTCAGTATGCATTCTTGGGGTCGGGATTAATCCGGCTCCGCTCCCTTGTGCGTTTGTGGCCCCATCTACAGAAAGTTTCCAGATGGGTAGGTTAGTTGGTGCCTGGGTGCTCTTGGTAGAGCTGCGGGGTGGGTCCATGACCAATCTGCCCAAGACACGCCTTTTATTGCGATTTTAGAACACATATCACAATGTCGGCTATTTCGGCTCTATGGCCAGCAAATGACCTTTCTTAGATATAGGTTTGTGTAAGCTTTTCCTTCCATCGGATATTACGTTTAAAGACCGTAATTTATGAGCACGGAAGTAAAAGTGACTCAGTGATGGTGCAGATCTTAATTACCGTCTGGGATTCTCTCTTTGATCTCTCTGCTGTAAATCTCATTCCGATGTGCTTTCCAGTCTTATCTTCTGCAGAACAACGATACGAGGTTTGATACCGCTAAGTATGAATTTGAGGGAGCTCCCCTAGATGGGACTCACCAGAATGGAGTGGGAACTGTATGCTTTCAATCTTGAGAATGCTTCTTACCGCGCCGTATCTATTGAAGGCCTTAACTTGAGAACTTGGAAGAAAGGCGGCATTTATCAGCAATACGGACCTGGTCGGCTTAAAGCGGCAATCCTTCCTGTCAGACGTTGGACCTCCTTTATGCACGAGGGTGACGACAATATCGGTATTGCCTTTATTTTGTCTAGATTTGCCTCGATTCACCGGTGGTTGACTATGGAAACCCTAGGAATTTTCGTGCGCTCGAAGAGCACACTTGGTACGGTTCGGTTTCATGTTATACTTCCTCGGAGAAATCTGGGCATACCACGGACCGAATGGTATGTGTAGCTCGACGATGAGGTAGTTTACTAGCATGTCATCTATGTACCTCCATGGTGGATTCCTATGCGGAACATCTTGTTCACCGACCTCACGGTAGGTAGCTCTGTGTTTGAAGTGCGAAAGGCATCGCTGCGATAACAATAAGGTTCACACCACAGTGATGAATGAGTCTTTTCTTGGTCCTGAGTCTATCTTGTCCCGATTGTAGCCCGGAGAGGCATCCATAAAGCGAGGGCTCATGGCGCGGTAGCATCTACGATGAGGTAGATTCGCGGCCAGAGAAGCGTATTTTAGAAAGACGCGCTACATTGATAATCGGTGGTCACGTCTGCAGTCGCCACTTGTCGTTTACTTTTTTGGCGAATCACGGCGTTGGCTAACCATTCGGACTTGTTGGCTTTCGATGCTCTGCTTGGAGGGGTTGCCGACCTCCTCATTGATCGCTTTGCTGTCGAGCGCCGAGCTCCTCCTCTTTTGTTTGCGGTTTTGAAGACGGATCGATGTTCAGCATGGGTAATTATTAGTAAGACCGATCCCTCCCATGTCTTTTTGCTTTCACGCGGTACATCTTTGCTGTCTCAAAAATTGGGTGAGAGGGTCTTTGAGATCTTCCGCTGGCGAAGCGGAGTGTAGGCGGAGAGGTGTTAGTCGTCATCGACTATATACGAGGCTCGGCTCTTCAGGGAGCTCCCGGTCGGGTGAATGTTCGTCTGTTTCGAGTTCATCCGGGATATATTTTTATCGGCCAGTTTTTGCTTCATGGATCTTGGTAATTTCACGGCCCTCGTTGGTCTCCTCGAACCATTCCTATTCAGCAAGGTAGGAAATTTGGATCATCATATGGTAGCGGAGAATGGCTTTTATTGCATTAAGAGAAGGTGCGCACAGCTGCGCGTATTATAAGCGGTCGGCGTCTACGGCGAGTCGCTGGCGTAAGTCGATCGCTGGCATGGGGATCTCCCGAGCGGTACTGAGGTTATGTATTGAGCCCGAGGGTAATACATTTTCTCACCGGGAGAATCCTCGCGGATGGGTGACGGGTTCCATTCTCTCCTTGTTGCCCGTCTCTTGCTCGAAGGCCGGCGAATGATGTCGATTGAACCAGTTGTCGACGAGGGCCGGGTGGATCGTTTTGTTGACCTATTTGCTTTCAGTGGGTCGTCATGGGGATCTTACGGCATCCCTCCGGGTTGAGGTTAGAGAAAGTTATGGATGTGTGTCGAGGGCAGGTAGTTTGGACACGCAGCCACTTCGACTATCTCTTTGTGATCTTTGCCTTGAATGGGCTATGCTTGGCCCCATTTGGATTTCACACTGAATCCTCACGATATCGCGTGGATTTTCTCTAAAGGCTTTGGTCTTGGGTTGTTATCGTCGGAGTGGTGGTGGTGGGCTGGCGGGCGGAGCTTGGTTACGAGCCCTGGTCGAGCTGATTTTCAAAGCCCATGAATAGTCGGAGATATCGCGCGTGTGTCAAGTACTATTTCCTTCTTAAAATTTGTATGTGATCATCCAGGTGTGGTGCCTGTAATCCGTGAGAGGAACTCTGATATCTGAGTGTTGTCTCTTGTGGCGGGTTTGACTTCATTTGGAGTTGGCCACCTCTCGGGAGCCCGTCGTTTCGTGCCCGCCTGAGGACTGCGTGCGGGGTTGTTAAGGGGGTGAACGGCGCGAGGGCGAATGCGTCGTCGTCTTCGAGGGTTGCGATGGGCCTGGGAGGGCGATCTACGAGGTTCCACATGCCTTTTCGGGGACCGTTCTCCATCTTTCTTTGGAGACCTTTTCCGGTAAAAAACTTTGTCTTTTGGGGGCTCAGTCCTGCGTCGCTTGTGCAATCAGCTTTTTCTTTATGGGTGGAAGAGTTCTTTCTTGGATATGAGCTTCTTATTGTGTGTACTTTTTCGGCTTTTACGAGCACCTCGGCCATGCTTGCTTGGGGATTTTGGAGATGGAAAACATCAAGTCTTTCGGCGAATCCTAATCCCGGCCAGTCGGTGCGTGCGCGAACTTCTCGTCGGGTATATCTACCGCCCGAGGAGACTCGGCATTGAATCTCGGAGCATAGGACCTCGGGCTTTCCTTTGCCGAACTCTACTTGATGGTGTCGGATGATAACGGCTTTCTATACGTGCGGCCCCCAGCCCCTGAAGTGAGAGCTGAAGCCTTGATAAACGACTCCCGAATAGAGGAAATTGATGAGGCGGCGGGAGCGCTGTTGAACGAGAGGCTGGGCCTTTTAGTGTGATGCCTTCGGCATCTCCACGAGGTCGCGATGCGGAAGTGATGCGGCTGTTGATTCTTGTAAGTGTTGAGATGATCGAGCCAGGATCTACGGTACCATCGGCAGCTTCCACGGTGGCATTCGAACTTAGGTGGAAGGGGAAGTGGAGCACCTCGTGAAGGGTGACTCGAGTTTGTTGTACGAAATTATTATAGTGTCGGGGAGGCGCGTCCTCTCATCACTTCCTTCACGGTGAGATCTTCTTGAGCAGACCTCTGCTCATGATTGTTCTCCTGCTCCTTCTTGGAGTGGCGTACTTCTTCGTTCTTTGCCTTTGTATTGCCCTCGGGTATTGCTTTGTTGCCCTCCTCGGGGGACGAAATTATTAGTCCGTGCCACGGCTCGGCTAAACTCCGCTTCTATTTTGACACCTCGGGAATGTCGAGCCACAATATTGCCGCCGTGAGGAGGAAAGTTATGACCTTCCTGTGTTTGTCGTGTCTCTCGTGGGCATTGTATCTGCCTGATGAGTTGCTCTAACTCTCATATCAGGCGTTGGTTAGTGAGGCGGAGTGCCTCCACCTCGTTCGTGTTGGCTTGCTTAGCTTTTGCGTGTTGGGAGGTCATTTGTCTCGTTGCTGGTTGGTCTGTCACGGAGGATTAGGCGTTATCTTTGCTTGTGTTAGGGTTGATACCATCGATGGCGATCAGTCTTTATTTATCAAGGCGCTGTCATTCCATGACGGCGCGGCTTTCAACGGGCCCGGGATTTGCGGAGCGTATTAGAGATCGGTGGGCGGACTGGGCTGGCGGTAGAGGCGATCCTACGAGGCTCTGGTCGTCGAGCGAGGTAGGATTCTTCTTTGTCTTTGATCTGCCGAGCTACGGCGTGGCACTCCTGCGCAAAAACAAGAAAAGAAGAAGTGCGGCGAGGGCTTTCGCGGGGGTGAAGCTCCGATGCCTAAGTCGGTTCCTATCGAGAGAAAAGCTGTTTAGAGGCGAATGTTTAAGTATGTTTCGCGTACCTTTCAGCGATGGGGTGGCTTAGTATTGCATAATGATCGTTTTCAGGTTAGATGGTGGTTAGGATTCTTTCCCATTGGACGGAATATTTCTTGCTATTATCGAAGTATCAGATGATCTGATATTGAAAAGCGATTTATTTAAATTATCCTTCTTTCTTGTTGATGGGATCAGGCTTGATCGCGGGGATGGTATTACATGGTGATTATCTTGTTTCGCTGTGGCGAGATTTAGTTGAGGTTTGCGGGATAATATATTGATGGGGATTATTCTATTTCCACTTATCTGTAGGTTGGCTTGATGCGAGAACATGGGCCCAGTTGCCATAATCGGCCGTAGATTGGGCGAGTGGATTGGGCCTTCATTACGGGCTGGCAAGGCACGAATGCTTCAATGGGCATACCCTACTTGCGGATTGGGCCTTTACGTCTGAATTTTGGCGTAAAAAGGCTTTGAATGCTTACACGTGGGCATGCCTCTCCTTTGGGGTTTAGCGAGTGAGCCTGCGAGCCCATTTTTCAAACCCTATCAGAAATATAAAATCAAAATCACTAAAAATCATAAAGAATAAAACAACATCTAGGTTAATAGCATAATGAATCAGTTCAAAACTTATATATTTGATAGTTGAACTTACACATTTGATAATACTATTGTGACATAATACCTATGATTTCAGTTCTGTAGCATATTGACGATCATTGATTTGATTTATTGTCGTTGCTTGGATATATTTTGCTTATTTGAATCGTCCACACACAAATAAATGTCGCACCATGATGACAACAAACCTACACCACACCAAGATTGTAACGCCCCAAAATATACCCTAGTTGTTTTCGACATGTTTAGGGTATTTTGTAGGCATAAATTGAATTTTTCGTATTTAAATGTGAAACATGGAAATTGAGAAACCCGAAAATTGTACAAGACATAGGACCAAAATTGTAATTTGTCAAAAAGGAGCACAAAAGTCATAAGTTACATTGATAAGATGAGAGGCCCAGTGGAAATAACATAAAAAGTATAGTTACTTAATAATGAAAGTTAGGACATGTGCAATAACTATAAAGATTAAGTATAAAAACACAAGAACATGACAAAATATCTACACACCATATTTTGGGTCTCGAAAACAAACCGTGAAGAGGCGAAGGGGAAAACAGAGAAGAAAGAGGAAGAAGAAGGAGAAGCGAGAAGAGAAAAGGTATGGAAATTCTACAAAGTTTTGTATGGATTCTATGATTTTTTTGGTATGGATATGACATGGAAAGTAAGGATCTTACATGGTTTGTATGGAATTACATGAGGGTATTTTATGAGTTAAACCTAGGGTTGAATTAGGAGTGATCCTAACTCTATGTTTGAAATTGAATGAAATCTAATATGGGTTATGACCCATATTAGATTTGTTTGGAAGAAATTCATGGAAGATTTTAAAGGAAAGATGTGTAATGAAAGATGAATTGAGTAAAATTGAGATTTAGATGAATTTGGAGTGGTTTTGAAGTCACAGTATAAAGTATTGAGTTGATTTGGGTAGCAAAATATGGAGAAGAAAGTGAAAAACCCACATTACGGGCAAATTTCGAGAACACATGCAGGTAGTGTACATTTTTTGTTTTGACTAGTGTTCGTATTTTGGCCATTAACTTGCTCATTTCTGATCCGATTTGGTGATTCAGAGTTGTTGGTTAAAAATAGACTTCAAAGGAGAACCAAACATCCTGAAATAGATACCTTCAAATTCTGATTCCATATGTGACCTAAAATTCACTCAAAGGAAGTGGGGCTATGTTCAAGCGAATTACGTTCCGAGTTTTGAACATAGTGTAGTCGGTTGTTTTGGGAGCGTAACGGAGTTCCGATTGCTCCGGACATTTGGGTGATTCCAGTTGGAGGGGAGAGCCGCCGCACACCTTGGCTTTTTAAAGAGTACAAAGAGACAGTGTCAAATATGAAGTTAAGACCCTGGAAAATGAGTATTACAAGAGCGTCTGGAGTGTAATCGGTAAATTCTGACTAGTTTGGCATGAAAATGCCATAACTTTAATTTTTGATGATCTAATTGGAATGATTCTAATTTCCAAATGAAATAGGTTCATATAGGGACAAGAATACATGAATGATGTGTGAATACATAAGCATCATACTGTACAAGTATATGAAATTCCATATGTAATAGGTATGAGACAAAAAAAGTATGGGAAATGAAATATGTAAGATTTGTTCATGAAACATGAATATGTTATGAAAAATGAAAACGAACGACATATGATAGTATGACTACCTAGGACCGAAGAGTGAATTTGTGGACTTTTATATGAAATTCCTCCTTGAGCTATGGTTTGAGGTGTTAGAGTGTGATTACTTGTTAGGGAGTATTGTAATCTTCCTTTGAGGGATGGATTGTAGAATTTATATGGAGAGGAGGACTATGGAAGTTTGGTTTATTCCTACCCAAGGGGTGATTTGGGGATTGATTGTAGGATGGTTTATGCCGTGTGTTTTTGGCATGTTTGATATCATGTTGTGAGAACATAATAAGTCAGAAAATGACAAAGACGACCTTCAAATCTTTGCTATTTAAGTCTTTATGGATTGGCGATTTTCTTCCGCGACACAACTTGCATAACTCATAGTTAGGGACTCTCAGTTTTGGTGTTCTAGGACTCTTTGGAAAGCCCTTTGAGTCTAGAATCCGCATCCATATGTAGCTTGATACAATATTGAGCTTACTTAAATAAGTCCGAAAATGACAAAAAGACAGTAGATGCTGCTGCTATTGCAGGTGCTGCAAGTTGCTGATTTTCTTCACGGCTTGCAACTTGCATAACTCCTTGGTTAGGACTCCGTTTTGGGTGTTCTAGGACTCTATGGAAAACATTTTGAGTCTAAAATCCATCCATATATATCTTGATACAATCTTGAGCTTATAATAAGTCCGAAAATGACAAAATACAGTAGTTGCTGCTGCTATTGCAGGTGCTGCAAGTTGCTGATTTTCTTCTGGCTTGCAACATAACTCCTTAGTTTAGAAGACTCCGTTTGAGTGTTCTGAGACTCTGGAAAGCCCTTTTGAGTCTAGAATCCATCCATATATATCTTGATACAATCTTGAGCTTGTAATACACAAAATGACAAAAAAGACAGTAGCTGCTGCTGCTGGCGTGCGGGTGCTGCAAGAGTTTGCTGATTTTCTTTTTCACTTTGGTGCACGCGACACATGCCCAACTCGTAGTTAAGGACCGTTTTTGGGTGTTGCTTGGTACACATGGAAATAAGTGAGTCTAGAATTCATCCATATATGGCGATTTACAATGATAGTAGGCTTTATAATACGCACCTGAAAATGACAAAATGACAAAAGACAGCGCTGCTGTTGCTGCAGGTGCACCACAAGTTGCTGATTTTCTTCATGGCTTACAGTTGCATAACTCGTTAGGACTCGTTTGGTGTTCTTGGAGTACCACATGGAAAGCCGCTTTGAGTCTAGAAGTAAGCCAAGTATAGCATGATACAATATTGATCTTATAATGCACACAAGAAATGACAAAGACAGTGCTGCTGCTGCTACTGCAAGGTGCACCTGGGTTGCAGTTTTCTTCCTTGGCTTGCAGTTTACATGCTGAATTCGTTAGGACTCCGTTATGGGTATTCTTGGATTCGTGGAAAGCTCATCGAGTCTAGGAGAATCTAACCATATGCTATTTAATGGAATTTGGTGCCCACATCTTGTCTGGTGAATTGTTGCTCCAGTGTACTAATGACGTTTAAAGTTAGATATAGATACATGGTAAGAAAGGATGTAGATATGAACAAGAAATAGCAATATATGTAGATTTGATATGTAAGAAATAGATAGAAAATTTTCTGAGGTATCAAAGGAAGAGTCTACATTGTACTCACGGAGATGAGACCAGTCTGATAAAACAGAAAAACATCTGAGTATAAGGAATGTATGATTATAGATCGCAAAATTATGATAATTAGATAAATGCAGTAGAGATATAATTAACAAGATATAGATATTCTGAGTAGAGAGGACATGATATGAATATAAAGTATATGATGAATATATGATTGTCATACATAAGCAACGAATAGATGGAACATGATAGGAACACATGATGAGTAAAAGCATACATGATAGAAATATAGAAGTACATGAATAAGCTAAATCATGATAGAAGCTAGCATAAAGGATATGATGCATAAATGATATAAGGGATATGAATAGATGAATATATATATGAATATATTGATATAAAGAGTGCGTAGATCGTTAATGTATATGATAGGATCTGACATGTAATCTGAAGACAAAACTAAATGATAGAAAAGATATGAATATCGTGTTGTAAAGAAATATGAAGTGTAATCTGAAATTTAGAAATATATTGAAGGTATTACAGAATAGAAATAAATAATAAGTGTATATCTCGTGGCGTACATGATAACAATAGTTATTCATTAGTAGATGAGATAATAATACGAAATATAATAAAATAGATTATGCCTTAGAACTGGTAGAGGATGGAATTGACATGCACAGTAGGGAAAAATGAGTACGTAGCATCTTGATGGAGTTGGCCCTAGTTTAGGTCATTACAGCGCCTTGGTACTTATAGATGGTGGTGTCCCCATTACAATGATAACAGTATACCGGGCATATAGATGGTCATTGTTTTGCCTGATGATGCTTGTTGCCAGTACTTATGAACCATTGTTGTACGATTGAGTCTGAGGCGCCTTGAGGTACTTATAGTTTAAGCTATCAAACCCAGGTTTGCTCTGGTTTTGAGTACCATGGAAATGATTTGCATATGACATGTGAGAAAAAATATTATATGATCTGAAGCATCGCCATTCTTATGTGATGATAAGTTTGTAACATGAGATTATCTGATCGACATGATATATAAAAATGTAAAATGATTTGAAAGGATTAATATGAATCACGATTATATGGAAAGTACAAAGTACGATTACACGAAAAGTATGAACAAGTCTGATTCTGAAAGGGAAGAGTAAACTATGAAAGTATAACATGAAAACAATATATGAAAATGGTACATGAGCATTACATGAATACGATGCTGCTGATATGATCTGCGTGATAACGATGCGTGAAAATGAACATAACAAGCGAGTATGTACTATAACCATAAGTAATATATGTATCGAATATGGCGTACACGAGATAGGATATGTAATGGAACCATTAGAAAGAGAATAAATCGAGTAAATGAAATGCTAGAATAAGAAATAAATGATATACTGAAAGGTTATATGTCGAACGTATGCAGTGAAGTGTATGTTATGAAATGATAAGATAAGTGTATTTGTTGAGACGATCATGGGTGTAAGTGCGTGCTGTATATGTTCCCACTAAGCGTAAGGCTTTAGCGCTGAGGTTACAATCGTGTAGGTAAACCGAAAACGGATAGAGGGACGGAGACATCTCTACAATGTGAGAAGCGAGGCCCGGCTTCGAGAAGATAAATTACTCACCTTTACTTGTAATCTGTATTTTTGAATAGGTATAAGCTTTTGTTTATTGAAATGTGGGACTCAAATGTATAGAACATGAATACTATGGTGGTATGTATAATACCATGTAAGGAATTTTAGTGACTGGAGTGCATGGATGGAAGAAGGTTGGTCATGTTGCACTGAGAGAAAGGTTGGGGTGGGTGGGTGACAGAAAAGCTCGGCGACGCCCCTATGGGGTCTTAGGGTTGGGAACTCAGCAGCAGATGATGAAAATTACACGTCACACCAAGACGACAACTAAAACATGAAAAACAAATAGAAACTTGGATATTGTAGAAAAATCACTTTATTGAGAAAAAAATGATGAAAATAAGTGTAGAGTGGTGATTTTAAAGGACTCAAACTTTGGATCCTTTTTTCGCTATGCCCGCCTGAATGCTTAACCACTTAAGTTAGGTATTATTGAATTATATTCAAATTAGATAAAGCAATTTAAGTAGTTAGATAAAAAAATAGAGCATGAGTTTTTGAATTAAGCAACTTTATTCTGATGTAATGTATGTCTGAAGCTTGAATCCCCAGACCCTTACAGCCTCGATGTCCTTTTAAAGCTTTGAATGATTCTTTTTTTTTTTACTTTATTATTTCACGTTCACATTCAGTTGTGAAATCTACTGATGAGCACTGTCACCTTTTCACCACTTGAGCAGGTTCTAAAGCCATAACTTTAATATTTTAAATGTTACTATTTAGCTTATTCCAACATGCTTATTTTATATATAAGATAGGATAAGTGATGAAATAATTTATTTTATCAACTACCAAATATAATGGAATATTATACATATAGAAAATAATATTGGTATTCATAAATGTTTGGATGGATATGATGAGGTGTGCTAATCATAATATCAAGCTTGATCTATATCAACGATGGAAAACACATGCCACACCACTCTATCCAACTACCACCACAGCGAAATGTTGAACACCATTACATAATAATAATAATAATAATAATAATGAATAAATTTTCTATCTAACTCGCTGTATCATGGATCAAAAAGGGAAGTTTTAGTATCTTTTTTTTGCTTCAATAATTAATTCTGTGAGTGGGTCCATTGATTCCACTGCAGAAATTTAAGATTGAATCAGGCGTCGAATATTGAGGGGCCAAATGTCATCAGAATGGCCATCAAGAAGGCGATCGGCTACGATTTCATTAGCGGCGTCGGTGGGATGGTAGGGATCCCAGAAGACATACTTTGATCTGTCTGAACATATTTTAGACGGAGGCCCACATGGGATTAGACCCCCAAAGCGTCCGGCTATGTGGCAACACGACGAATTTGCATTTTCAAAACCTACAAAAGAGAGAGTTTTCTCTTAATCTGATCAAGAAAATCGGAAGGTACTTGTCACGCATTCAGCTATGTGGTGGGTTCTTTGGTTTACCTTTTCCTTTGTACTGGGTGTTTAAACTTTAAATAGGTTGTCTACCCAAATTTGATCTCCCTAATTTAGGGCACGTCGAATCAGGTTGAAATTGTCGTATAAAATTAAGATTGAAGTTGGTCGGATCAAATTTGACTTGATTTTTTCGAACTAATAAAATAATAGCCTAGCTTGTAAAGCTAAAAATTTGGACAAGTTAAACCAAATTTAACCCGATTTTTTTGGATCAATAAAATAACAACATAACCTAGTCCTAATTTCAAGTTGACTGGACTAATCCAATGAATCGGGCTCAAATTACCATTTTTAATTGTTTCTGAATGAGACATTTTTCTCCCTTATAAAACTCTAATGATTAATCATTTGAGCAACAACAAAGTTCATGGTTCCTCTTAATCTCTAGTAGACACATTACAAAATATTTAGGTCAAAAAATTGATAATATCTACACAATTGAATTCAAGAAGTTAGAAATGGTATCAGATCTAATCCCGACCTTATCATGCAAGGAGGACGACGAGGAGGAGGTTACATTACATTACATTACGTTACGTTAGTAGGAAAGTAGTTGGCACATATATAAATAGAGGTTGTGTTGTGACATATTGGTATGTAAATGATGGTAAAAGAAGAGAGTAAGAGAGTGCAGTGCACAAACCAAATGATTGATAGTTGTGGATGATATCGTCCACAATAGCGTACACATCTGCATAGAGGAATTTTGAGGCATCAAGATTTGCGCTGAGCTCTGCTACTAAGCTCTTCAACTGGGTATTGAATAACTGCGCCATCTGATTGGGAAAGGAAACACAGTCGTCTCCGGATTTTGGGTTTATTTCCCTCTGAAATGGGATACACCCTATCGGCCCAACATTCGCCACAACCATCTTTCTCGCCCCCATACTGTACAGTCTCTGCAAACACCCCATTATAAGTTAGAAGTTAGAACCAAATCCTGAAGCTGGGTTCTTTTTATCTGACTTACACGGTTATTCAAATTCAATTCAACTCATGAGCTTTAATGTTTTATTAATCGAGTATAATTATTTATTATTATTTTTAATTGATTCAAGCTTTATCAAATTGAGTCAATTATTTTTGATCGTGTCTCATCTCGAAATTGTGGTGATTAATTATATGATCTTATGATTATGATTAATAAGTACATTCTTTGTAATGTGGGGATCAGTCAAATAATCAATGTATTAATTGTTTAATCGATTGAGCTTTATCGAGTTGAGTTTAAATCATTTCATTTTAGTCAGTTCGAGCATCCCAAAAAAAAAACTTCGATTAGGTTGGAGTTAAGATTTTTTAATTGAGTCGAGCGAGTTTGTTTGGCTTGTATCGACTTATTTCGGTCGTAGAATCTGCTGAAGTCGGTTCGGTCGCTCGATGCTTTGTCGAGTCAGGTTGGTATTCTGATACCCGATTAAGTTGTTCGTGAGAAATTTGTCAGGTTTCTTATTTTCTTAATCGGTCAGCCTGGCGTCGATTCCCAGTATAATTGTTATTAATTTTTTAATCGATTCGAGTTTTATCAAGTCGAGTTTCAAATATCTGAAAAAAATGCTTGATCAAGGTCAAACTTGAGTTTTTAATCCAAGTCATTCGAATTTATTTGTGTCGTATTTCGTAGAATATTGAATTTGACTTGGAGTTCTTCGATTCATTCGAGTAGGCTTATCGGTCAGTTCGAATATCATGTCTGACCCTCGGAGTTCTTCATGAGTTAATCGGAGTTTTTCTTGTTCCTGATGTCAGGTCAGTCGATTTTAGTATAATTATTTATTAATTTACAGTGATTCGAAACACTATCAAATCGAGTTCAAGAAGTACCTCAGTATTAGCATATTGGAGTTTCGAATATCGAAAAATTTCCGATCGAGTTTCGAACTTCAGTTTTTTAATACTCGATTACACCCCTATTTCTATGTAAGCTTTCTTACCGTAAGTTGAAGTCTGAATCGCGAAATCATGGCGCCCACAAATGTCTCTGGAGAGACCAGCTTCTGCTCAGCTGCCGATAGGATAGGCGTCAGATAGTTATTTATGAAGTCATTGGAGCCTATTGTAATGGAGAACAGAGATCTCTGTAACAGCTTCATAGCTCCAAGATCACCCATTCTTGAGATTATATCCTGCCTGGTGTTTGCGAAATTGTCAAGCTGAGCATCCAAGTTGATTCTTCCACCCTGTAAAATCAATCAGATACAGCATCAGCATATTACCCATCTTCACTTCTTTTTTTCTGTATACAGCATTTATTTTCACTTAATACAACATTAAATGACCGTCATATTTTGAATCTGCACAGAAAATGTTTTAAGGCTCAAAATCTTGTAAAAGAGATTTTTAATTTAATGCAATCGTTCTTCTTTGACTAGTATGAAGAAATTACAGAGATATCTTACAAAGATTTTTCCGGTGAAGTTAAGAATTCCGCCGCCGCCGGAGGCATAGTTGACTCCCCGGAGAACGACATCTCCGACTGTGGTTGGAGCTAAGTAAGGAGGAGTGAAATCTTTGAATCCCACTTTCTGACCTGTTGGGAGAAAATTTAGAAAACATGAGAAAAACATTTCCATTATTTGAAGAATCTATGAAAAGTTATGTGAACTCTAATTTCAAGCCCAAATTTCGTCCTTAAAAAAACATTAAATAAACAACGAAAACTAAATGCATAAACAATGCACCATATACAAGTACTATCTTAATATCTGGAGTCTTATCTTAGTGAATCTTGGTTGTGCGCAGTGGTCTTATATATAGTGCTAGATAATTATCGAATTGATATATATGATCTATTTTATCGATTTAGTTTCATTTTGTTATGAATATTTTAAATAAGGAGAGATTTGAGCTTATGTAACTATAAATTTTGAATAAATTGAAATTGGGCCACATAATTTAGCAGAAGTGAGAGAAGAAAGGAAAAAAAAAAAAAACTTGCCTATGATGTCAACTATTGTCCTTCCATTTGTGTATCTTCCTGTTGGCTTCCCAAAATCAATCCCATTCGGTATGAAATTGGCCTTGGAAAGAGACACAATGTAATTGTTGTTTCCTGCATCCACCAAAGAATCCCCAAAAACGAAATTTGCAGGAACATTCCCAGCCAAACAAGGACTTAACAAGAAGACCAGGAATATGGGTATTGGATAAACAATCCTGAGTGTGCTTTTTCTATTTGAGAGAGAACCCATCTCTCAAAATGCAGGGATGAACACTATAAACACTGAATCTGCAGCAAAAAGAAAGATTTCCCCCTTTGTTTTTACTGTATAACCAAAGAGTGAAAGGATGAACTGAAGAACAAAATGTTGTATAGATTATATAGAAAAACAGGCTTCTGAAAGAATTTCAAAATCAGAAGAAATGCCTTGAAAACCATCCTAAAAAGGAAAGATGAAAATGACCCTTTTCTCTTCTTGAATCATACAAGCAATGGGCTAGAAAGGGGAAGGAAGAATGAAGATTCAAGAACAGGGTTTTTTTATTTTTCTTGTTGAGCTTTTTTTTACCATCAAACAAAGAGGAAAGATGACAACAACAGCAGAAAGAGTAGAATTGTTGAAAACATACCCTTTTATGGACAACTTATGCTAAGAATTTAAATGATAGTTTGAGTGGAGAGAGCATTAATTTCGCTGCAAAATCTCACCACCAATCCGTGAAAGCAGAATTCGATTAAGGTCTATTGGGAGTTGAAAATTGAAGCAAAAACAGCAGTAAAAAAACGACTGGAATTAGTAAACACTGTCTCGTCCGTGCTTCTGTATAGAGAGTAAATATTTTAATTGATGCAACTGCCAACTAACCCAACCCAACTACTGTCCAAAATTCATACCTGAATTCAATGCAGTAACTTAAAAAAAATAGAAAGTAGAAAGTGCTTTCGAGAAGGGTTTTCGAAAAACAGTGTTTCAAAATTATTCCAAGATATCTGGGAATAAAAGTTTGTTCTATAGTTTTTTAAATTACTTGTATCATAATGCTTTATTTTTTTTCTTCTAACTTCTAACACA
The DNA here is from genome assembly GCA_016808115.1 of Tetrastigma voinierianum. Taxonomy (NCBI): domain Eukaryota; kingdom Viridiplantae; phylum Streptophyta; class Magnoliopsida; order Vitales; family Vitaceae; genus Tetrastigma; species Tetrastigma voinierianum. The sequence goes on along the minus strand of JAEQBH010002923.1, from coordinate 187,971 downwards.
ATTACAAAAAGATAACTTCTCTAAAACTTAATTTATTTTAGTAAAGAAGAGAATATTATATTACCATATTTTCTATTTTAAGAACAAAAAGTTAGATTATATTTGTTTTTTGAGTGTTAATACTTTAGTTATAATGTAGTAAATTATACACTCAAACCCGAAACCCTTCCCCTCTTTATACCCTAACTTTTAAAAAATGTTGAACGCTTTATCATATGAACTAGACATGATGGACAAGTTAGACTATATTTAGTAAGTGTTTTTTTAAAATTGTTTTGAAAAACAACTTTTGAAATATTTGACATAACATAAGAGTTTATTTGGGAACTTAAAATATATTTAACTTATTTTTTATATTTTAAAATATGTTTAAAATAATATCTTAATGCATCATTTGAGTTCCATTGACATAATTAAAAGTTTTATCTGATCATTAACTTTAGAGCCTTTTGGGATAAATCGAGATGCGCATTAATTGGTCCGGACATCTATGATTATAAAAAAAGAAATCGTTATTTAGTGTTCTATTTTTAATCACTCACTATTTTTACAATCATTCTTATGTTCAAAAACAAGAGAAAACATTTTAGAGGTTCACCAAATCTATTCTCTCTTTTCATTTGTCAAGAATAGAAAACTGTTTTGGAAAATAGTTTCCTGAGAAGTAAAGGAGTAGGAATAGCAGTGCACCACCCTTTCCCTTGGTTGCATTACTCTGACAAAAGGGGAATGAGTAGATTGAAAAAGTTACCAACCAACATTTATATCATGGCCTCTAACCTTCCCCCCACAGCCTGATATCTAGCTCTGGTTGATTCTATTTCTTCCCCTTCCCATCTCTTTATAACAATGACAGTTAGATGGATTCTTGTTGAGGTTATGGGGAAGTGGGAGAGGGTTGAAACTCCTGTGTTTGGTTCATTCACAATTTCACGTGAAACAGGATATAGCAGCACAGACAAGACAACTAACCCCCTTTCTTTGCCATATGAAATTAACTTGAAGGGATAAGATGTACAAATGCCTCGAGTTTTACTTTTATATCTTATTGTCTCTGAAATTTTTTTTGATGCAAGATGTGCTTTATCTTACAATGGAATGGTTTGATTGAAATTTCTGAAAAGTTTAAGCGAGAAGTTGGACGTGTATCTAGCTGGGCGTTTATGTAGCTATCACTGAATTAACTAAAAAAGAGGTGTAACCCACATTCGAATCGACATGGCTTGTGTTGTGTACACGGCAAAGGCTTTTAAAGTTCTTGGACAATGTTCTCTTTAATTTAGAAATTACATAAGATAGTAGATTTCTTGTGCTGATTTATAGAGTTAAATGTGGGTCTTTAGGAGGTTCAAAGAAAAATTATTGGGGTAATCTGTTTGTAACCAATGAGTTTGAAGGAAAATGTGAGAAATGAAAAGAAAATACGAAGTATAACAAGTTTGAAAAATAAAGGGCTCATCATGTATAGCTCATGTGGTAGAATGTTTAATGTTTCAAAAATGTAAGACATAGGAAAAAAGAAACGTGATAAAGGAGAATTTAGGAGTTAGTCGTATTAAGAGATGATTTCTTTATATTTTAAGCTAAAAATGTAAGATTATGAAAAAAACAAAAAGTTTGAATATCATAAGGGCTCCTCTCTTCTTGTTGATAAGTTATAGGTGTTAAAATAAGAGATATGTGAAAGCTTGCCCAAATAGAGAAAACATGGGGAAAAGAAGAAATCAATGGTTGTTATAAAAAATTATAAGCTATTATAAAAGCATGTTATTAGAAGCATTGATCCAGGAATAAAATTGACACATCATTCTAATCTGTTTACTCTATACCAATCCCTCGAAAAATTCATAATGTGTGAAACTTTTCTGTGTCAGGTAAAATTTGGGTAATTTCAAGCTATCATGTTTAATTCAAATGATAAATTATTGAACATTTCAAAAAAGCAGAATATAAGAAGGAGAAATGTCCTAAATTCGACTGTTGAACAATTTACATTATAATTAAATTATTTAGCTGTCCAAAAAAAATTCAGTCAGACAATTTGGATAGAGCTTGTCAACATCAATGCATGGTAGACGTTCCCCCCTGTCTATGAACTCTTAAGATAAAAACAAATCCATGTGATTGTTTGTTTCTATGCTTATCAGAAAAAGACACCACACTGATTTGACAAATGACTTGTACAAGCTCGGCTCTTACTAATTTTTTTTTTGAAAGTATAGTAAATTGTTTTCAGAATTCAAACTCATGACACCTCTCATTTTTGTATCTTACGTATTTATATCTTACGTAAATATGATAGGTGCTCAGCTCTTACTATCGATTAGTAGCTATTACAATTCTCATTGAACTATCCATTTTCGACCAATTTAAATATCACCTTGTGTTATAAACAGCTTTTATAAAGCTCTTTATGTGATCTTAAATGACTTTTTGTTTAATTTATGAAAATCGGCCTTACCGTTCAACTTAGCTAACTTGCTAAGCTTACCCATTGGATAAAAAAACCTTGAGAGCAAACATGTAGTCTGCTTGGACTATCGAAGTCATTGGATCGTTAGGGTATTAATCGCGACGGGGCTAAAGCAATAGTCTTGTGATTGTGTCTTAGATCAGTTTCTCCGTGTTAAGTTGACAGAGAGATAAAAAGCGCAAAAATATCAGTCTTGCAGGCGTATATTGTCACATACCTTTCTCGGGGCGTGCTCTTATTATCAGAAGGACGATCTTAAACTTCTTTTGGAAAATGGGTTGATTGGTTTTGTAATGGAAGGGATGGCGCTTAAGCGCCCTTTGCTTAGTTTTCCTTTTGGATAACGAGTGCGGCGGTCTCGTGGCCGTCGGTTGATCATCTTAAGGGCGGTTACGTACGAGGTTAGTGGGATGATATGTTCTCAAGTTGCAAGGAATAAGTCGGGAAATCACTAGCCAACCGTGCTTCTTAAGATGGCATTTGTTTGGAAGAGGGCGTAGTGTCCTGAAATTGGGCTTAAGCACTGTCCCTTGTTCGTAAACAGGCTTTAGTGAGTGTGTAAAAGTTAAGTAAAGATATAGGCTCGTACTCACAAGTATACGCGTCGAGTTCACGTAATATAGTGGCTCATCAAGTGTCGTTTTCATGAAGAAGTGTCTTTGAATCTTGGCTTAGTGACACAGATATTGTGGCACCCCATTCAGGTCTAACCTGGTGTGGATCAGAGCGATTTAGGGATCTTGTTTAATTCTTTTGTTTTACTTTTTCATTTATTTGTTATTTTTGTAAAGAGTATCTTTGTCCTTGCAGTTTCCCAGGTCCGACCAGATGGGCGGATCGAATCGGGATCGGGAGCACAAGATCAAATCTTCGGGACTCTTTACTTACTTTTGATTATTGGTGTGACCAATTTGCCTGCTATATCAACATATTATACACAAAGTCAGAAATAAAAAACTTGCATTAGTGGTGTTTAAATTAATATTATATCAAGTCATGGTTCCCATTTACATATTCAAAAACTATACATTTACATTTCTTTGTTCGGTAGAACTCTGGTGGTAGACCTACTAGTGTGTTGGCCTACGAATACGAATATCATTGTCTCTTTCTTACGTACCTACACGGACAAAGCTTCCGTGCTAAGGGAAACATAGGTAATATGCACATACATAGTTATAATAGCGTATAGCGCAATAACGGTCTCAGTGCATGCATTCGTATTATGGACTTATCACAATCTTTATACTTGCAACAAACATCGCGCCGGATCTCAGTAGGAGTTACAAAGCTTATTCTTATTCGAACTTTATCATATGAACATGTTTGTTCGGATCATTATACGAAATTCTGAGCTTATTCTTATTCGAACTTATACTTATAATGAACTTATGTTTATTGGTCTCCGTAGGAATTCTGAGAACTTATTTTATTCGGAGCACATCTTTTAACGAACATGTGTATTCGGATCTCAGTAGGAGTTCTGAACTTATTCTTATTTGGGACTTATCAACATAGCAGGACTTATGTATTTGGATCTCTAGTAGGAATTCTGAGTATTCTTATTCGGGAATACAGTAAATATTCTGAGATCATAACGATATACATTTGTTTACTCTTATTCATCATTCAGGTTATTATCATATAACTATAGGAATACCTAGACCAGTGCTAGCAAATAAGTAGAATATGACCTGATAAATTATCAGAAGATACCTCTGATCTTGAAGTACCGTAGCACAAAAGCGGGTCTGGGAGTACTAGCGGGAGTCTTGCCGAAACACTAATCCAGGCAGTCTTTGACTATTGTCGAGCAGTCTTGAGTAAGCGTGAATCTTGGTAATCGAGCAGTCTTAGTAGGAGTCTTTGAAGCACTAATGTCGAATAGGAATCTGCAGTAGCACTAACAGATTGTGCCCAATAAAAAACGTGCACATCCCGTTGAAGTCTTTTGTGTCATTTAATACACGATGTAGGCATTCCTCTTGGTATATGTATTCGAAGCTTCCTATCTTATTATTGGGGCATAAGCTTTCACTATGCACCTGTGAGACGGCGGCGAAGTGCGGTCACGTTTTCGACTTAATTTCATCCTTTCTATACACATCATTGTCACGAATTTTGGCTTAAATACGCAAAATAACAAAAACGAGGGGTTGTGGAACCATTTGTCAGAGTCTGACTCTCTGACTGTCTTAGGTGCGGTTTTGCTCTTGTCAATTTGTCTGGGTATGGGATGGAATATCTTGTCTGGTCTCAGTATGAAATGGTATTTCTATACATTTTCATGCACTTTTCTTTCATAGATCCTTCTATTACATCATTCATCAAAAACTAACATGGAATCTCTCAAAACAACTCCCACCAATACTTTTAATTGGTCGAGAATCGAGGGTTTCTTGAGTTCTGATTCTACAAGGCAGGTGTGAAGGACTCCATATCTCTCATTATCAACTAGGATTTCAACCAAACTTCCCTTAAATCTAGAGTTAGGATGTCTTCTAACAAAACCCTAAAAAAGGGAACAAATTAATCTCAAAATGCTGTAATCATTACCCAGTAGTTTGTGTGTAAATCATACCAATCCATTCACGAAGTCATGTATCCATACCTTGGCTTGATCTCTCCTTTTTCTTCCTCTTCTTCTCCTTCTCTTCCTCTCTCCTTCGTAGCCCTTGTTTGGAGACAAAAAATAACTCATTTTTGATCTCAGGCTCTGTTATAATTAAATTTTCCTTTATTTACCTTTTTGGTCCTCCCTCTTTCTCTTATTTGCATGAATGTTTATTTTATTTCATTTTTGACCTCTAGTCTCATTAATCCATGTCTTTGATGCCCCTTTTTGGACAATTTACGACTTTGTCCTCAAGTCTTGTATAATTTTCGGGTTTCTCAATTTTCCATTTTTCACATTTAATTTACAAAAATTTTAATTTATGCCTACAAAATACCCTAAATATGTTGAAAACAACTAGGGTATATTTCGAGTGTTCTGATCACGGCAGAATCCACAGCTGACGAAGGCGGATTCGAATCGGAGCTCGGTTTATTTCGACTGTTTTCATTTATCTTATCAAAATATTTTATTTATGTCATTTCATTTTAGGGTTTTCAATTATGCGGAAGCATTTTCAAATGGTAGGCCCATAAACATTTACCCTTATACAATTCGTTTACAAAATGGCATATCATGCCTTTACAAAATGATATACAAAACACTAGTTCGAGTTTGCTCTTTGACCACCAAAAATGTCACCGCGTTCAAAAAGAAATGATATGCATTTGATGGGGTATATACTTATACGCCGCAACTTTACCTATGACTCTGAGCTTCTTGATCTTGCCTTCTTTCTTGTTTACTCGAAACCTGCTCATTGATAAAAACTACACGCTAAACATTTTTATACTTAGTGGTTCTATCTGATTTTATTCAATTTTAGTTTAACATGACAGCCATTTATCTACATAAAATCATGCCTTTTATATCAAAGTATATAATACTTATTCATTTCTATACTTTTCTCTTTTACAAATCATTGATCATATCCAAAATGCTCATTTTTCACATGCTCCAAATTTATAACTCAAATCATGAATTCAGTATATACTCCAAGGGGATGTATTTGATTACAAATCCCATTACACTCATCGAGTTTGTTGCTATTTGCTTTTTGTCTATACAATTCACATTCATAACAGTTCCATTCAGAGTGAATCTATCCTTTTGTCATTCGATGTGTACTTACACATTTTAACAATTTCGAGTCTCCCATCTACAGTGACGGATCTTAGATTAGTTGCATCTACCATGTTGGTGGTTGGTATATCAATTCAATTCAAGATGTCAGAATTGACCAATTCGTTTACAATTGATTAATCACTCATCAAATTAATCGTCCAAACATTTCTCCAAATATCACATTTTCAAATCCATATGCACTTCAGTAAAAATATCATTTTTCAAACGTACTCATTTCCTTATAATCATTTGGTTATTTGGTAAACTACCAAACACTTGAAAAAAGGATAGGTCGGTGAACAATGAAGCTATCGAAATATGTTTCCTTCTCTTGATCTAGAGTCTCTTAGGTTAGGTGATCCTCCACCCCATCCTAGTCAATAACAATTACGCCCTCTTGTAGTGGATGAACAATTATTATACATTTTTAGTGATGTGGGGTGTCTTAGTTAACGGTTTGGGTTAAGACATTAAGTGCACCAAGATACGCTTGTCCGGCGGTAAGGTGCGAATGCGTTTTCATTTAGTTTTATCATATTTGGGCCCCATTAATAATTTATTAGGGTCCTTAAACTATCGATTGTACAAATCTGAGGTGTTTTGACAAAAAAATACGAAATTTGTTCCGGTTGGCATAGTAGCTCTGTAGCGGTGTAACCTTGCTATCTTTGTGGCGTGAGCCTTCGCCGTGGCGTACTTGAGGGGTGCCATTTTGGCCCCTCGGCCTCGCCGCGTTGAGGCATCCTACGCTGCGGCGTAGGTCGCTTCTGGCGCGTGGAGTTGCCCTATGTTCTGTGCAGACTAATGTTACCCCGGATTACCGGTTGCTCTTTTGTGGTTTTATCCAAAATCGCCAACCCCAAAATAAATCCATAGGAGTAACTCAAATAACACCCTAATATCATCCCTAAACCAACCATGAGCAAAACCCATGGATGGATTAGAGGTTTTCTAACCTAAATATCATTTAAGGAAATCTGGGTTTGTTTCTTACCTTAAATCATGAATCTTCTTCACCCAGTGCTTGATCATAGAAATAAATGGAAGAAATCACCAACAGCCTTGATCTTCTCACCTTTGTAACTTCTTCCTTTCTCCTCTCAATCTCTCCCAAATTTGTTTTGCTCAAAATAGACATTCCTAAGACTACATTTAGTCTTATTCCTCATTTAAGTGTAGTAACACCCGAAAAATACCCTAGGTTTTCGGACATTTCAAGAATTATATTATAGATAAACTAGAAATTTTCGGGAAATAAAGCAGGGAACCCAGAAATTAATAATAAACTTAGGAGCCAACGTAATTTACCAATTGAGGGCATAAATAGCGCCATCGATAAGTTGATATGAAATTATGAAAGAACGAAAAGATGGCATGCCAAAAATTATAAATGTATAAGTTAAATTGAGGTAGAAGAGGATAAAAGGGCTTAAGTGCAAAAATAGAAAAATGTTTAAAAATGTCAAAGACGAACATGGCCTTATAAAAATGTTAAATAAGAACAATTGATTATAATTTTGAAGACAACGTGAATGATGAGAGGAGAAGGAGGAAGAAGAAGAGGAAGGAAGAAGAAGAAGGGAGATGAAGAAGGAGGTCAAGAAAGGATTCAAGGTATGGAACTACTAACCTTGAGTATGGAACTTGGATTTTGGTATGGATCCTTGGTTTTGTTTTGATTTAATGGTTTGCCCAAACCTAGGGTTTGATAAAAGTTCATCAAACATGAGTTTGTTGTTGGTAGTGAAGTTATTATAGGGTTTGATAGGTTCATCTAACCCAAGATTAATGGAGTAAAATTAGGTAAAACCCCAAATGTAAAAAACATAAGTCCTCCTTTGAGGTTGGATTTCGGTTTTAATTGCAAGAACAAAGATTAGGTTAGAAACGAGCAAATAAATTTGTGTATTTGGTATGTGTATGGGTTACCACATTATATTAGAATTGTTTTGGAGAGAAAATCATGAAAGATTTTGAAGATAGATATGCGTGAAAGATAATTTGAGTATAAAGAAGTTAAGTGGTGGAAATGGTTTGAGGTCATGGCCAGGAAGTATAGGAGTGATCCGTGGATGAAAGCATGAAAAAGGGAAAATACGTGCAGGCACTTTTTGGAGACTTGTGCGGTACAATTTGAACTTGTACGGTACACTTTACCATTCTGGTCATTTTTGACCAATGCCCGATACATGTAGACATGTACCGGTACAACTAATTCTGCTTTCGGTTTGAACCGGTTTTTCGTATTTGGCCATAACACTCATTTCTTATCCGATTTGAGTGATTCAAGTGGCTACGTAAAATAGACTTCAAAGGAGAACAAGCAAAGAATAGGCATCATAAATTCTGATCCTAAAGTAGCCTAAATTCCTCAAAATGGGGCCGTCAATGCCGAGCGAGTGCAGTTCGACTTTGAGCGTAGAGTGGTCAGGGTTGTTTCGGACGTGGCAGTTCGGTGCTCGGGTGGGTGATTCAGTTGGAATAGAACCCTTAGCACCTTATATTTAAAAGATACAATGACCTAGAGGTCAAACGTGAGTTAGGATCCGGAAAGATTAGTAATACAAGACTGTTCTAGTGTAGTAGGATGCCAGGCTAGTTTGGCATGAAAATGCCATAACTAGTTTGGATGATCGATTGGATTCCACTTCTAAGTAAAGTAGATACCCCTGAGGAATAGAATATATGAATGAGGGTTGATTCCACATACATCATACTTCACAAGAATATGATGCCATAGCAATAGGCATGAAACAAGGAAAATGTGAAAATGAAAAATGTAGAATGTGTTCATGAAACATAGAAAATGATTTATGGAAAATGAATGAAAATGGTGGAAACATGATTGTGAACATGCGAGGCAGTATGTCTTGAAGACGCATAATGTGGTTGATGATATATTGTATTATCACATATAACCCGAGAGAAAATGATAACAAATGGAAGCAGTATTATCAGTAAATGAGCATACTGAATGGATGCTACATAAATGAGTATATGAAATGTGTACATAGATTAGTATATCTTTGAAAAGATATCGAGTGAAATGGAATTGAAATGTGATTGTGATCGGTTATGAATGCTATTTGCGAAATATATATAGTATATATATATGATGGTTTGAATCATTATTCGAAATGTTTGTCATACATACTCATGAGTGTATTTGCACTACAAGTGAAATTACTTGCATAAAAATGGCCCGATTTGAAATGTGATATTGAATGATAACTGGCCAGGATTCACAACTGGTCGTCCTTGATGGCCGTAATTGTTAAATGTGAAATCCCATTGCTCTTGAGATGACAAAGCAGGCGGATTCTTAGTGAATCACATCGTGAATGTCGAATTCTATAGCTATATGTGAGACGGTGATATTGAATGTGAGATCACATGGCTACTGAATGATAAACAGACAGGATTCAACAACTGAATCTGTCATGAATGTCAATTCTATAGTCAAAGTGAATCATACTGTTAAATGCGAAATCACATTGCTATTGGACCAATAGCGGGGCGAGATTCTGTGATCTCATCAGTGAATAGTGAATTCTGTATATATGATAGTGGTGTTAAATGGAAACCACATTGCTATTGAATGACAAACGAGACGGGATTCACCAAGCGAATGCATCGTGAATGTCAATTCTATAGTCATATGTGAGACGGTAATATTGAATGTGAAACCACATTACTCTTTTGAATGATGTGATGGGATTCTGCATTGAATACGTAAATTGGATGTCGAATTCTATAGTTATATGTGGAATCCTGAGCCGAACAGAAAGCGGTGTGGTAGAAAAGTGTATTTGTATAGTATCTTTTACATTATACATACATAGTAGTGTATTTTGTAAATGATTATTAGGATTGCTGCAGAGATAGGGGGTCTTAGTGTAATTAAAGGGTTAAAATGGAATGCCTGAGCAACATGTTTGGAAGATGAGTGAAAATGTCGAGGAATTAAGCTAGAGACTCCCGACGGATCAGCCAGTAAAGTTAGTCGAGGATTAGTCATGACACTTGAAATAAAATTTAATAAAAGCGAAACAAAATGTTTGATTGAAAATGTCGAATGCTTAGGGCTCTAAGCAGATCATAATAAAGGTCAAGTCGGGGATTAATTCCTTGACACTTTTAAGTGAAATTTTAATATAACGAAACAAATGTTTAAGCGGGCGCCAGTCATGAAGCACTAATTTGCTAAAGGGGTTGATTAATGGCATCGGTAGTGATAGTGATAAGAGTCCTAATATGTATTGGTGTGATCTGGTTGAACTGTATGAAGTGATATGACTTGATTTGTTCAGGTGCCATTGTATAAGTATAGGTTTACTTTGAATATGATTGATACGTCATGCATGTAGTATATATGAGTTACAACACAGTAAAAGACATGACCAGTATGAACAGGAATGTATTAAGGAATCACGAAAGAGACAAAATCTACATGTATAATATGAGATGAGTTAAAGTCACATAAGAATGAAGCTAGTTATATGCATAAGTAAAAGCAAATGTAAGAAGATAGTGACGATTATTGTTATTAATTAGTTCTTTATGCAATATGTTCCCAACAAGCTTAAAGCTTAGCACGGGTCTCAATCCGTGTAGTCTTGAAGAATAAATCGGGCGGACATTCCACACAGTGGTATGAGTATCTGAGAATGGTGCTCATAATCTTGTTGAATCTAAGTGTTTGTATTAGATATGTATATGTATGTATTTGTATCGAAGCGGACTTAGTAAATATGTATAAATTTTTAATGGATACCATTCGGTGGTAGTTCATTTGTAAATGTAAATGATTGTTGGTTACTAAAATCATTGGTACACCTGAGATATAGGATTCATTTCTGAAAAAAAAAAAAAAAGTAAAGAAGTCCCGAGTATATGGTTTACTTTTCAAAACCGGATTGGATCGCCAATCGGGTCGGACCGGGAATCGGGGCGTGACATGTAAGGCCATGTTTGACTTATACACAAATTTCATTTCTCATTTTTCTCCTTTTTGGTCTTAATTTCACTTTCATTTATCATTTAATTCACTTTAGCATTTAAACTTATTCTATTCTTGACCCAGAGGTCCTCATTTTACAAAATTCCAAATTTGCCTTTTTTCACTTGGGTTTATTTCTAAGTTCAATCAATTTCTCATTTTAGCATATAATATTTAATCATATGCTCACATATTCATTTCACATTTCACAATTTATCAGTTTTCCTGGAAAAACCCAAGTTTGGCACAATTCATGCAGAATATACAATAAAGTATTATATAAAATTCTGGGGTATTTTGAGCGTTACAATTTGGATTAAGTCTTATATTTGAATTATGACTAGCCATAACTAGCTATAAGAAAACCTAATATTAAAATATTGATCTAAAGCAATGATAGAAAACTAGGTTTTCTGAGTCTGCCACACGATGGATTTTAACCTAGATAGTGTATTTATTTAATATTTAGTATGAGTTTATGTTAAGCGGGTTGATAGATTGCCTCTGAAGATATCATCTCTCAAGATAAATCTTCCTATCTCGCCAGTGGGGTGTATTGCATCTCTACCTCGACTTCTCGAACTCCGAAATGCATAAATGTGTAAACCTTAATGCTATGAGTCCAGGATATCTACATTCACAGATTGACAGTGTTGCTTTACCATCATCATATGAGTCATGTTCTCTCGATCTGAGACTCATATTAATAACATCCCAAAATTAGTAAATAATAACATGTGATTAAGTCGGGTAAGGCAATTCATACAAATTCATACCAATATTAAATAAACCACAGTGCTTGTTAATCAATGAGTGCGGCTAGGTTGACAAAACCTGAAAGAAAATTAGTTCATAGTGATCTTCATTCTGAATGAATTTTTAACATAAAATGAATTAGGAAAGAACTATAGAAGAAGCGTGCGCGATCTCTCGAATCAGATCTCACAGTCAATCTTCCTCGTCAGTCTGTCCTTCTTTCTCTAGTACGCCTTTGAATGCCTGAATGCCTCCTTTATGTCTCAGATGCAGGCCCATATTAGCCTAGAATTTAAACCATTTAATGTCTCGATTCTAAAGAAAAACCTCGCCCACCTTTGGCGAAGAGGTCCTCTGTGGATTCGCGTGCGAGACCACAGCCTTCCTTGGCGGTTCGCCTTGGCGTAGGACCTCCATAGCCGTTACTGAAGACTGCGCCCTTGGCGTGGAGTGCTGTAGGCTGCGTGGGTGCTCTGCTTTCCTTCTCATTTTCTTCTCTACTTCGGGTCTTTCCTTCGCATTATTTTGCTTATTATATCACCGTGTCATGCAAAACATTATAATATGGAGGATTAGTGCAATATTAGTGAATATGAATGTGAGTCATGCAATTGAGTTATAAAAACACATAGAAATCTTACTGAAATGCATGCATAATTCTGCCGTCAAGCACCCAGGCATTTCTTGCTTGTCCCCAAGCAAGAACAGACTCTAAACAAGGCATGCAAGAGTATAGCGTAACTAACATTGACGATATGGGTCTAATACATGATACCAGAAAGGTCAGCATGGGCGATTCTTTAGATCAGGGGTTACCTAGGTTTATTCGACTTTGAACCACCTTGAGCGGACCAGTTGACGAAACAAGTCAACCTTTTTAGTGTTGATGACCCTTTCCCGAGGTCTATAGTCTGCCCGGTTGAAGTGCTGTGATCTCAATGTCTGACTACGACTCCGATGCCCTTAAACTTGAATTTAACACTATTTGGAATAGTAACACGAAGGATAGAGCATACCCATTTATTCACTTCAACTAACCTCACAGAATAACTCTGAATAAAAATGAAAAAGCACTAGTGCAGTTTTAGGTGAGTGTTCTATAACGAGGATCAGTGAGTGACTCCCCACCGGTTGGTTCAAAAACCCTTAAGGTATTCGGTTCCCCTCGAACTTTGGGAACACTCGGCTGAGCCTGGCCTAGGCGTGAAATCATCATCCTTCATCCCATGTTGCGACGATTGAAGTCAATGGCTCCCGAGTCGGTTGGCTTAGGGCATTAGGCTTTGAAGGCCCCTTAGTTGTCTTGAGATTCCGATTGGATGATCCACTTATTCCAAACCAAAAGCTTATTTTTGACATTTTTTTATATTTTTATATTTTTTTATTTTTTTAATACTTATTTGGGGCTCAAAGGCGATCCTCTTTTTCTAAGGTGTCCCATCACTTAGGTGTTTAAACTTTCAAAGGTTCGTAGAACTCTTGTATGTTGAGTTTGGAGTCTAGGCATACCCTAAAGATCACGTGTGTGTCTTGTGCGTATGCTACTTCGGAAATGGTTTCTTGAAATCTAAAAGGGTGACCGGACATGGTCATTGAAACTCTACAGTCTGATCTCGATCGTCAAACAGCCTTGGAGTTCCCTATTTACTCTCTACGTAGTCATTTTGCGATCACGATGACCCCCCCTTTTGCAATCATGGCCAAGACTAAAATTGAGAAAAATTAATACCACATCTTGAAACTATCGTATCACAATAGTACCAAATCAAACATAACTAGTACATAATGAACAAAAATCGGTCGTTAAACATGCTGAAAAATAAAAATAACAAAAATTAGGACCTAAAACACGCAGAAAAATAAAACTAAGCCAAACCGTACACCACACCAACAACACCCCCAAACTTAAAACCGATAGTGTACTCGATAGAGGAAATGAGGAATGGGAATCGTCTTAGAATCATTGTGGTGGCGGTGGTAGTGTAAAGAGAGGAGATAGGCCAAACTGGCTGTGTGATTTAGTCTGGTTGGGCCAGTGTTGGCTATCACGACCTGATGGCGTCCATATCTTGACTCGGAGCAACCACGGTGCTCCCAGAGATTTCATCCCGATATGCGTCGAGCCGCGGTGAGCACATGTATCGTTCGACCGGGATTGATCGAATTGGAGAGGGACCTCGAGGTGTAGTCTCGATCCTCGCTAGGGGCCAATTGCGCGACGTGGTCTGATTCCTCTTAGAACCTCGGGCTCTGAGCTTTGCGCAGAGCGATGGTAGCAGGTAAGTATTTCTTTGTACCTGTTCCTCGGAGTCCAACATCGGGACTGACCGGTTAACATAGCGAGTAATCATCAAAGGGGTGGATTAGAATACGGTGTACCGCCCATGGGTTGACTCAATCAACCCTCTTTGATAACTGGACGATATCGAACTGAGCCCTAGGTCATGTGGCGTAGAGAGGATCGTCTTGTCGCCGTGGCGTGCTAAGGTCTGAAGTAGGCAGTTTTTAAAAAAAAAAAAATTGTACCATGCCTTAGCCACCGGCGTGAGGGAGTGTATCTGGAAGTTGGTAAAGTCACCCGTTGATGGCTGGCGTTTCCACAAGCCCTTGCCCTTGGTGAGCTCACATGGCGATGTGTTGTAAATAGGCTCTATAGTTTGCCTTGTCATCATCCGTGATGGTCGGTTGATTGGCAGGGCACCCGATCGACCCACTTACCTTGAACCAACGATGGTACTGACCTTGAGATAAAGTTAGATTAAATTCCCCACAACTAGGGCCTCATTGGACACGGGTGCCGCAGTACTGCATGACGTGGTTACGGATGATATGAAGTTGAAGAGCGCGTGGGGTTGGAAAACCTCGTTCCGGGACAAACAATCAGTTGAACAAGGACTCATGGTAGATTCGCTCGGCCGTCTGGGAAATGAACCTGTGGGGATCCGGGGTGGGGTGTTGCCTGTGAGGTGGAGTCGGATCTCTGTCTCTTTGCTAGGATCGACTTCCGTGGAGCCATTAGGGTAGATCTAGGGTGAGGGTTTTGGTAGACAAAGAAAACGAGAGAGAGAGCGGAAGGGCAACCAAATGATTGTGTAGGGGGAAAATGAAAAGCCGATGGGGTTTAAAGAAATCAAATTTGGATTTGCCTGCTTGATGGCGTAAAGTGCTGTGGCGTAGAGATTCACGCGGTGCACCAAAGCTGAAAATCTATGCCGCAAATGGGCGCCATGCCGCGGCTGCATAGAAAGCTTTAAAAAAGAAAATTTTGCTTTTCCACGCAGCGAGAGAGCTACAACACCGCGGCGGCACTGTAAAGCTTGGAAAAAGTTTGTAAAACACGAATTTGGCTCTCTCAAACTATAATAAACATGTAAACCCTTTAGTTATAGTGCTCGCACCCTTCGATAAACCTGAAAAACTCACAAACACATTAAAACAAAACAAAAGTAGAGATTCCAAAAACGAGAAATGAACCAAAGAGCAAATAAAAAGGCCGAAAATAATGCAAGTTCAAAGAAGAAGGGGATCTCACAGTACTTGGGTTGCCTCCCAAGAAGTGCTATGTTTAATGTCGTTAGCTCGACATCGCTAAAACATATAGCTTTTAAACTGGAAAAACAATTGAACTGCTGATGACCTTCCACACCCTTTAATTGGCCATGCCTGTGTGCTTAGAACGGTGTCCTCGTTTTCCTCAGAGAACCCTCCAAAATACTCTGCTTCAATATCTAGGCATTGACTTTTGAATCAGCCCTCTTCCATTGCATTAGAGTTTCAACCCCCCTCCATAAGGTAATACTTGAACCACTGTGAACGGACCTGACCATTTTGACTTCAACTTGCCTGGGAAGAGTTTCAGCTTAGAATTGAACAACAAGCCTTGTTGACCCGGCTCAAACTCTTTCCTTACAATATGTTTTCCATGCCAAGCTTTCGTTCTTTCCTTATAGATTCGAGCATTCTCATAAGCCTCATTGCGAAATTCATCTAATTCACTAAGTTGTAGCATCTGCTTCTCTCTGAATACTTTACTATCCATGTTCAGCAGCCTAGTTGCCCAATATGCTTTATATTCCAATTTCACCGGCAAGTGGCATGCTTTCCCATAAACTAGTCGGAATGGCGACATACCCAATGGGGTTTTAAATGTTGTCCTATATGCCCAAAGTGCATCATCAATCTTCTTCGACCAGTCTTTCCTTGAACTATTGATTGTTTTCTCCAGAATGGACTTTATATTTCGGTTTGACACCTCTGCTTACCGATTTGCCCGTGGGTGATATGTGAGTAATGAGCGATGCCGCACACCATATTTTTGCAAGACCTTATCAACCAGCTTGTTGCAGAAATGAGTACCTCCATCTGTAATCAATGCTCGTGGAGTGTCGAACCGTGTAAATATGTGGCTGCGAAGGAACTTGGCTACCACACTGGCGTCATTAGTGCGTGTCGATATTGCTTCTACCCATTTGGAGACGTAATCCACTACAAGGAGAATATACAGGTTACTGAATGAAGAGGGGAATGGATCCATAAAATCCATCCCCCACAAGTCAAATAGCTCAACCTCTAGAATTGTGCGCATGGGTGGTTCATTCTATTTGGAAATGCTCCCCATTCTTTGGCATTTATCACAAGTAGATACAAACTAGTGAGCATCCTTGAACAAGCAGGCTGCAGAAACTGGACAGCACTGTCGCAGTCCTTGGCCTCCAAAGTGCCCCCACAAGATTTAAGGTGGCAGCTGATTCACACGCCATTTCGCCTCCGGTACACACGCCTTATCACTTGATTTGCAATAATGCTTGTATAAAATAGGTTCTTCCCGTGAGTAGTGCTTCAAATGTGCAAGAACCTCTTCTTCGTTGGTAGCTAAAATCCGGAGGGATCACTCGCTACTAAGTAATTCACATAGTCGGAAACCACAACAAAGCCAGGTTCAATTACTAAGAGTCGCTCATTTGGGAAATTACGCTGACATGTACTGCCTCAGCCTTCCAACAGGACAGATGGTCCGCGACTAGGTTCATTGCTCCTTTCTTTGTCTTTTGCCTCAGGTCAAATTCTTGCAATAGGAGTACCCATCGTATTAGTCATTAGGTACTTTATGGCTGAGTGGTTAGTGTGCACTATTACCTTATTGCCAATCAAGTAGGGCCTAAATTTGTCAAAGGTGAAAACAATGGCCAATAGCTCTTTTTCAGTGGTGGCATAGTTCATTGGGCATCATTCAAAGTCCGGCTAGCATAGTGGATAACCTGAAATATTCTTCTTCCCTCGCCCAAAGATCGCTCGATCGCATAGTCACTGGCGTCGCACATTAGCTCAAACGAGATGTCCCAATCTGGTGCTACTACTATAGGGGCCGATACCAATCTATCCTTCAGGACTGAAAATGCTCGCACACATTGCTCATCAAAATGAAATGGTGTTCCTTGAACCAGCAAATTGGACAAAGGCTTTGCAATCCGGGTCAGTACCTTTATGAACCCGCCTCATAGAACTCGGTGTGTCCTATAGCTTCTTATGCCCTTACTTATGATGGTGGAGGTAGTTTCTCTATTGCCTCTATTTTTGCTTTGTCTACCCTATTCCTGCGTAAATCGTGCCCAAGTACAGCCCTTCACCATAAAGTGGCACTTCTCCCAATTTAGCACAAGATTGGTTTCCTCACATCTAATAAGTATCGACCTCAGGTTTTCCAGACAATTGTCAAAGGAGTTCCCAAATACTGAAAAGTCATCCATGAAAACCTCAATTGTCTTTTCAACCATATCTAAGAATATGGCCATTATACAGCGCTAGAATGTGCCTGGTGCATTGCATAGCCCAAAGGGCATCCGCCTAAATACGAAAGTACCATAAGGGCAAGTGAATGTCGTCTTCTCCTGATCCTCTAGGGCTATAGCGATATGATTGTAACCGGAATACCCATCCAAGAAATAGTAGTATTCATGCCTTGCTAGCCTATCTAACATCCTCGATCCAAAAACAAGCAGTGGAAATGCCAGGTCTTTAGGTCGCCCTATTCAACTTCTCCTCCGCAGCCCACACTCCAACCATCCGCCTTATCACAGCATTATTCTCCTGCCTTCATCATGTTGGAAATCATTAGTAACCCACCACCTCCAATGCCAAGAGAGATGATAACCTTTAATCTAATACTCAAATACTGATATCATCTACAAACGATCACTCACGCTCAGTTGAAGTTGTTAATCATCTTTTGAAAATTTCATGCATAATACAGGTAACCTTTTTTAAATCAGCCAGATCAACGCCGATCCTCGTGATCCTCTCCGATAATCCCCAATAAGCTTATCTCTTCCTCGCTCGCCAGGATGCCGAAATAATCACCGGGTAGTGGATGCGTCTCCATGATAAGCATATCTTTCAAAATGGTCGGGTAAAGGGCTTTTTGTCACTCCATCAGGTGCGGTTGTTCAAGTATGGCACTAACGCTTGCATATTCTTTTTTTTTTTTTTCCTAGCGGTATTCATACGATTTCCTTCTCATTAGGTTGGAAGAAGTCCATCAATTTCACATTACCCTTCTGCCTTCTCTCCCAGTTCTCCTTTCCATTCACTCCTCACAAA
The DNA here is from genome assembly GCA_016808115.1 of Tetrastigma voinierianum. Classification (NCBI taxonomy): domain Eukaryota; kingdom Viridiplantae; phylum Streptophyta; class Magnoliopsida; order Vitales; family Vitaceae; genus Tetrastigma; species Tetrastigma voinierianum. The sequence continues at coordinate 169,407 of JAEQBH010002923.1, read as the reverse complement.
GAAAATTCCAAAGGGCTCCAGTGCTGAGACCACTCTTGACCAGACATCATAGTCACATTTGCCTGTACTACGAAGCATGTATCACTATCTTCCAAAAAAATGTCTCGGCGTAACTCGCAACAATACTGAATCCTGACTCAACATCCCAGGCCACCTCACTTAACTTCTCTGATAATCAACAGCGCCTTACTTAGTCAAGAAACAGCTCACGCAATATTATGCGGTTACTTTCTTTATCTTCTTCAAAAATCCAAAACGATGAAATCACCGAAATACCTGAATCCTCTGTTCACCCTTTACCCTTAAACGTCTTCATCACCCTCAAGGTGATGCTTCTTTTTTGCAGTGAAGGACTTCGTCTACCAAACTTGCCAGTGAGCACTCGTAGCTTCTTCTGGGCGAAGCTCACCAACCCAATCATTTGAATATGACACATATATAACAACACACTCTGTGTCAAATTATGCTATATAGAGTGTCTCAGATGAGAAACATGGACAGAAACCCAACGCCACTTAAAAGCTTCCTAATAGACGACACCACATTCCCCTCCCTTCAAGCTGTGGAAATTCATTATAATGTCTCTCGATAGTCTTCGTTTATTCGATAGTATATCCTTCATGAATTTGACATAACTGGGCATCTGTTCTAACGCATCAGCAAATGGAATGTTGATGTGCAATTTCTTGAACACTTCCATAAACTTTTTGAATTGCTTGTCCAGTTTATTCTTTTTCAGGCGTTGAAGGTATGGAATTAGAGCAAAGGGGTTCACTCGTATCATTATCTTTAGCTCCATTCCTTCTTCCACAAACTCTTTCTGGGCCGCCCTTTCTCGCCTTGTCATTCTGTCCGGTCCGGATTACTTCCTCGCCCTACCTCTCCTACGCCTGGCGCCCATTACACTTCTTACCACTTCTCAAAGTGACAGCTTTTACATGTTCATTTCCTTCTCGTCTCAGGTTCACCTCGGAGTTACTAGGTAATGATCTGTGCTGCCTCTCAATCAACAATGTGGCCATTTGGCTTATTTGCATTTCCAGGTTTTTGAGTTGGGCTCCTTGATTCTGTAGCTACGTGGATTGGTTTTAGGCCGCTGAGCTGGTTTTAAATACGGCCTCGCCTCATTCATAAATGTGCTGTGGGAAGTCATCATATGAGCTAAGGCTTCTTCCAAATCTACTTTCTTCTCTAGTGGTGGCTTGCTTGCTTGAAGTGGTGGCATACTATTCTAGTTGTTCCTCCAGCCATAGTTTTGATTGCTCTGATTATTCTGGTTACCTCTCCAACCTTGGCCTTGATTCTGATGTTGGTTCTGGTACCTGTTCTGGTAGCTATTACCTTTATACTGTCCCTACTGTTGTTGGTTTTGCTGATTCACATACTGTGCTTACTCTACTATCATCTGTCCTGCTTGACAGTCCATAGTATTATGTTGTCCTCCACAACATTCATGTATCTCCCAATGTGCTATTCTGAATAAAGATTCACCGTATTTCCCTTTGTCGCTCGTAGCTGCCAGCATCAGGCGACATGGTTTACTGTGCCACGAGAACTTCTATGTCTGCTCCCGCCATGGACTTCCTAGGTGTTGATCTATCTCGAGGCCATTGATTAGTATTAGTGGTTGTATCTTCCAATATCTCATAGGCTTGATCTGTAGTCTTCTTCATCAGGGCACCTCCTATTGAGGCATCAATGATTGTCCTAGCTGAATCACCTAAACCATTGTAGAATGTGTGCACCTGCATCCACCTAGTTAACCTGTGATGTGGGCATATCCTCAGTAGCTTATGAAATCTCCTCACAGCTCCTTAGCTGCTCCCCTCCCCCTTGAACCCAGCCCTCGAATGTGTTAACTGCTGGCCTACCAGGCGATTCGCGAGTGGGAAAATTTGGTCAGGAATTTCTGCACCAAGTCATTCCATGAGGTAATGGAATTCGGTGGTTGGTTAGTCAACCAATGTTTAGCTCGATCGCTAAGTGATAGTGGAAATAGACGCAATTTGAGAGCTTCCTCTGTTACTCCATTATACTTGACCGTGTCACAGACTTCAATAAAACTTGTCAAATGTGCGTTTGGATTCTCACTAGGCAACCCATGGAACTGTATATTGGGAATCATTTGCAGAGTTACTCCTTTCAGCTCAAAGTTGTTTGCTTGAATTGGTGGTTGTCGTATAGCCGATTGAACAACTGTAAGTGGCAAGGCGACCCTCTGCAGCATATGCAGATCATTAAAGATAAATGATATGGTGGCCTGATTTTAATGATTCTCACAATTTCGCCTAATTTGCGGGTTCATTCCTATCATGGAACTCGCTCCATCTTCGAAGGACATGCATGATTTTAGATTGGGTTGTGTGTGGTTCTCTGCGTAATCGATGTAATGTTTGTTTTGGTTCTGGATCGAATGGAAGTAAATCCCTGCGACCTTGTCTTTGCATGCACACAAATTGCTTCCCTAAAATCACAAGTATGAAGTCGAGACCAAGTCATAGCACAGATGAAATAAGGCAAAATAACTAAAACAAAGAAAAAATAAAATTATTAATAAGTAAAAAGAACTAAATAAAATAAAATTGATCTAAGTAGAATCTATAACGCTGTTGTCAATATCAACACTAAACTTCTCCCCGGCAACGACGTTAAAAACTTGACGGACTTTTAGTGAGTGTGTAAAAGTTAAGTAAAGATGTAGGCCCGTACGCGCAAGTATACGGGTCGAGTTCACGTAGTATAGTGGCTCGTCAAGTGTCGTTCCCATGAAGAGAAGTGTGTTGAATATTGGCTTAGTGACCTAGATAATATTTGGATCAAGTCTTATAGTGAATTATGACTAATTTAACTAATATAAGGAAAACCTAATATTAAAATATTGATCTAAAGCAATGATGAGAAAACTAGGGTTTTGCCGTCACCTGCCACACCTGATGGATTTTAACCTAGATAGTTGTATTTATTTAATATTTCATATGATTTATGTTAGTGGGTTGATCGTGCCTACAAGATATCATATCTCAAGATATATCTGCCTATCTCGCCAGTGGGGTGTATTTCATCTCTGCCTCGATCCCTCAACTTCGAAATGCATAAATGTGTAAACCTTAATGCTACACTTGAAACCCGGGATATCTTTATTCCTCGATTGACCAAGTGTTGCTTTACCCATGTCCCTATGAGTCATCTTCTCTCGATCTCAGACTCCTAGTAATAATAGGCTAAAATTGGGCTAAATACTACACATGTGATTAAATCTGCAGAGTAAAGCAACTGGTACAAATTCATACCAATATTAAATAAATCACAATTAATACATTAATCCATAATGGTTCAACTAGGGTTGTTTCAACCCTAGAAAGAAGAGTTAGTTCATAGTGATCTTCATTACAGACTGAAAGATTTTTAACATCAAATGAATCAGGGAAAGAACTACAGAAGAAGCCGTCTTCATGATCTCTCGGAATCCGTCTCCGTCAATCTTCCTCTGTCCGTCTATCCTTCTCTCTCTGTCTGCCTCTAAATGCCTCCCTTTTATGTCTCGGGACGCGGGCCCATCATTGGCCCAGAATTCCAGGCCATTTAATGCTCTTGATTATAAAAGAAAAACCCTCGCTACGCCTCGGTGAAGAGGTCCTATGCCTGAGACCACTGAAAGCCTTCCTTGCTAGTTCGCTACGGCGTAGGACCTCCATGCTGTTGCGAAGGGGTACGCTGCAGCGTGGAGTGCTTCTCTGCTGTGTGGGTGCTCTACTTTCCTTCTCATTTTCTTCTCTAGTTCGGGTCTTTCCTTCGTGTTATTTAGCTTCCTTTTTGCTTATTATATCACCGTGTCCTGCAAAACATTATAATATGGAGGATTAGCGCAATATTAGTGAATATGAATGTGAATCATGCAATTGAGTTATAAAAACACATAGAAATCTTATTGAAATGCATGCTTAATTCACACCGATCAACACCCCCAAACTTAGTTTCTTGCTTGTCCCCAAGCAAGAACAGACTCTAAACAAGGCATGCAAGAGTATAGCGTAACTAACATTGACGATATGGGTCTAATACACATGATACCAAGAAAAAGGGTCAACATGAACCAATTCTTTGTTCCGAAAAACATTGAATTTAAAGAATAAGAACAATTTTCAAAGAACATCAAATAATGTTTTCTGTGTTTTCAAAAACTATTCACAAGAATATTTTTTTTAAAAAGAACCAAACATGCGCTTAGAATTCAAAAGCCTGATGATGACAAAATTTTGGATTTCAAGTGTGATGACAACAACTACAATATAAATTTTATATCATAAGAATCCTTGTATAGTGACTATAGTCCCTCAGGAATGTGTTATTAGGCTCTTAATCCATCCGAACTAGGAAGTGTACTAGCTAAAGACATAAGCCTAGTTAGAGCAACTTCAACCATTCTCAATTTTTAACTTCTTCTCCATATTTGAAGATTTGTACTAAAAAAATACATTTTGGTCATTCTTCATTTTCATCTTCAAATTTGGAGATGTGAATAATCAAATACTATTCATCTTTTTTTATTTTGATAATAATAAAAAAGTGAACTAAAAACACTATTCTCCAATTTTATAATATTTAAAGATGTGAACAATAATTTGAAGATGAATTTAGAGATTGTGGTTGGAATTGAAGTAAAAAAAAAAAAGGCCCATCATCTCCAAATATAGAGAATATGCTAATTTAGAGATAAAAATGAAGATTTGTGATTGGAGATGCTCTTACATAAAAAGTGTAACAACCAAGTCCAACCATATAGATATTGTCCATTTTGGGTCCATGAAGCCCTCACAACTTTAAAACTCAAACACCTATCGGGACCAAACACCCCCCTCATGTAGATACAACATCCTCGGGACCAAACAAACAAACACCCTCTATGAGGTTAAACGGAACAGACACCCACAACGGGGTCGGGGATTGGTTCTGATACCATTTATAACAAACTGACCCAACCATGTAGATATTGTTCACATCAAGCACAATGGGCACTCACAGCTTTAAAAAGCTTGTACTAGGTTAAGAAGAGCCCAAGCCAAGAAGTTTCTTCCCGATCCGACATGAGATGTGACAAAAAGAGCATAGAATCTGAATGGTAGTTAGTATGCGTTATATATTTTCATATATTGTTGGTTAAAAATAAGTATAAGAAGAGTTATAATTTTTATAATATTATAAGTGTAAGAAGAGTTACACTATCATGTTTTGAGTGTAAGAAGAGTTACATTTTTAAGCATATAATTGTAAAATGAGTTGCACGTTCAATGGTGAAATAAGTTTGTAACATACCTTGAAAATCAATAATGTTTAATGATTGGATTAAACATATGAATAATGAGTTGAAATGTTACAAAACATTATTAGGTTGAAGAAGATAATAAGTTTGTAGCATTTTGGAGTAAATCATGTTTAATGTGTGCATTAAACATATGAATAAGGTATTGGATTGTTACAAAACTTATGAGATTGAGGAATATCATAAGTTTGTAACATTTGAGATTAAATATATGTTTAATGTGTGAATTAAATATATATTTATGTTATAGGATGTTACAATCTCAAGAGGTTAAGGAAGACAAGAAGACTTCTTCTCTTTGTAATCACATATTTCAACCCTAAGAGTGTTCTATAAGATTGACTCTTCTTCTTTTGAAATCTTATGTAGAAAAGTGAAAAAACTTGATCAATCCCAAGACTATTTCCATTTTACTTCCTTAAAGATTTATTGAGAGAGAGAGAAAATAGAGTATTTGGACAAAGTTCCAAGAACTTGTTTTTGTAAGATCAAGAGTTTATTATATAAAGTGATATTAGTGTGTTTCTCTTCTCCATTGTATCTATCCATCTATTTATTTCCAACAATTAAAGACTCTATTTTTCAATGGATTGAGAGACTATCAAGATCATGAATTAAGACCTTGTGAGGTTGGATTGTTTGGATGGTTCCAACTTCACTAGGTGGCAAGACAAGGTGAGCTTCCTTGTTATGGCACTTAAGATCTTCTACATCCTCAATCCTACCAAGGCACCATTATTGGAACTAAAGAAAAATGAGATATCTCTATGAGTTATGGAAAGGAAGGAAGCCTAATATAGGCTACTTCAAAGTGTGGGGGTGTCTTGCTTATTGCAAGAAAACATATCCAAATAAAACAAAATTGCCCAAGGCCACTTGCTGCATACTTGCAGCTGCGCCAAATATCAAAGCCATGTGCTATTGGGGACTAAGTCCAATGTGATAATCTAATCGTGAGAGATAGAGTTCTTGAGAATTTGTTGCTGAGGATAACAATTCTCAAGAACTTACTAGTGTTGGAGAGTCCTGTAAGATAGACACTCTAGTGCTGCCGAAAGCAACCCATCAAGGCCTGAAAAGTCAAAGTGTCAAAAGAAAAAGAGTTGGGATTGGATGAGATTGGTTCTCGAAGAATTTCCTTTTACTTAACAAAAAGAAATAGATAAAATATTATAAGGAAATTCCTATAGTACTTCAAATAAAGGAGGATTCCAAAACATACAAAGAATCTATGACTTCTAGAGATGCTAGTTTTTGGAAAGAGGTTATCAATAATGAAATATATTCAATTATGTCTAACCAAACATGTGAATTGGTAGACCTTCCACTAGGGTCTAAACCAATTGGGTGCAAGTGGGTATTTCAAAAGAAATATCACACTAATGACATGATTCAAACCTTTAAGGCTAGATTAATAGCTAAAGGGTTTAAACAAAGAGAAAATATTGATTATTTTGATACCTATGCGTCAATGGCAAGAATAACATCAATTAAAATATTTTTGCTTTGACATCAATTCATAAACTATTTGTTCATCAAATGGATGTCAAAATGGCATTCTTGAATGGGATCTCAATGAGGAGATCTACATGGAAAAATCGAAGATTTTAAGCCAGTATGGAATGAGAACAAATTCCCGTGTAATGCCCCTTCCCGACCACAATGAGGTGTCACGACAGACTATTAACCTGACATTAGTGGGCCCATGTCAAGCATATAATCATGAAGACATAAACTTGTAAAACTACCACCATAGTGGTGTTTAAATTGTCATGTGAGTCCAACTACTTGTATTTACACAAGTTCCACTATCTCAAAATATTACATTTACATTTTCATTACAACAAAACTAATTAGGGGACCTACATCAGAAAGACTCCTACTACTTTGTTGGCCCTATCGAATGCGGAATGTCTTTGACGACTGATGAATACACATTTGAGTGATAATTACAAGAGAATTGACACATCTTGGGTCACTTTACTCCACATTTGGTATAAGAATAGGTACTTCTAATTTCTTCGTTTTTAGACTTGTGCGTGTCTTTCAGTTTAAAACGTAAGTGCACAAGGATGTATGTCCTGAAGCCAATATGAAGCACCATGGATGGTGAACAATTGACGGTCTCGAACTCCAAAGAAAGCAAAGAAAGCACCAAGTGAGATATTGTACCGGGTCTATTAACCTGAAGTTGTACCTATTAACTGCTGAAAAGCAAGGACATATTGTACCGGTACAACTTAAACTTGTACCGGTACAACTTGCTTGAAAACCAACAGTGGTGAAATTGTACCGGTACAACTTAAACATGTACCGGTACAACTGCATGGAAATTGCGGGATTTGTCCGAGAACTCGATCCGTACGCGAGGGCACTCTTGTCAACGAACCAAAATGGGAAAATCACATCAAGGGATATAAAAGCAAGAGGACACAAGATAGCAGCTTTGACTTCTGTGGTTTAGCTCGAAAGGAGAAGAGTTTTCTCTCCATTTTTGAGTGGGAACTTGTAGATCCAGATTTAAGATTTCTTTTCTATTGGAAGTTTTAGATTCAAGCGTTTGTAATCTTTCAGCATAAACACTTATCTTGCTTTAAACTTAATATCTCTATTCATCCTTTTCCTAGCCATAAGTGAATCTCCGATTCCAAAGGTACCATGCATCAATAGCTCTTTAATTATAATTGGTCTATAAGTTTTTATGGAGTTCTAAACCCCTACTCGCGAGAACTACTGGGAAACCCACCTGATTAAGGTATAAACCCTCACCTCTTGATCTTTCAATGATCGTGTGTAATATTAATCACTTGTGCGTAAGAGTTGTAAATCCTTAGTTGGGCAGAGATTTCACAACGTGTTAACGAGATATCCTCGGTACACGTTGTGCTTGATCATGAATGCAAGCTAAGGGTTCGTATTAATTGAGAACAAGTGTTTAGTATTACTCGATCATCTTTATTTTTCAAAGAGCATTTAAAGATAAATCCTCCATCAAAGACCGTTTATCAATGGTTCCTAGATGAGTTTATAAAATAAGAGGTGGGACTTACATGATCGTGGAGGAATGGAACCCTAAAATCCCAGCAATTGCTCTATTTTAAAACATTCAAACTAATCAACCATTCACCAACCAACACAACCTTACAATTCTCTTTAAATCACACCCTTTATTTGGAGAATAGCCCTATTGGTCGACATAAAATTAGACCACTCCCTGTGGAGATGACCTGTGGATTCCCACAGTATTACAATGCTAGACAACTGTAATTCCTACGCTTGGGAATAGAATTCGGCACACGAATAAGGACGAAGCAACGACCTCTTTAGTACCTACACGGTTGAAACATCAATGCTAAGCTTATAGCTTAGTGGGAAAAAAGATAACATATATGACCTTATGGTGGTCCTCTATCACAGTATACATATAAAATAATTTGCATATCAGAATGTTCAATCTCCCATAGGAGTACATAACATAAGTTTTATATCAGAAGGTACTCGTAGGTACACTACATGACGTATCAGATATGCCTTAAAGATCGTAGCCGACACTTTTGTTTTCTTATGTTTCATTGTTCAGATACTTATCATATAAATGTTTGCCTGTATAGACCAGTAACGATGAATGAGAGGGACACAACATAATAGGTACCCGAAGGTACGGTATGGTATTTAACAAAGGTGTTGAAGCACAAACAAAACATGCTTACATTATGCAGGAATGCCGTAACATTGAACAGAGAGTGCCGAAGCACTAAACAGAGAGTGCTGAAGCACTAATTAGGAGTGCTTATTCATTCATTATCTGGTTTTAAGTAGGCATACACTTATATGTGTTTCAGAGCATGTTATATTGTTCTTTAATCACATTCTTGTATTTATATAACCCAAGTAAATAAGGAGCAAGAAGCAAAGTCTGCCTAGAAAACAAAGTCGTACCAAATTATCACTCATTGGAAATCCGAACAAAAGAGTAATGATTTCTAGAATTAACAGAAGAAATGAAACAAAAACAGGACTATAGGTTCGCTAAAGCGTAGGGGACCTTTTCCTAGGCGAGGACCTACACTAAGGTGAGGCAGAAATTGACAAATTTTGGGGTTTAGGTTCGCCTAGGTGAACAGACCTTCGCTTAGGTGAGCACTCCTTTGCTTAGGTGGAAAGGCGTTGGGCTTCCAGAAATGAGGCATTTTTGCCTTTTTTCACAAGAAATTTCCAACAAAAACAAAACAAACTCAAAACAACTTTATAACCCAACTCAAACCAACCCAAAAACACATTTAGAAGAGTTAGGGTTTTCCTAACACAAACATAGATAAGGAATGAGTTAGTATAGTTTCCTAACCTTGATTTCTTGACACCTTCAAAGTAGCTCTCCTTTCTTTCTCTTTGCTTGAACAAGTAGAACCAAGAATGGAGAGAAATTAACCTAAAATTTGGCTCTTCTCCAAACCGTATGCCCTAGCTCTCCAAAACCCAAAAATGGAGAATTCTTATCCTCTAGAGAACAAATTGTTCTCTTAATGCCATTTGGCTCAATTTTACTCTTTTATCTTTTTAGTCCCTCTTCTTCATTCAATTTATCAAAATTATACCTTAACATATAATTTTCTTGTTTTATGTCCTTTGGGTCCTTAATTGGTAATTTACCAGTTTACCCTCTTTCACACTTAGCATTTAAATTTTCAAAAAAATAAAAATTTAACTTTTATTATACCATAAACATGTCATAAAACTAATAGGGTATCATTTTGAGTGTTACATTATGAAAGCTTGTTAAATCATTATATGGTTTAAAACAAGCTTCCAAAAAATGACATGAAAATTTTGATCATACTATTCTTTCACATGAACTTAGACACAAAAATGCGACAAGTGCTTATATTCTAAGACTTGTGAAGACTATGTGGTTGTAGTGTGTCTATATGTGGATGATATGTTAATCTTGAATGATCGATTACATTGAAGGAATAATAGAAACAAAGAGGTTTCTGATTGAACTAATTTCCAATAGACCAAACCAAATAATAAGATCAACTCATTTCTAACATCGCTTATCAACGATCGTGGTTCGGGCCTCCCTAAACGTATGCCAAAAAACTTTATTAGACTAAATATAGTTTCAACAAATTTCATCGCTACCTAAGATCAGATTCAGCCCCCGACTAACGGCGCTAAATACTCTGTTGAAGTCGAACTGATTTATAATCGACCAAAAAATTGATAAATGATTGATTCGCATTCCAAAAAATTGTTTCCAATCCCCAAAGATCTATGCCAAAACTTGTTTGACTATGTATATAAAGGTCAAGCCGTATATAATAATTTTCAATTAATTTTTTTTGGTCTAAATCACTACAAGTGCATAGGTTATACAAGTAATAAAGTGGATTATAAGTCCATATATCGTTCGCATAGGGATTGATTAGAAAATCTAAAGATCAATTCCCTACTACTAAAGATCCTCATTATTTGAACCTCTATTTTCTCGAATAGATTTAACTTTCTAAAATAAATTGGATGAAAGAAGTAAAGAAATTCTAAAATACATGGGTTAGAGAGTTCACTGGATTGAAATAACACTAGGAATGAAATCATTGTTGTGATTATCAATTTGCAAAATTCCTAAAGAAAAATACAGTTATGGGCATGAACTTTAGAATATCCCAAGAGCAGGGTAGTGCAGCCTTGGAATGCCTCCTAACACTACACATTTCACTTAGCCGACATATTCCTAAAAAAAAACCATGTCAATAACCAAAAGCTACTTGTAGGACTTGATCATCTTTAAGATCTTATTATTTTTCCTTCTTAGTAGTTCTCAGCCATCTCTTAGGACTGGAAATTGCTTGCTCCCATAGACAGGACAATGCAAGTCATCTCCAACACAATTGATACCTCAGCCATCAATTCAACTAAAATGCCCTCTCTCCTTGATTAGAATCTGAGCTAACATGGGATTGAGATTATTTTACTCAATTGAGGTGAAACCTCTAAAGATTAAACTGATAGATTAGTAGATGGATCTTATGCCTTGGGAACACACTCTTGCTGTCACCCAAGAGGGAACCTTGAAGTCAGAGGTTATAACTTCACCAGTGATGTATCAAAGTGATCTTTATAATTCATTAGTTCAATGAATATCAGTACAATATACCCCTAAGTGACTGCTCTTTGCTCTCAGGTTGTCCATCCCTTTGTCACTCAGGGGGATCTTGGAAATCAGAGCACAAATACAACTCTTTTTAGGTATAGAACCCTGATATTTAGAACAACTCATTTTTAGAGCAATACTAATTAAACTATTCCAGCTTATCTTAAACAAATAAATACTACAAAACAATAATCAAAACAACAAACTCTTCCCGCAGGGAGTTTAGCCTTCCATATTTGATGAATCAATTACAATGACTAGTTAATCAAACAAATTCATTGAAATTTTAATCAAACTGAAATAAAACCACCCTAGAAAAATTTCTAGATTTAATAAAGTTCAACAAAATAAGTAGTCTGATTTACAATCAATCCAAATTTCAAAATCAGCTCAGATCTACTACTAATCCTAAAGAAGAAAAATAACGAAACAAAACTAAATGTAAAGAAAATAAAAAGAAAATGATATATAACTAGACGCTTCCACAAAAAGGACAACACTGATAGAAAAGTATTTGTGCCCATTCCTCCCAAGAGTTCTTATTTTCTATAGGTTGTGTCTTGGGCCCCCAAAACAAGGCACATCGCTTCAAAACCCAAAATTATGCCCTAGTGTTGATGTTGTGGCAATGTCACGACATTGAAGCTATTATGTTGTGGTGATGTCGCGACATTGAAGCTATTATGTTGTGGTGATGTCGCGACATTGAAAGTTTGCTGGGCAATTATGAATTTTGAATGACTAGTTAATGTCGTGGTGATGTCGTGACATTGAAGCTACTATGTCATGGATCAAATTTGGTGTCGCGACATTGCCATTTGATGTCGCAACATTGCTGGATCTTCTTTTCTTTTCCTTTATGCTAATGTCGCAACATTGCTAACCCGATGTTGCGACATTGAGTTGATGTTCGAAGATGTTAATGTCACGACATTGAATGTATGATGTCGTGACATTGAGTTGTGATGTCGCGACATTGGCTGTCTGATATGGCTTGATTGATGAGTCTGTGTTCCGATGTTGTGGCGATGTCGCGACATTGGTTTGTTAAGTTTCAACATTGCTGCTTTGATATGATGTTGCGACATTTAGTTGTGATGTCGCGACATTGCAATGTGAAAGCTTCAGTGTTGAGGCCTTTTCTAATGTCGCGACATTGTTGTTGTGACGTTGCAACATTGAGTGTTGATGTCGCTTTATTGCTAAGGCTATGTTCTGATGTCGCGACATTGCCCTTTTCTGTTGTAGTCTAGTGTGATGTCACGACATTGCAATTTAAGAACTTCAATGCTTATGTCTTTTCTGATGTCGTGGCGATGTCGTGACATTACAACTTAAGAACTTCAATGCTTATGCCTTTTCTGATGTCGCAGCAATGTCATGGCAATGTCGCGACATTGGTATTTCTTTGTTCTACCCACTTTAGCCGATGTCGCGATATCGGAAATCCGATGTCGCGACATTGAAGTAAATGTCATGACACTCTCCACATGATGTCGTGACATTGATCACCCGATGTTGCGACATTGCTCTTTTGCTGCATAGTGCTGATTTCTGCTTCTTTTCCTTAATTTCTTGCAAAACATAAATTTGGGTGAAGACTCCATAATTTTACATTAAATTGAACTTGTAAGCCTTAAATATGCATGAATAATGGGCTTAAAAATAGATGAGTTTTAGACTCATCAAACTCCCCCAAAATTAAAGTTTTGTTTGTCCTCAAGCAAAGAAAAGACTATTTGTTTGTCCTCAAAAAAAAAAAGAAAAAAAAAAAAAGATTTTTAAGGACATTTTTCATTTCAATCATCTTTTTGATCAAATAAGAAATTTGGCCTCAATAGACTTTCAGTTGTAATATCAATTCTAATTAAGCTTCCTTTTCAAGATCCTAAAATTTTTCAATCTAGATCATTCAATATAGCATATAATTCATAGTCAGTAAATAGTTATAGTTCTTGACCTAGTGAGTGTGTGTTGATTTTCCCTTTATGACCAATTTACAGACTAGGTAGCCTTAAGAGACTCATTATGCAGAATGGTATTCTATTTAGAGTGACTTAGGTCCCATAGGCTTGTTGGTCATATCATTCTCCACTAATGTAGGCATAACACAACCTTTAAGATCAAATAAGTTTTTTAAGCTTATAAAGTATGACTAGGGTACTTGGGTAGATGATTGGATATTTTAGGTTCAAATTCGCCTAGACTGCTCACATTTTCTTAGTATTCTAATTCTAACTGCTCATCCTTTCATTTCTAATCAAAACTTTTTCAAAAGCACCCCTAAACTTAATTTGGTGCATCTTTCTTCATGTTTCTCACTATGGATTTTTCTTTCTCCACTTTTTGTTTCAATTTCAGTTTCTCAGTTCAGAAGTAGTTTCCTGTCATTTTGTTCAATATTTGGAATGGTGCAATGTGTTGCCTGTTAGTAATAGTGCTCTAGGCCTATCGTATGGACATGGTATTTTGACTATTTATGAGAATTAATTATTATGATGATTTGCATGTTTATTATATATAATGTCCTTGAATAATATTATTAATTATTCTAAATGTCCCTAACGTTATTGTTATGGAATAACAATGAATTAAGATTAGTATAAAGTTTGATTGATATTCATGGGATGAATATGCGTATGAAATACAAATCAAATTTATATCTATTTGTCGAGAACAATATCGACAGACTGCCTTGGAGATTAATACATGGATCAAAGTTATGTTAATTCTAATAGTCGTACATTAAATCCTTTGACCCGAGATCGCTATAGTTCTCAACATAAGGAATATTGTGTTTTGATATAATCAAACGTTGTCTTTTAATCTGATGACTATAAAGGTTATAATTTGAACATAATAAGATTATGTAGTGAGATATGAACGATTAAAATGGAATTTGTCCCTCTTATTATAAGAGAGATATCTCTGGGTCACCTCGACAATTGAGACTGAGAAATGCATGGCCGTGCTCAAATGAATTGATGGAAATCAATGTCATTTGTTAAGTCAGTCTAATTGGGTTTTGAGTAATCAAAGATAGAACGATATAAGGTTGACTTTGTCCATGTCTTATATTCTATCAAGATATCATGAGACAAAAGGATTATGTCATTAGCTATATTTGGTTATTGTCTCTGGATCATGAGCTTCTTCATTTAACTTCAGTAGTCATAATGTTCCTGCTAGAGGCCACTTATGACTTGTAGGATCAAAATGCATTTGTTTCATCGGGCAATGTTAATTGGAACCTATAGTCGCACATTAAGAACGAATAATAACGGTTATGGTTTTTCTTTAATTTCGTAGTAATTTAAAATGATGAGATTATTTTTAAATTACAACAACAATTAGTCATACATTTAAATTCGAATTTAAATTTATGAAACGCATGATCCTCGTGGGTTAAGGGATAAAATTTTAAATCTTACTTGCATTTATGTTCCAATCGTATTGATATTCAGCCCGGTGAACCCAATATTTCTTAAGATTTCTTACTACCCTTAACAAGCTTTTGATCAAGAATCCTCATACCAAGCTGACATTAGGCACTAGTAAAGAACACCCTTAAGGACTTAATTGCTTAAGGAAGCGTGCTATATGGCAAAACTCACTCCTCCTTGAAATTGCAATATTTTTCAAATTTTCTCAAGCTTCAAGAAAATCTCTTTTGCATATTATTTTTCTCAATTTCTTTTTATTCCCCATTCTTAGTTCTCATTATTTTCTATTTTTCAAAATTTTACTCCCTCAAACTTGTCCTTTTGTTCATTTTATCGCACTTACTTTATGTGCTGCAAATTCAGTAGTTCTTGTCGTGAAGTTCAAATTTTAAGGAAGGGTTAAGGTTTTTCATTATGGCTTTGATGATAAAAATGGAATTTAGGCTCAAATATTGTACTAAGGTATATGCATATAAGCATATCAAATGGTAGGCTTTGAAAGGCACAAATTGTCCGCGACGGCTCTAAATCATTTTCTATCGGTTGTAATTCCTAGGATTTCTCTTTATCAATAATACAAGAAGTTCCTATGACCTTGAGATTTCATCGATGGTCACTGACAAGGTATTCAACCCAAGCACAATCGCTTTCAAGATACTTATGACCAATGTGTCGGGCTCAATACTAATTGTACTGCTCAATCAACTAGAATTAAAAGCCTTATTAACATTGATTTCAATTTCGCTTTTTAGAATCTAAAAATTCAGTTTATTTGTCCTTGACATCACAACTTAAAATTTGTTCCACTCATTTAGCCCAATTTCATTTACAGATTTTTGCATTGTTTGGTTTAAAACAGATTGTTGTGCCATTGTTCAACCTAATAGTTCATTTTGATCCATCATTTTAGTTCATTTCATCATCAACAATAACATAAGCAACTCAACAAATTTCCCAAATTCAACTAAACAAGCAATCACAGCTCTCATAAGAAAATATGCAAAAATACCAAAAATCTTATAATCAAAGCATAATCTGCACATTGTCCAGTAACTCAGTTTTCCTCTCATTTTCAGGTTCTAGATTTTTTTTTCTGTTTTAAAAGCTTCAAAACTAATATTTTAACCCTTTAATATTTTCATCTCAGCAATTATGCATTCAGTACAACTGAATTCTAAATTATTAATAAACGCAAAACACAAACTCAAATTTTTATTTTTATTTTGTACAAATCACAAAAATATAAGATGAAAAGACAATAAGAAGAATAAGAATAAGAAGAAGAGAGACAATCTGCACACTGAATTCAGAAACTGCTTTTCATTTATAAGTTCATTTATAGATAACTGAATTACAATGATTGAATTTCAAAGAAAGAAAGAAAGAAATACATTTGGTTCATTGATTTTTTTTCTTTGGTATTTGGAGGGTTTGAGATTTACTAGTTCATATTCATAACCAACATGAGATGGAGTAAATTCAGGGATTGAGGGTTGTGGTTTTGCAGTTGTGTTATCTTCTCTCTTGTTGAGGAAATGCCACCTTGTGTTATAGCATTTTGCCTAATCAGCTCATTTTGCCTCAACCAATAGAATTCATAGCACTCTCAAACTCACCTTGGGCATTATACATTCTGATCAGGTTGGTGTTTGATTATATGAGACCAAAAAGATGTGACCAACTCATTTTTTAGTATCGCTACCAAAGACTTTTCAATCCTGGCAGTCATGCCAAAAACTTGTTTGACTGAATATATATAAAATATGTTTTATGTTGTTTAAGTAATAATTTGCAATTTAAATTTGTTTTGGTCTACTCATTGCAAGTGCACATGTCATACAAGTAATAAAGTGGATTTTTAAGTCCATATATCATTCCCATGAGGATTGATTAGAAAATTTAAAGATTAACTACCATCACTACTCAAGATCCCCACTGTTTGAACTTCCAAATTTTAGGATAGATTTAACTTCTAAAGTAAAGTAAATCAAAGAAATAATGAAATTCTAAAATACATGATTACAGAGTTCACTGGACTGAAATAACACCCCGAATGAAAACAGCGTTGTGACCATCACTTTGCAATTTCCAAATAAAATATAAAGTATGGGACATGAACCTTGGAATTGTCCAAGAGCAAATTAGTGTAGCAATGGATTTCTCCTAACACCACATATTTCACTCTCTAACTTACCACACTTCTATCTATAGACAATGAGTCTAAAGAGCTACTTGTATAAATTGATCGTCTTTAAGATCTGACTGTTTTTCCTTCTTAGTACTTCACAGTCATCTTTTAGGACTGGAAATTGCTTGCCCCCATAGACAGGATAATGCAAGCACTTTCCAAATTAAATGGTACCTCATCCATTGTTGAGACCAAAACGTGTTGCACATTTATGCATTAGTTATGCATGCAAGATTATGATGTTATTACCAAAGGACTATTGTCTAATCCCCGGCAACGGCACCATAAAACTTGTTAACATTATACTATATAAACCACCAATCTCTTAGAGTAAATCATTTTTTTCAAAGTTGGTTTTGGTCTGATATTCTGCAAGTGCACAGGTCGACAAGTAATAAAATGGATTTAAGTCCAGATATCGATCCCAATGTAGATCTCAAGAATTTTGAACTAACTACCTGACTAATTAAATTCATACTATTTGGACCATCAGTTGATAACGGTGCTCAGCGTAAAAGCTGGGAAAATAACTAATCTCAAGAAAATGAAATTTAGAATAAACTAAAATAAAATGAATGAAGGTAAAACTAAGTTCTATAGCAAGAAATGAATACTGAACAATTATCATAAAAGAGACACATCAAGAGAAACAGCTGTAGTGAACGATCAATCTCGTAGTGAATATTGATTGAATTTCTTGATTATCTCAAGTTGTAACTGTCCAAGGCAATTTTGCTATACTGATCTCTCTCCACACTCCACATTCCTCGTTATCTCATTTTTCCCGATTCTCTCGACTGGCAGGGATTTAGATAACTACTTTTAACAAGAACTCTCCTTAACTGGGTATTTTTCGCAATACTTCATACCCATTTTATGACCGTACACCCAGCTCCCAAGTTATCTGGCCGCTGACGTACAACTTCCAATTACTCTTCCCCGAAATTAGAATAGATCAACCTTCCTTGATTAGATCTCAAATTTTAACACGGGATTGGCCCTCAATTATCCGACTGAGGTGAAATCGCTTGTTTAAATAAGATAAGTCGCTCAACCTGCTCTTGACTTCAAGTGAGAAGAGGATTTATCTAAGTGAACTTGCAAAGCCATGAATCTGATCCCTAATAGCAAGTTAGTATACCTTCGAATCAGACAAGCACACTTCAGGATCGCCTTCCCTCGTGTCACTCGTGAGGACTTCCTGAAATCGTGGTAATGACGCAATTCTTAATCCGGTATAGGAAACTGATATTCGTGAACTAAAATCAATAAACCAATAATCAAGTAAATTGTAAACCGAAATGAACAAGATACTCGAAAATGCTACGTGAGCATCAATTTAACTAAACGCTCTTCTTAATGGAAGTTGAGTTCCTTAATTACTGAATTACGCACTACAGCATTCCACTGATCAATAGAACGATCAGACTGAAATCGAACAATCGACCCCGCACTCACCAAATTCCATATCGCTCCGTAGTAACTTGAAAAGAAATTGATTTCAGCATTCAGCTTCAGCTCAAACGATAACATCCAGATTCAGGAAATACAACGAAAAATACGAGAGCATGATCTGCTCTAAAAAAAACGGAAATGAAAAATTAAGAAAAATAAAAGAAAAGAAAAAATAAAGAAAGGAAATCCAGCTCAGCCCATCCCCGCACCTCTCGTCTGGGTGGGCCGAAATGCTTGAATGAGCTGGATAGCCGCGATTTATAGGTTCAATTGGCCCTAATCCCAATGTAGACCGCCGTGGATTTTAAAGTACCTGTGCCCAAGCACGCTCCAGCTCAGCCCTCACTTCTCGTCAAGACCGAACTCACGTCGCGACATCGACTTTAAAAGTTCCCGTCTCTATGAACTGGTCGTTCATGTTGTCACGACACCAATCTTATGCCCTTGTAGGTTTCAGTTGATCGCTTGTGATGTCGCGACATCATGGCCTTGTCGCGACATCATTTCTAGTCCTTTGCAGTCTTCAATGGTTTATTCCTGATGTCGCGACATCAGGATGTTGTCGCGACATGGGCCTGCGCCCTCGCACTTTCTATCGGGTTGTCGCGATGTCGCCATATCAACCTCACGCCGCTGATATCAACTTACCTCCATGTTACCTTTGATTTGGCTATCTGCGATGTCGCTGAATTTATATCTTGTCGCGACATCTTCTCACGCCTGGGCCGGCCCCAATTTCATTTCTCCTCATGTCGCGACGCTTGGCATACCTTCGGCCGCGGACTCTCGCCAAGCTTCATCCGCAGCCTTGGATCGAGTCTTCTGATGTCGCGACATCACCCCCCGTCACATATCGCCTTAAGAAACTCGGTTTCAACTCGGTCGCCTCGTTGTCGCGACATCGATTGATGTCGCACATCGCTTTATACTCGCAGCCTTTGATCTAGTCGCTCGATGTCACACATCAGCCATCTGTCGCTGATCCCATTTTGGCGAAACTTCACCTTCAATCGGCAGGTCCTATGTCGCGACTTCGATCTTATGTCGCGACACGCCTTCCGGCTTCTGCGCCTTCACTTGATGGCTTTTGATGTCGCGGATTTCGCCTCTTGTCGCGGATGTTAGTCACTTCCTTCATTCATCTGATGAGTCCCCATGTCACATCAATCTCGTCGCGACATCTTGTCACATCTTTGCGTGATTTCAACGGTCTTTAGATGTCGCGGATTTTCAGCCTCTTGTCGGACATCATCAATGTCGCGACATCAACTTCACGTCGCGACATCGACTCTAAGTTCCTGTGAGCTTCCACCGCCCAAACCTCCTCATAGCCTTTTAAAAAGGTAGTTTCGCCGTCGACCCTCTCATCCTCGGCCACGACATCAATTGTTGTCGCGACCTTCGCACGCCGCCGCCACGTCGCTCTTTGTTAGCCCCGACACCCTTCACCACGTCGACCAGACCATCACGCTTACCCGCATCAAATTCCTTTAATTCTTTGGTGTCACTTAATTTAATTTGACCGTGTCAACCCTAAAACTCGCATCAATGAATCACCATTCTTTTCATTTCGCTCTCATTCGACCGCACTCCTTTCTTCCACTTATTGCTGTATTTTTCTACTTTCTTCTCTCTTCCTCGCTAATAACAATTTGGTGAGTTTCCTTCATATTTCGTATATTAATTATTCATTTCTAGATGAAAATAGAACGTAAAATGGACTAAAATAAGATGACTTTAAGCTCATCAAACCCCCCCTAAACTTAAAGTTTTGTTTGTCCTCAAGCAAAGAAAAAGAAAAGAATTGTTTGTCCTCAAACAAAATAATTTTATGACATTTTTCCTCGTGATTTGTTCAGCTTTCATTCAATTTAATTGCAATGCAAGGTATGCAAAATTTTCGTACATTTACCAAGTCCAGCTTCAAGGTTGGTCTCTACTTTTATGTTATGCAAACTATCATGTTGAAATTGTTTTACAAACAATATACTCATTGATCCCTGCTGAATAATGAATTAAATTCCTTTCTCAATTTATGGTCGAGTCATTTATCCCCTAAAGTTCTTCTACAATTTTGATTGCTTTCTTTCTCTTCCAAATTCCATAGGCTTGTTTTTCATATTGATCTCCACTAATGTAGTGAATTCAGCCTTCCGCATCAATCAGTCTTTTGGGCTTATATTGTATAGCTTGGGTAATGGGTAGGATGGAAGGAATTTTTAGTTAAGATCACCCCTAACATTTTCTCTTCTTCACCACTTCTTTCTTTATAGTTTCTAGTAAACTCCCCTAAACTTCACGTTCGGGGGATATCTCTTTGATTTCTTCAAGCTTAACCGTATTCCCTATTTTACTCTTATAATTTCACTCGAGGAATTTCCTAGTTTGCTACCACCTTAAGTGATAGTGCAATGTTTTAACTTTTAGGCTTTCAACACTCTTAGCGAACTTCAAGTTAGTAACTCCCATACCGCATGGCATTAGGTACTAGGTGTTGAAACACCCCTAAGAACTTAATTAGTTCAAGAGAGAGCATAGGCTACAAGATAAAACTTATCCCTAGAAGCCTTCTTCGCTGTATTTTCTCGCTTCCTTGCCTTTTCTTTTTCATTCCCTTTTGAGTTCTCAAAATATAAACTCCCCAAACTTCATTTCTTTCTTTCCTCTTTGAATTCCCCGGGTAATCGTGAGGTTCTTACTGAAGGATTGATGTCTTAAGATGAGTTGGGGTTTCCATTGGTCTATTTTTGAAAAATAGGCTTGTTGGCTCAATTTCGAACTAACGATATGCCTCAAAGATATGAATAGGGGATGGCTAGTATGGCTCAAACTATCCAAGAATGGCTCAGACATCTCTGTCACCGAATCACCTAGGATTTCACTTCAATCAATAATCTAATGAAATTCTAGAACTGGATTTACCACCGTGACTAACTATAAGGAGTATCTGACCCATTTTTATTTATGAGTAGTTAAGTTAATTGATATTCAACAGTTCCGACTTACTGCTCATACCACAAACTCAAAAATATGTTTGTTCCATCCGCTGTAGATACCTTCCTCTAACTGACTTATCGGGCTAAATATGCGGTAATTTTATACCTTGTTTTTCAATTAAACTAGATGCATTTTGTCCTTATTCTCGCACTTTTTCCTCATTTCAGCCTTACTCCTACTCTTAACCGCTCTATTCACTCCAAGATAATGTCCTCTCAAGAATTATTCTGGAACTATTTCCTACTTTGATTTCCTAATCATTCAACCACAAAGCAACACAACATTGAACAATCAAATGCAAAATAGTACATAACAATTCCATTTAACTTTCTCATTTTATTTCTGATTGATTTTCAACCTGTTGGATACACAAGATGGGAGGAGGATGCACTCGAAAGGTTAGGTAAGGAGAAGGTCTATTTCTTCTTTGGACGAGGCTGCAAAAATACTGTGTATCTAGGTCTCAAAGTGTTCAATGAGCTGTTTTAAGCAACTTCATTTCTTCTTTCCTTTCTCTTCTTAGCTTCTCTCGTCGTTTCCTTCAATGACAATCTCATTAGAGATCAACTTTCTTGTTCAAGACATCTTGTCTCTTCCTAAGCCATTCATTGTGTTCTCCATTTCCTGTCATGACTTCCAAGAATTTAGAAAGATTGTTGTTAATCAAATCTAAATTTTCCAAACATTCCTTCGCCTCGTAGGGATTCAAATTCTCCCATTGCTTTTTTTGTCTCCTCTTATTCAAGCTTTTGTTTTCAAATTCTTCAGAGATTTGTATAGTAATTTGAAACCCTTTTATCTCAGCCTCCCAAATTTGGTGTCATGCGCTTTATCTCTTTTCTCTAGCAATGCTAGGAGTTGAGCATCTCGATCAAACTGCTTGTTATAGAAAGCTTCATGACTCAATTTGAGTTTCAGTAAAAGCATCTTGACTTCTTCTTCATTTCTTGAACTCTTCTCCTTGCTGCTTCAACATTTTTCCTATCTGTTCCTCTTTTCTGTTCAGTTCTTCCTTCCACTGTTGTTCTCTTCTTTGGATCTCCACCTCATGCTCCCTTTCTTTTCTGTTTAATTCTTCTTCCCACTGTTGGTCTCTTCTTTCAATTCTTTTTCATACATCCCTTCTCTGAATTCCTGCTTTAGGTTCCACTCCTTCTCTCTTTCTTCTATTCTTTTCCGCATCAAATCGAGCTTCCGTAATTGAATTTGGTCCCTCAGGTCTCTCTCTGAAGCCTCGTGTTTGAAATTTCATGGTGGCCAGATAGGAATCGCCAAGGGGATGGAGAAGCTCCATTAATGCCTTCATCCCGCCCTTCATTATCCGCAAAACATGTAATCATCAGGCCGTGATAAGCCACTGTGCCTGGCCTCGATCAGCGGGCCCTCTAGTCTCTTTCTCGGTTCTTCACTCGTTTCACCTCCGTTTTCTACCAAGACTCCTTTTTCCTCCGATTTCGTCCCTTACTAACTCCCGTCGGCTGAGGGCAGCCTGGGGACTTCTTCTTCCGACTTAAACTCCTTTCACTCCAAAATTCTTCAAGCAAAAGAACTGATTGTTGTCGCTTGCAGCTGCACTTTCGCTTCCCTTCATGATATCTCATGATAGAGTTCTCTATGATAACTCCTATATTGATCTTGTATCCCTTAGTATGGCATACAAGAGTGCACTTGTTCTCTCATCAGGTATAAATGTCTTGTTGGAACCAAAACAGACGCCAGAAGTAAACCATACCTTGCTTCTTCTCGCAAGGCTCCCCCTGCCTCGTAGTTCCCGCTTCCTTCTTTCCGGTCTAACCGCGCCTTCCATCAGTGAGCCTCGGCAATCTTTCTAAGATTCTAGCTTTTCCAAAATTTTCTTGAATTCGAGCCATGCTTGCGTTGTCATGCCATAGGCTTCACATGGCCTTCGCTTCGTATGAGACCCAGACTCCTCTAACAAAAACAGCTCCATCCTTCCTTCCTACCATGTTGGAATAAACTCTCTCACCAGCCGTATATCCCGCTTGCGCGCGCAAAGACTCTCCCATCCTCTCCTGCTTCCTATCATCTCCTTGAAAGGAGTCACAGTGGTTTTTGAATCTCCTCAGAACAAAACCCTTGTTAGCGTACTTCTTCCACCGAGAATAAGCTTCATCGTAGACGAAATTCTACTTCTTCTCTTCTCTCTCCTTTTCCCTTCCCCTTTTCTCGCCTTTCTTGAGAAGTCCCTGGAGCTTCGGGTGCTTCTCCGATGCATGCCTCTCCCGTCATTGTTTCTTCCCGACTCTGACCTCATCTAACCTGCTTCTCCCATGAGTTTCTTCTTCTCGATTGTTCGTGTTCCCTCATTATCTCGTCGAGGTTGTGGACCAGCAGGGGAATTTCAGCCATCGAAGTAAGAGAAAAGCTCAAGGTTGGGACTCGCTAGGTTTTCTTGAGGTTGAGATTCGTAGGAAGATCGAAGGCGTATCGGTTATGGGTCGAGGAATGAGATAGTTTCCAATGAATTTGCAATTCAATCAATGTTCGTGGCCTCGATTAATGCTTCATTATGACTTGTCGCGACTTCACTGCTTCTTAATTTGAGATCATTAAATTTAGGCTTTTTGAATGAGTAGTTGGCATGTGTCGCATTTTATGTCGCGACATACCCAGGATGTCGCGACATGTCTGGGTTTTCAGGAATTATTGGATGTGGCGAAATTCCTTCTCAAATTTGAAACTTAATTCACTGTCGCGACATCACAGTGGTGTCGCGACATGAATCTCCTTTCCTTACTACCCACTAACTGTTCTTAAACTGGTCACGACATCAATGTTATGTATGGACATTAGCTAATGTTGCACATAACCCTTCAAGTAGACCTAAGTCTTTAATTTAATGAATTCAAAAACTTTGAATTTTGTTATCGTTTAACACATTTAAACATCTATCCGTGTATATTTCAGCAACGATTTAAATTAGGTGCAATCATAATCATTGTGGATTTGGTTAAAGAGAAGGTTACTCCCTTTTCTCATGTTGCGACTCCTCCGGCAAGTTGTCGAATCATTCAATTAGTTGCACCGGCTTATTCATGTGTCTTGAACCCTTGCAGAAGATCACTGCAATAATCCAGAAGATTCTAGTTAAAATACAATCAATTTCTAATAATAATAAAAAAAAATTAAATCTATCCTTCTGGAAAACAAATTCGACTTAATTCATCAGCAACTAAAAGAAAAGAGATAATTCAAAATTTAAAATCAGCATTGAAATCCTCCCCGGGTTGCCTCCCATTAGCCGCTTCGGGCCAGTCCTTATCGACTCACGTCAAGGGTACTCTTCTTTTCCTTAAGCAACTGTGATGGAGTTCTTCAACTCTCCTCCCCGGTTGAGATAATGCTTTTAACCTTGTCCACGACCTTGAATTTCAACAAGTAGCGCCTTCGTTGTCAATCGCCTCCAAATGGGTACTTGATACTACTCAGTACGGCCCGCCTAATTGATTTTAATTTCCCCGGAAATAATTTCGCCCCAGAGGTTAAACAACGTAACCTGTTCCCTGCTTCGAACTCTTTTCTCAAGATTCTCCCGATCATGCCATTTCTTTGTCTTATCTTTGTATATTCGAGCATTGTCATAAGCTTCATTTCGCCTTCCACCTCGATACTGAGCGCTTCTCTTCCTTTTCGCAGCCTTAAAATCGAAGTTTAACTTCGATGGCCCACATTGCCTTGTATTCTAATTCAAGAGGTAGATGACAGTGGTTTGCCAAAACAACTCAGATGGGACATTCCAATGGGAGTTTTGAATGCAGTCCTATAGGCCCAAAGTGCATCATCAAGTTTGAAGACCAATCCTTCCCGCCGAGTCACGCCTTTTCAAGTATTCTTTCGATCTCCCCGCTGAAATTTCGCTGTCCATCGGGTCTCGTGGGATGATAAGCTAAACTCATTATATGCTTGATCCTTATATTCGCTTCGATGAGTTTGCAAATATTTTGTCAAGAAAATGGGTTCCCCATCACTAATAATGGCTCCTGGTTCCAAAACTTGGCCAAAATATTCCTTTCGCAAGAAACTCACAACCGTGCTAGCATCATTCCTCTGGACAAGAAATCGGTGCCTTCCACCCATTTGGAGATTACAATCTAATGCTTAAAGATATAAATGTTTCCAAATATTAGTGGGAAGGGTCCCATAAATCTATTCCCAAACATCAAAAAATTTGTATCACCATAATACCTTTAGGGGCATTTCTCATTCTCACACATTTCCAACTTTGGCATCGATCACTTCACCCCATCTTACACAATCTCAAGATAGTGGCCATTAAACTCTGATTTGAGTATCTTGTGGAGTCGTTTTTCTTTTGAAGGCACCCCCATATGGTGATGCATGGCATTCATTTAAATGTTACTTCGTTTCAATTTTCCCGGCAGAGATCTTCTATTATCAAGATTCTCACAATATGGTCATCCACAAATATATTATCCGCTATCGCCTGAAGTTTCTTCATATAAATGAGTTCCATGCATTATCACAAGCTGAGCATCACAATATCGATACTATGGAAGTTTTGATGGAAACCTAAATCATTATCCGAAGTTTCAATCGATATCGTCTTTCTTCATCGCTTTCTTTCTTACTCCGACAAAAATGGCTATCACATTGTCACATCCTTATCCTTAGTATTTCCAAATCAAACTTCTGCAACAGAAGACCCATCTTATCAATCTCGCTTGGCTTCCTTTTCGACATCAAGTATTCGATCGTCATAAGATCTGTAATTACCACAATGGGATCCCAAAATGTATCGTTTAAATTTTTCACAAGCAAATACTGTACAGCATCTCCTTTTCAGTTGCTATAGTTCTCTGTGCTTCATTGAAGGTCTTACTAGTATAGTATATGACCCTCAATACTTTCCTTTCTTGCTCCAACACAACTCCCATAGCAAAATCATCGCATCACACATTATTTCAAATCCGATTCCATTTATGGTGCAGCCATTATAGGTGCCCGCATTTCAACTGATCTGATTTCATCAAGATCCTCATGTGAATCATCAAAATTGAACTGATCCTTTCCAAGCACCGTGATATATTCCATTATTTTGAAAGTTTTCTATAAATCTCCCTAGAATCCTCAAGATGCCCAAGAAACTTCTCTACTCTCTTTTATCAGTGATAGGTGGTGCAAGAGTCTGATAATGGGATACTTGGACTCATTTTCAACTTTTAATCACAAGATGAAATTTTATGCCCAAGAACAATACCTTCGCTACTCATAAATGGCATTTCTCCCAATTCAATGCTAATGCTATTCTGCATTCACATCAAGCTTCCGCATTGTTTAAACATCGATCAAAGTCGGATCCATACTTAAAATCATCCATGAAAATCTCCATCACTTCTTCAACCAAATCAGAAAATAGACATCATGCACCTTCGAATGTGGCCGAGCATTACATAACCTAAATGGCATCCTTCAAGGCAAGGTACCATAAGTGGCATGTGAACGTGGTCTTCTTGATCTCTTCCGGTGCACAGCAATCTGATTGTACCCGAGTACCCATCCGTAAAACAAAAGTGAGGGTGTCCCGCTAACTCATCCAACATTTGATCATTGAAAGGCAAAGGAAAATGATCTTTTCTGGTTGCTGTATTCAACTTCCTGTAATCAATAATATACCTGGTCCCCAGCCACCTCATTTTTGTTGGAATCAATTCATTTTTTTCATTTCGATCACAAGAACCCTCCTTCTTTGGAAACCACATGATCGGTCACCAAGGACTATCTGAAGCCATGTGATAAAACCAAAGATTCAACAATTTCGAGTATTCTTTGACTACTTCTTTCATCACTGGATCCATTTTCTTCATGTTCTACGATGGTTTTCAAGTCTCTTTCAGCGTTAGTAATCTTATGTATGCAAACTATGACTGATACCCTTCAAGCTTCAATGGACCAAGCTAAAGATTCCTTATGCTTCCTTAATATTTTCAAAGAATCTTTGTTCCTCGAAGATCACCGAGTCTGGCTGACGATCACTGGTTTTTTTCTCTTGGTAATTTAAGTAGGCATACTTTAAATGACTATGGCAAATTTTCAAACTAGCCCTTCTGTACTGGTCTCTTGATGATTTTCCTCTTTTTCACTATTTTCCCCATTATCTTTTCTGTTGTGCTTCAAGTTCAACACAGTTTCTATAGAATGAAAACTGCTGTATGGAAATTCAGAATAGACATCTTCAGTATACTGGGAATTCATCTCTTTTTCATTGATAAAAACTGGAGTGTTACAATCATTTATAACATCAGAGTTGGAAGTAGAGACAAAATCAGCTACATTGCAACCTTCCTTGTCCCTATCTATATTTGTCATACTTTGACACCTCAAATGTACACTCTTCTTCTCCAACCCTCAAGATAAGAACCTTTCGCATGTCAATCAAAAGGTACCCAAAGAGCTAGGAATGGTCTTCCATATAGGGGTACCTTGTGAATCTTTCTTCCATGTCCGTAATGATGAAGCTCACTGGAATACAAACTTCCCAACAAAGTGACCAAATACATCTTCTAACGACCTTCTGTTTCACCCATCGATCCAGTTCGCTATTTGTAGTAACGCTATGAGTGCCCCCAAAACTTAATTTCTTGGCAACAGAGGCATCGATTGATATTGAATTCTCGAGTCATGAGCTTCCCCGAATTCCAGCCTCCAACAATACACCAGAAACCCTCGGTCCTTCATCTTTATCAGAAGTTCTTTCCTCAATATCGCACCGCAAGCCGGCAAGAGATTCACTATTCTCTACTTATTTTTCTTTTTCGCCGCATGTCCTTCAGAATTTCAGACAAGTGGCATCTCGAGTCACCACTTCGCATCGATCTCTAGCTTCCGGAAAGTTCTCAAGAACCTTGCAAACTCCGCTCCTCCATCTTTGATTTCTCAAGTAGCCTTTGTGGAAATGGGACCGTGTGCTTCGATCCTGATGTCTCTCTTCTTCTACCCTTCATCATTCTCCACTGTCTCTTCCCTTCCGGGTATTGCTACTTTTGTCATTGCCATCTTTTCCTTTCCTCTCTTCTAACTCCTTCCCACTCCTAAGCCGTACGTACCATGCAGTCTTCGGGGTTCTTCCTCAGGGACAATTTGGGAAGGCATCTTCCTCCTGTCTTGTATAGTGGCCAAACGCCTCTACTTGTGTCTCCAGTTCTTCAGTGATGCATCAAGGTTCGAAAATCTCACCAGAACTGGTAGCAAACCGCTTCCACCCTCCCAAATTTTGTTCATGGAGGTTCAATAAAATTTTTATTGTCCCCCATAAACCGCAAAGATCTGCTCCTCGAAAGCTGGGCCCTCCTCCGTCCCGGGCCACTCCAGGTCGCCATTTCCCCGTCACGGGCCGAACCCAGTGGCTGCCATACCCTCATGAGGGTTCCTCCGTCCCCCGCTTTGGCCTCAGGAAGCCCTCCACCATACGAAGTTCTCATGGTTCCCGAGTGCCAAGTGATAATGTGCCTGGAAGGTTAGGATTGGGTTTAAATGATAAGCTCTCGCTCACCATATAATTACAACCTCTCGCCCTCATAAATCACATTTTCAAGACTTCCCGTCGTTGTCCCCTTTCGATTGCCCGTTTCATGAGCAGTGTCTTTTCTTTCTTTATTATCAACCCGTGCATAATGGCATCCAATTTCTGCCTCCATGGTCACATCTCGTCACCTCCACGATCTCTTTCCTCTCGTTAGGTTTCCTCTTGAAAGCTCGCCAAGGAGTTTTCATGTTACATTTGGCCGCATCTTCAATCGCCTCCCTTGCCTCTTCTCAAGACTTTTTCTTTGAATGCTCCACGATGAAGCATCACGATCCCTTTGATATATCATTCATGGCATGATATACAATGTCCATTTGAGTCTTATCTATCCCATGCATCGACATCTTCAAAGAACTGCTTAATCTTTCCTGTTACATGTGCTTTCATCTTCCCCATGAAACACAAAATGATTTCTTCCTTTCTCTGTGGTTAGTCAGGGAAAGAATCTACCTAAGTAGGCCTCAACTAACTCCTCCAAGTATCAACGTAACCATATGGTAATGATCTGCATCAGCAATTACGATTCTAAGGAGAATGGGAATAAAGTAGCTTTATGACCTCCGGTCTCACCCCATTCACCTTAACAAGATACATCCTGCGGAATCTTCCACAAACGCTTGATCTTGGATGACCAAGAACCGATGTCAGCTGGACCATTGTAATCGCATGGCTTCATCTAAAATTACAGCATCAACTCAGGTCGGCCTCATCGCCGAGTATTCTTCCCGGTATAATTGGTCTCCGTAAATCCTCCATTGTATCGCTGACCTGAGCCTCAGCTTCCTCTCAGATGTATTTCAACTGATCCTGTTTTCTTCTTCCATGGTTGAGTTTTCCTCGCTCTCTCGCCTTTCTCCCAAGCTTCAGCTCTTTCTATTCAGCTACTGAATCGATTCACATTGCTTTCCTATGCATCAAAGTTTTTCAAAGCAAACACTTCCATTAATAGGATTAGTCAAATCATTATAAATATTCAATGTACTGGCCAAAGGTTAGCAATAAACCGAACCACGCTTGAAAATCTATTTGTTCTTTTTTTTTTTTTTTTTTTTTCTTTTAAATGTCCAAATTAGTATATCCTTCTTTCATCCGAATATTGATTTGTTAAATTCTTTTCTACCCTTCAAGATCCAAGGGCCATAAACTGTCGAGACCAAAACGGTTGCACATTTATGCATTAGTTATGCATGCAAAGATTATGATGTTAATAATGAAGGACTATTGTCTAACCTCAAGAACGCACCATAAAAACTTGTTAACATTATACTATATAAACCACCAATCTCTTGAGTAAACGCTTTTTCAAAGTTGGTTTTGGTCCATATTCGCAAGTGCACGCTCTAATAAGTAATAAATGATTTAGTCCAGAGTATTGATCCTAATAGATCTCAAGCAATTTTAAATCAACTACCCCGACTAACAAATTCATACGCATGGACGCATCGGCTGATAACTAAGTGTTTCGCGTAAAGTCGGAAAATAACTAATCTCAAGAAATGAAATTTTTAGAATAAACTAAAATAAATGAATGAAGGTAAAACTAAGTTCTATAGCAAGAAATGAATACTAACAATTATCATAAAGAGACATCAAGAGAAACAATGTGAGTGAACGATCAATTCCTCGTAGTGAATATTGATTGAATTTCTGATTATCCAAGTAAAACTGGGTCTAAGGCAATTCTTAGTGCAGTCGATTCTCCTGACACTCACATTTCTGCTAGGTCTCATTTTTTCCTCGACTTTAATTACAGGATTTAGATAACTACTTTAACAAGAACTTCCTAATCGGTATTTTTCTTTTGCAATACTTCATACCCATTTTATGGATCACATTAACTAGCTCCCAAGTTATTTGGTCAAGCAAGGATGTACAACTTCCAAATTACTTTCCTCGAAATTAGAATAGATCAACCTTCTCGATTAGATCTCACTAACACGGATTGGCCTCACTCATCCAATTCGAGGTGAAATCTCTGGTTGCTTAAATAGATAAGTCGCTCAACTCGCTTCTGACTTCAAGTGAGAAGAGGATTTATCTAAGTGAACTTGCAGTTGCTATATCCTCGCGTCACAGGTTAAGATACCTTCAACGAATCAGACAAGCATTCCCAGATCGCTCTTCCCCGTGGTCACCGTGAGGACTTCTTGAAATCGTGTAATGACGCAATTTTAACTGCATGTGAAACCGATATTCGATTCAAAATCAAATAAAACCAATAATCTGAAGTAAATTGCAAACCGAAATGAACAAGACATCGGAAAATGCTAATATGAAAGATCAATTCTAACTAAAAACGCTCTTCTTAATGGAAGCCGAATTGACATCAATTACGCACTACAAAGATTCCACCGATCAATAGAACGACGTAATTGGAAATCGGGAACAATCGACTTCAGAATTTGTCTCAAATTCCATACGCCTGTAGTAACTTGAAAAGAAATGATTTCAAGATTCGCCTTCAGCCTCAAAACGATAACATCCGCATTCAGAAATACAACGAAAATAATGAGCATGATTCGCCTAAAAAACTAAATGAAAAATTAAGAAAATAAAAGAAAAGAAAAAAATAAAGAAAGGAACGAAGCCAAATGTTTATCCGCACTTCTCGCCTCTGAGGGTCGCCGAGCCGCTTGAATGAAGTCGGGATAAATGCTGTAGATTTATAGGTTCTCAATCGGGCCCTAATCCCATGTAGACCAGGATTTTAAAGTACCCAGCCCAAGTTATCGCCCAGCCTGCCCCTCATTCTCTTTGTCGCGATTAATCGAACTCATGTCGCGACATTGACTTAAAGTCTCTCGTCTCATGAATCGGTCGCTCATGTTGTCACGACACCACCCATGCCCTTGTAGGCCTCGCTGACGTTTTTCGTGGATGCTCGCGACATCATGGCCTGTCGCGACATCATTTCTAGTCCTTGCGCCTTCAATGGTTTATTTTCTCGGCGTCGCGACATCGTGGATGTTTGTCGCCACATGGGCCCAAGCCCCCGTGACCCTTCTATCGGTCATCGCGATGTCGATATCAACCTCACGCCGACATCAACTTACCTTATGTTACCTTGATTTGGTCATCTGGCGATGTCGACTCTATATCTTGTCGCGACATCTTCTCACGTCTTGGTCGGGTCTCACTTCACCTTCCTGATGTCGCGATCGCCTATATCTTGTCGCGGACTCGCCGTTTCATCTCGCAGCTTCGACCGGGACTCCTGCATGTCGCGACATCAATCTCCCGTCACGACATCGCCTTAAGAAACCGTAGTTTCAATCGTCGCTTCCGCTTGTCGCGACATCGCATTGATGTCGCTGGCACGCTTTATACTCGCATTTTGATCTAGTCGTTCTGATGTCACGGCATCAATATCTTGTCGACCACTTTATGAAACTTCACCTTCAATCGAAGCGTGTCCTATGTCGCTGACTGATCTTATGTCGCGACATCGCTTCCTACTTGCAAACTTCACTGATGGCTTTGGATGTCGCGGATCAGCCTCGCTGTGACAAAGAGTTCATTTCCTTCGCTTTCATCTCGATGTGGTTCCCCGATGTCGCGACATCAACTTTGTCGCCGACATCTTGTCACATCTTTTGCGTGATTTCAATCGGGTCTTTAGATGTCGTGGATTCTCACTTCTTCGTCAGGACATCATCATGTCGCGACATCAATCTCACGTCGCACACTCCACTTAAGTTCCTATGAGCTTCCATCAGTCCAAACCTCTCATACCTTAAAAGGTATTTCGTTTGTCGCTGACTCATCCGCCACGACATCAATTGTTGTCGCGACTCCGCACGCCGCCGCGACGTCGCTCTCTTTAGCTCCCGACACTTCAAATTACCGACCAAGACTCCTACATCGCCGTTTACCTGCATCAAATTCCTTAATTTTTTGGTGTCACGAATTTAATTTGACTTGTCAACCCCAAACCGCATCAATGAATCAGCCGCTTCTTTTCATTTCTCGCTTCTCCGCCATTCGAATCGCAGACTTTTCTTCCACTTATTATCAGATTTTCTACTTTCTTCTTCCTCGCTAATAACAATTTGGTGAGTTTCTTCATTTCAGATATTAATTATTCATTTCTAGATGAAAATAGGAATTTAAAAATGGACTAAAAATAGATGACTTTAAGCTCATCAAACTCCCCTAAACTTAAAAAGTTTTGCTTCATTCTCAAGCAAAGAAAAAGAAAGAATTGTCATTCAAACAAAATACTTTAAGGACATTTTTCAGATTTGTTCTCGCAGCTTTCATTCAATTTAATTGCAATGTAAGGTATAAAATTTTCATTTAGCTTCAAGTCCAATTAAGGTTGGTCTCTACTCTTATGTTATGCAAACTATCATGTTGAAATTGTTTTACAAAAACAATATACTAGCTGGATCCTCGTTGAATAATGAATTAAATTCCTTTCTCAATTTATGGTCAGCCATTTAACTCCTAAAGTTCTTCACAATTTTGATTGTTTCCTTCTTCCAAATTCCATAGGCTTGTTTTTCATATTGATCTCCACTATCAGGTGAATCTCAAATTTCTTCCGCATCAATCAGTCTGGCTTATATTGTGAGGCTTGGGTAATGGGTAGGATGGAAGGAATTTTGAAGTTAAGATCACCCGAACATTTTCTCTTCTCTTCTACCACTTCTTTCTTATAGTTTCTAGTAAACTCCCTAAACTTCATGTTTGGGATATCTCTTTTGATTTCTTCTCAAGCTGTGAACTCGTATTCCCCTCTATTTTACTCTTATAATTTCACCGAGGAATTTTTAGTTTGCTACCACTAAGGGATAGTGCAATGTTTTAACTTTTTTAGGCTTTCTAACACTCTTAGCTAACTTTAAGCTAGTAACTCCCATACCGTATGGTATTGGGGGTACTAGGTGCTGAAACACCCTAAGAACTTAATTGTTCAAGAGAGTTAGGCCACAAGATAAAACTTATCCCTGTAAGCCTTCTTTCACGATTTTCCGTTCCTTGCCTTTTTTCATTCCCTCTTTGAGTTCCTCAAAATATAAACTCCCCAAACTTCATTTCTTTCTTCCTCTTGAATTCCCGGGTAATCGAGGTTCTTATCAAGGATTGATGTCTTAAGATGAGCTGGGTTTCCATTGGTCTATTTTTGGTAACAGTTTGTCGTCAATTTCGAACTACCGTATATGCCTCAAGATATCAGATGGCTAGTATACTCAAACTATCCAAGAATGGCCTGTATCATCTCTTGTCAGCTGAATCACCTAGGATTTCGCTTCAAATCAATAATCTAACAAATTCTAGAATCCGATTTATCACCGTGACTAACTATATGAGTATCTTCGACTCCATTTTTATTTATGAGTAGTTAAGTTAATTGATATTCAACAGTTCCTTGATCTCATCGCTCATACCACAAACTCAAAAAATATGTTTGTTCCATCTGTTGTATTACCTTCCTCTAACTGACTTATCGCTTAAATATAAGTAATTTTTTTTATACCTTGTTTTTCAATTAAACTAGATGCATTTTGTCCTTATTCTCAATTTTCCTCATTTCAACTATTTCCTACTCTAATCAAGCCTATCTAATTAAGATAATGTCCTTCTCAGCGCTTTTATTCTCGAACTATTTCCCTACTTTGATTTCCTAATCATTCAACCACAAAGCAACACAACATTGAACAATCAAATGCAAAAATAAAGCATTACCAACAATTCCCATTTAACTTTCATTTTATTTCCTCTCGATTGATTTTCAACTGTTGACACACAAGATGGGGAGGAGGATGGTACTGAAAGGTTAGGTAAAGGAGAAGGTCTATTTCTTCTTGGACGAGGTGGCAAAATATCGTGTGGGATCTAGGTCTAAAGTGTTCAAATGAGTCGGGAATGAAGGGAACTTCACTTTTCTTCTTTCCTTTCTCTCTTCTTAGTTTCCTCCTCAAGTCGTTTCAATGACAATCTCATTAGAGAGATCAACTTTCTTGTTCAGTACATCTTGTCTCTTCCCCAAGCCATTCATTGTGTTCTCCATTTCAGTCATGACTTCCAAGAATTTAGAAAGATTGTTGTTAATCAAATCTAAATTTTCCACCATTCCTTCTCGCCCCGTAGGATTCAGCCTCCTATCACTATTCTCTCATTCAGCCTTGTTTTCTAGCCCTTCAGATTGTATAGTAATTTGAAACCCTTTTTTTTATCTGCTCCCCCAAATTTGGTGTCATGCGTTTATCTCTTTCTCTAGCAATGCTAGGAGTTGAGCATCTCGGACAACCGCTTGTTATAGAAAGCTTCATGACTCACTGAGTTTCCAGAAAAGATCTTGATCTCTTTCCTTCATTTCTCGAACTCCTCTCCTTGCTTCAGCTCAACATTTTTCCCATCCTGCCTCTTTCGCTCAGTTCTTCCTTCCACCGTTGTTCTCTCTTGGATCTCCACCTCTATGCTCCCTTTCTTTCTCTGCTTGAATTCTTCTTCCCACCGTTGGTCTCTTCTTTTCACTCTTTTCATACATCCCTTCTCTCAATTCTCGCTTTAGGTTCCACTCTTCTCTCTTTCTTCTATTCTTTTCGCATCAAATCGAGCTTCCAGAATTGAATTGTCCTCAGGCTCCTCTTGAGCTCCGTGTTGGAAATTTCGTTTGGTACAGATAGAACCGCCAAGGGGATGGAGAAGTCTATTGTCACCATCCCGCCCCACATCCCCGCAAACATGTAATCATCAAGGGTCGTGATGTCACCGTGCTCGCTCCTTGACTGGCCCTCCGGGGTCTCTCGGTTCGCCTGGGTTTCACTCCGTCTCTACCGAAGACTCCCTTTTCCTCCGATTTGGTCCCTTACTAACCTCGTCGGCCAGTGGGCTCGACTCTTCTTCGACCCAAACTCCTTTCACTCCAGCCTTCAAGCAAAGAACTGTGATTGTTGCTGGGTGAGGAAGCAGACCTCTTTGTTTCCTTCATGATATCTCATGATAGAGTTCTCTATGATAACTCCTATATTGATCTTGTATCCCTTTAGTATGGCATACAAGAGTAATGTACCTTCGTTTCTCTCACTGCGGCATAAATGTCTTACTGAACCAAAATGTACGCCAGAAGTAAACCATACCTTTGCTTCTTCGCAAGGCTCTGCTCGTAGTTCTCGCTTCTTCTTTCTCGGCTCAACTGCCCTTCCATCGCGAGCTTCTAAGAATCTTCTAAGATTCGCTTTCCAAAATTTTCAATTTGGAGCCATGTTGTGTTGTCATGCCATAGCTTTCGCTGATGGCCTTCGCCGTATGAGACCCACTCTCTAACAAAAACAGCTCCATCCTTCCTTCCTACCATGTTGGAATAAAACCTCTCACCAAAGGTCAGATATCCCGCTGTGCGCCGCTAAAGACTCCTCCCATCCTCTCCGTTCTATCATCTCCTTGAAAGGAGTCACAGGGTTTTTGAATCTCCTCTCTGTAACAAAACCCTTGTTAGCGTAATACTTCTTCCACTGAGAATAAGCTTCATCAGAGACGAAATCTTCTACTTCTTCTTCTCTCCTTTTCCTTTCCCCTTTCTGCCCTTTCTTGAGAAGTCCCCTGAGTTTCGTGCTTCCGGGCGATGCTCTCTCCCCGCTTGTCTTTTCCCGACGGATCTCATCTAACCTGCTTCGATGAGTTTCTTCTTCTTCGATTGTTCGTGGTTCCTCATTATCTCGCCGAGTTAGGGACCAGTTGCGGGAATTTCAGCGCCATTGGAAGTAAGAGAAAAGCTTTTCAAGGCTGGGACCGCTTAGGTTTTCGAGGTTGAGATTCGTAGGGAAGACGGCGTTGTCGATATGTGGGTCAGAGGAATGAGATAGTTTCCAATACTTGCAATTCAATCAATGTTCGTGGGTCTGATTAATGCTTCATTTATGACTTGTCGCGACTTCAATTCGCTCCTGCACTCAGATCATTAAATTTAGGCTTTTTGGAATGAGTAGTCGGTATGTGTCGCATTTTATGTCGCGACATACCCAGGATGTCGCGACATGTCTGGGTTTCAGGAATTATTGGATGTGGCGAAATTCCTTCTCAAATTTGAAACTTAATTCACTGTCGCGACATCACAGTGGTGTCGCGACATGAATCTCCTTTCCTTACTACCCACTAACTGTTCTTTACAAACTGGTCACGACATCAATGTTATGTATGGACATTAGCTAATGCTGCATAACCCTTCAGACCTAAGCCTTTAATTTAATGAATTCAAAAACTTTGAATTTTGTTATTGTTTCTAACACATTTAAACATCTATCCAGGTATATTTCAGGCAACGATTTAACAATTAGTGCAATCATAACTACAGGATTTGGTTAAAGAGAAGGTTACTCCCCTTTTTCTCATGTTGCGACTCCTCTGCAAGTTGCTGGAATCATTCAATTAGTTGCACTGCTATTCATGTCTTGAACCCTGCGTAAGATCACCGTAAGAATAATCCAAAAGATTCTAGCAAATACAATCAATTTCTAATAATAATAAAAAAAAAAATTAAATCTATCCTTCTGGAAAACAAATTCGACTTAATTCATCAGCAACTAAAAGAAAAGAGATAATTCAAAATTTAAAATCAGCATTGAAATCCTCCTGGGTTGCCTCCCATTAGCCGC
Organism: Tetrastigma voinierianum; assembly: GCA_016808115.1. Taxonomy (NCBI): domain Eukaryota; kingdom Viridiplantae; phylum Streptophyta; class Magnoliopsida; order Vitales; family Vitaceae; genus Tetrastigma; species Tetrastigma voinierianum. Next base: position 131,686 of record JAEQBH010002923.1, on the reverse strand, counting down.
TTCGCCTTTGGTTCCAGTCGACTTGCCGCCAGGGTACTTCTTCTTTCCTTAAGAACCAGATGGAGTTCTTCAACTTCCTCCTCCCTCGTTGAGATAATGCTTAACCTTTGTCCATATTGACCTTGAATTCTTCATCAAGAGCGCTTCCTCGGGCAGTCACTTGCTTCCAAATGTAGTACTTGATACTACCGTGTATGCCCGCTCCAATTGATTTTAATTTCGAAATAATTTCAGCCTAGAGTTAAACAACAACCTCGTTCCTCGTTTCGAACTCTTTCTCAAGATTCTCTCGATCATGCCATTTTGTCTTATCTCAGATATTCGAGCATCACATAAGCTTCATTTCTCATTCTTCCAATTCGGGATAGTTGGAGCAGTCTCTCCTTTATGTTCTTAAAATCGAAGTTTAACTTCTTGATGGGCCCACATTGCCTCAGATTCTAATTCAAGAGGTAGATGACATGGTTTGCCAAAAAACAACTCTCAGAGTGGGGACATTCCACCGGGAGTTTTGTAAAGGCAAATTCCATAGCCCAAAGTGCATCATCAAGTTTGGAAGACCAATCCTTCCTGCTTGAGCTCACAGCCTTTTCAAGTATTCTTTGATCTCCCTGTTGGAAATTTCTGCTTGTCCATTGGTCTGGGGATGATAAGCTAAACTCATTATATGCTTGATCCCATATCTGCTCATGAGTTTTGCAAATATTTTGTTCGACAAAATGGGTTCCCCCATCACTAATAATGGTTCTCAGTTCCAAACTGCTCAAAATATTCCTTTGCAAACCAGCAACCCGTGTTAGCATCATTCCTCGGACAAGAAATCGTTTCCACCCATTTGGAGACATAATCTACCGTCAGCGCATATAAATGTTTCCAAATGACGCGGAAGGGTCCCATAAAATCTATTCCCAAACATCAAAATTTGTATCACCCATAATACTTTAGGCATTTCATTCCCGCGATATTTCCAATCCTTGCACACACAATTTCACCCATTCCGCACAATCTCCGAAGATGGGCAATAATAAACCCCGCGACGGGAGTATCTCAGGAGTCACTCTTCTCTTGAAAAGTGTCCCCCATATGGCGATGCATGGCATTCATTTAAAATGTTGCCTTGTTCACCTTCCGCACACATCTTCTTATTATCATGTCAAGACCTCTCTTTGAATAATAGTGGGTCATCCCAAATATAATATCTCGCATCGGGCCTGAGTTTCCTCTTCCGTCGTAGCCGAGTTCCTCAAGGCATACTCCACAAGCCGTATAATCTACAATACGCATACCATGGAAGCCGAAGGAACCTTAAACAATTGCTCATCCGGGAAGTTCTCTGCTAACCCGCATTACTGTCTTCTTCATCGCTTTCTACTCGACGTGTGGTCTGGCTTATCACATCATGCCACATCCCTTTTATCCTTTACTCAAATCAAACTCTTGCAACAAAGAGCACCCATCTTTATCAATCTCGTCTGGGTTTCCTTTTCGACATCACATTTGATTACAGATGATCCGTGTGAATTACCACATGGGATCCCAAAATGTATCGGGCTTGAATTTTTTCACAGCAAATACTATAGCTAGCATCTCCTTTTCGCTTGTTGAGTAGTTCTCTATGGCTTCATTGAAGGTCTTACTAGCATAGTATATGACCCCCGAATACTTTCTCCTTTCTTTTGCTCCCAACATAACCCCATAGCAAAATCAATCGGCATCACACATTATTTCAAATCCCCGATTCCATTCTGTGCAAAATGCATTATAAAAAGCCTCGTACTCCAACTGGATTCGATTTCATCAGCATCCTTGCAGAATCATCAAATTGAACTCAGATCCTTTCAGCAATCCGCAGATAGTGGTCCGCTATTTTTGAAAGTCTTTGATGAATCTCTTGTAAAATCCAGCATGCCCCAAGAAACTTCTTACCCTTTACTGTGGATAGGTGGTGCAAGAGTCTTGATAATGGGATACTTGGACTGTCAACTTCTAGTCCAGCAATGGAAATTTTATGCCCAAGAACAATACCTTCTCAAGTTATCATAAAACGGCATTTCTCCTAATTCTAGTCGCTTGTCTCTGCATCTTTGAAGTACTAAGCCTGCATTGTTTAAACATTGATCAAAGCCGATCCATACACAGAAAATCATCCATGAAAATCTCCATCACTTCTTCAACCAAATCTGAGAAAATAGACATCATGCACCTCTGGAATGTAGCTGGAGCATTACATAACCCAAATGGCATTCAGCAAGAAAGATGATTTCTCTATTCAAGAATGAAGTATCTCAATTCAAGCTTGGACAATAAAGATGATTTCTCTATTCAATGATATTCAGCAAATATTCTTTGTACTACAAAAATTACTCAAACTAAAAATTCAACAAAGGAACAATGAAGCTACTATGCAATTTCTAGATCAGAAAAATCACACTCCCCCAAACTTAGTATGTGCATTATTTTCAAAGAATAAGTCAAGGAAATAGAATCCCCTTTGTAGTCAACTCTGCACCACTGATTTTGGTTGGAAGTGCCTCAAAAATGACTTTCATGTCTCTTTGCAGCTTCATTATCCTGAAATTTAACAAAATTTGACTACATAAGTTGTAAATAAACTCTAACAAACTACTCTACCAATTGAACTATTCACAACAAACTGAATAAAACAAAATCAAACTGCAAAGTAATAAAATTGTTTGAGTTGCCTCCCAAATAGCTGCTCAATTTTCTATCTTTAGCTAGACATTGCTGCATTGTGTTTTCTTTTCAGCAATTCTTTTGATCTCTTCAAATTTGGGACTGTTCTTCATTTATAAGTCTTCCACGGTAATGTTTCAGCCTTTGACCATTCACTTTGAACTCACCTCTAGAATTGGTTTTCAATGTTATTGCTCCAAAAGGCGTAACTACAACTACTGTGTAAGGACCACTCCATCTTGACTTGAGTTTTCCTGAAAAAAGTTTTAGAATTGAATTGTACAACAAGACAAGCTCTCTTACTCTGAAACCTTTCCTCAGAATCTTCTGATCATGCCACTTCTTAGTCTTATTATTGTAGATCCTAGCATTGTCTTAAGTTTCATTTCTCAGCTCTTCTAGTTCATTCATCTAGAGTAATCTCTTTTCTTTAGCAGCTTGGAAATCACTGTTCAGTTTTTTGATTGCCCACATAGCAATCCAAATACAATTATGTATGGAGACATTCCAATAGGAGATTTATAAGTAGTCCTGTAAGCCCATAATGCGTCATCTAGTTTTACTAACCAGTCTTTCCTGCTTGTGTTGACTGTCTTCTCCAATATATTCTTTATCTCCCTATTGGAAATTTCTACTTGCCCATTTGATTGAGGGTGATAAGCCAATCCCATAACATGTCTAACTCCATATCTACTCAAAAGTTTTGCGAACATTTTTTTTGCAAAATGGCTTCTCTCATCATTAATGATTGTCTTTTGGGCTCCAAATCTGCTCAAGATATTTCTTTGAATAAACCCCACAACTATGTTGGCATCATTTCTGGGACAAGCTATAGCTTCCACCCATTTGGATACATAATCTATAGTAAGGAGAATGTACAAGTTTCCAAATGATGGTGGGAAAGGTCCCATGAAGTCTATCCCCTATACATAAAAAATCTGCACCACCAGGATTCCTTGTAGAGGCATCTCATTTCTTCTGTTTATGTTGCCCATTCTTTGGCATCTATCACAATGCTTCACCCATTCATAACAGTCTCTGAATAGAGTTGGCCAATAAAAACTTGATTGGAGAATTTTCTAGTTTGTTATGTCTCCTAGAAATTGTCCTCCATATGGTGATGCATGACATTTATCCAATATTTCACCTTGTTTAGCTTCTGCTACACATCTTCTGATGATCTGATATGTCCCTCTTCTAAACAATAGTGGGTCATCCCATATATAAACTCCGCATCGTCGTTAATTTTCTTTCTCATAGAAGGAATTTAGCAGCGGCACGAATCCACAAGCTAAAATAATTATATCACATCGCTGATACTGCAGATTCGGATTGACACTCAAAAGTTGTTCATCAGGGAAATTTTATTCTATTTCAGTCCCTCTTTCCTCTTCAGTAGGATTTTCTAATCTTGACAAGTGATCTACTACCAAGTTGTCACTCCCCTTATTGTCCTTAATTTCCAAATCAAATTCTTGCAGTAATAATACTCATCTTATTAGTCTTGGTTTGGCATATTTCTTTGCCATCAGATATTTGATTTGTAACGCCCCGAAATATATCCTAGTCGTTTTCGACATATTTAGGGTATTTTGTAGGCATAAATTGAATTTTTCGTAAATTAAATGCGAAAAATGGAAATTGAGAAACCCGGAAATTGTACAATACTTAAGGGCAAATATGTAATTTGCCAAAAAGGGGGCATAAAAATCATAAGTTGTTAGGATTTGAGGCCAAAGTAGAATAACAGGAATTGTAATGTAATTAATGGAAGGGGAAGGACTAAAAGGCAAATAAAGGCAAACTTAATTATAAAAGGAGAGGGAGACCAAAAATAACTCATTTTTGGTCTCCAAACAAGGTAGCTTACGGGAAGGAGAGGAAGAGGAAGGAGAAGAAGAGGAAGAAGGAAAAGCAGCAAAGGTATGGATACATGACTCAGATAGAAATTATGGCTTGAAGATGGATTTTGGTACAAGAATTACTTGGGTATGGATTGCTAGGGTTTCATTTGGACATTAATTTGGTTTCCTTTTCTAGGGTTTTGTTAGGAATACATCATAACACTAGATTTAATGGAAGTTTGGTTGAAAATCCCTAGTTGATAATAATTAGACATGGAATCCTTCACAATTCCAAGGTTTTGTAAAGTTTAGTGAACTTGGGTATGAATCCTTGGATTCTTGGCCAATTAAAGGTGCTGGTGGAGTTGTTTGAGGGATTCATGTTAGTTTTGATGAAGAAGAGAATTATGGGAGAAAAGTGCACAAGAATGGTGAATTCCACCATTTATACTCAAGAACCCGTATCTAAGATTGTGTGCGGAATAGGTATGATGTTCTCCGTAACCAAACCTATACTCGGCACAAAGTGAACAGTGTGGTACAAACTTCCACGAACTCAGACCGATACAGTCGAGCTGTGGACTCGGTACGTAGTGTTCTGTTTTTCTCGCTTTCTTGACCTCAACCTTCAGATTTTGGCCATAACTATACCGGTACAGGTAGTGTTCTGTTTTTTTATTTTGACCAACCTTCGTATTTTGGCCATAACTTACTCATTTCTTATCTGATTTGAGTGATTTAAATTTTTGGTTAAACTAGACTTCAAGGAGAACCAAACATCCTGAAATAGGTACCCTCGAATTCAAACCCTATGTAGCCCAAAAATTCACTCAAAGTGGGGCTATGTTCAAGCTAATTTATGGTTCAGTTTTTGAACATAGTGTAGTCCCGGTTGTTTAGGACGTAACTCAGCTTCTGGGTGTTCGATTTGGGTGATTTTAGCTCGAGGAGAACCCTCTTAGCACCTTAGTCAATGAATACAAAGAACCAGGGTCGTGCATGAAGTTGCTTCCTAAAAAAATAAGAAATTCAGACTGTTCCTAGTGTAATCCGGGTAAACCGACTAGTTTGGCATGAAAAGTAGATGCATTGAGGGATAAGAATACATGAACGATGTGTGAATACATCAGTATTCCTATATAAGTATATGAAATGCCATATGTATAGATATGTTCATGAAACATGAATTTGATATGAAACATGAAAACGAACTGAAATATGAACATGAACATGAATATGAATGTCACGTCCCCGTCCCTGATCCGACCCGAATGGCGGATCCGAACCGAGTCCGGCGCCGAGACTATATAACGATTCATTGTCCTCGCCTTTCTCAGCTGAACTTGTACTGGGTTATACAAACAATTTCTGTAATAACAAAACTACTTCATATAAAAGAACTACCAATCGAGTGGTGTCCCCCAACATCTATATATACCGAGTCCCACTTACTTATACATGTACATTTTTTTTTTTTTCTTTTCTACAAAACATCAGAGATCGCGGAAGCAGGTGAGCACCTATCTCTGAACTGGCCTGCTCTGCTGATGTGGGATGTCCTGTCTTCTATCCTTGTCTTCTGCTTCTGTACCTACACGGATTGAACACCCGTGCTAAGCTTTACGCTTAGTGGGAACATAAGCATGGACAACCACCTATGGTGACAGTCACAAGCTTATACATATGCATATAACTTTATATTACTTATCATCTTTACATTACTATCACATGTCACATGTTCTCTGTCTTTGACATATCTCCTATCTATACTTTTACTGTATTCTAGTGCTTTGTCATCTTTACTTATCTCTATCGCTCTTAGCACATATGCATTTCTATCATGTGTTCACATGTTCCCTCTATTCATTTAGTGTATGTCTATCATATTCATATCATATATTTCTTATTCTAGTACTTATCATTTGGTCTATTATCTTTCTAATGGTTCATATTACATATCCTATTATGTGCATGTCATATTCTTATACATATATTACTTTCATGGTTATATACTATATACCATTTAGAGTTATGCTCTTATTTTCATGTACTGTTTTCACATACTGTTATCATATACATTATGCAATTTAACAATTCAAAACCTTCAAATCATTATGGATGATCAATATAAATACGATACATATACTTGTTTTATATACAATTAGTCATGGTTCATTGATCATCCCAAAAATACACTTTCATTTTCATAATCAATATTTCGCAATCTCAAATCGACTAAATTATGCTCACAATTTCGGGGTCACCGCAATTCAATCTAATCAGGCAACCACCCGCTATGCAAATCAATTCGGGGCTTATGCCCTTAACGAATTTAACCTATGTCTTCGATATACGTGGATATCGAGTCACCGCATCGTCCTACCGGCTGCGTGCCGGGGACAAATGGTTTTATAACACAAGCACGTCCCGCTGGCTACCGACCGTTATAAACAATCAAATAAATAACACTATCGATATATCCCACGTATCGCTGGACGGAGTGACACATCATCACAATAGTTCAGCACGCTATTTGACCCTATTGGTATACCAATCTATCCCACATGCAAATAAACTAACATTCTATTAAGGGATGCTCAAATCCTTTATAGAAAAATATAAGACAATATGTACAATAGATAAACAGCTTTCTATTTTCAATAATCATGCAATTTTTATATGCAAACATTTCACAATCACTTCTCAAATCAATTAAATCAATTCAATATGCTTTAGAACAAACATGCAAAACTTGAAACGAGGAATAGGAGCTTCAGAGAACAAACCCATTCCCTTAGTTTCTATTAAATCACATTATAAAATTTATACCATCATTTCTTTAAATCTATATTCGTTTCTCATATTTGTAGCTTCATATTATGGCTAATATATTTCTCTATAATACATATATTCCTTATAGTTTTATCATGCATGCATTTACTCATTCTTTTTATTCATATATGTCATCATTCGTGGTAATACCAAGGCCCATTCCCGTAATATCTTATATCTTATTAACTTATATCTTCATGTACTTTATTATAATTATCATATCTTATGACATATACCTATACATTTCTATACTTGTACGTTTTACTTGTGTTTTATCAAACTGCTCTTATCTCCCATATAGAGTAACCTAGACTTCTTCTTAAATACCCTTAGGTAAATTCTTCATGTCCAAACTATTACCTTTTATCCTTTCTTATTCGGGATACACACGTAGTAATATTCGCTTGCTCGACAAAGAGATAAGGAATGAACGACTCCTGCACAATATATGCACCAAGGTACAGCATTTGGTTAATAGAGACGTGCCTCGCCCACGCACGGGGTTGTAAAACATCGTTGCGAAACATAAGTATCGATTATGTATACGTGCCAAAGCACTAATCTTATGTACGTGCCTGCCCACGTGATAGAAGCGCCGTAGCACTAGCAGGAGTGCAGAAGCACTGATCATATATGTCTTGTCATTCAATATCCGGTCTTAGGTAGTCACACAATTATACGTTTTCTCTGAACTTATCATTTTATTCTTTCTTTCTCTATATTCTCTTTACATATCAAATCTACTTATGTTATTAGTTCTGCTCATATCTCGCATCGTTTTTCCTTATTTCTGACCTAATATGAGTTCCACTTTATCATATTATGTATGGCTGTATTCTGACTCAATGGGCTTTCCATAGAGTCTAAGAACACCGACCGGAGTTCGGACGAAGGAGACATGAGCTCCAAGTTGGAGGTCATGCATAGTCAACCTAGACGAGCTGACCTGAACTGACGAGCTGAGCTGACCTCGGTACTTGGTCTATCATCTCAGTCAAACATCTTCTATACTCCTCAGGCATATAAATGTATTCTGACTCAATGGGTTTTATAGAGTCCAAGAACAATTCTAAATCGGAGTTCGGATCGAAGGGAGTTATGACTCCAAGCCGAGGTCATACGTAGTTAAATCTTGACGAGCCGACCAGACCGACGAGCTGCACTGAAGTGACGAGCTCAGTATAACACCCGGTCTGACATCTAATATCCTCCTCAGGGAATATGGATGGATTCTTGACTCAATGGGCTTTCCATGAGTCCAGCAGAACACCCAAATCAAGTTCAAACTAAGGAGATATGACCTTCCGGTTGAGGTCATGCGCAGCCGCCTTGACGAGCTGACCTGAATTGACGAGCTGCATTGAAGTGACGAGCTCAGTCTAACACCTCATTCTGACGTCTAATATCTTCCTCAGGTATTATGAATGTATTCTGACTCAATGGGCTTTCCATAGAGTCCAAGAACAATCTAAATCGAGTTCAAACGAAGGAGATATGACCTTCCGGTTGAGTCATGCGCTACCGCCTTGGACGAGTCGACCTGACCGACGAGCTGTATTGAAGTGACGAGCTCAGTCTAACACTTCGGTCTGACATCTAATAATCTCCTCAGGCATATGGATGGATTCTTGACTCAATGGGCTTTCCATAGAGTCCAAGAACACCCAAATCGGAGTTCAAACGAAGGAGATATGACCTTCCCGTCGAGGTCATGCCAGCCGCCTTGACGAGCTGACCTGGACTGACGAGCTGCACTGAAGTGACGAGCTCAGTCTAACACCTCGGTCTAACATCTAATATCCTCCTCAGGCATATGGATGGATTCTTGACTCAATGGGCTTTCCATAGAGTCCAAGAACACCCAAATCGGAGTTCAAACGAAGGAGATATGACCTTCCGAAGTTGGAGGTCATGCGCAAATACCTGGACGAGCTGACTGATCGACGAGCTGCACCGGGCGACGAGCCTGGCCTAACACCTCAGTTTGACATCTAATATCCTCGTCAGCATATGGATGGATTCTGACTCAATGGGCTTCCATAGAGTCCAAGAACACTAAATCAAGTTCAAACCAGCAGAGGACTCCGGGGGGCCGGAGGTCATGCGTAGTCAACCCCCGACGAGCCGAGCTCTTCAGACCTGACTAATTCTGGCAGATCCTCGACGACCCCTGGCTGTGACCCGACGACCCCACAGACTCGACGACCCTACAGATCATTCCTCATAGACCCGACGACCCCACAGACGACCCCATGGCTGACTCGCACCTATTTGACTGCTCTCGCAGTAAAAGACCATAACTTGGTCTACCTCAGTCCTAATTAAGAAATTCAAAAGCCTAACATCAAGTTCATTTGATGTGGCTACACCTCTACAGAAGGACTTACCGCCAAATTCTTTATTCCGACCCAAAACCCATTCTAAGGTCCGGCTAGTTGACCCGACCACAGAATCTGACCCGACCAGATTTACTGGCCGACCCCAAGAAAAGGACTATAACTTAGTCTACTGCAGGTCCAAATCGAGAAATTGTAAAAGCCTAACATCAAGAATTGATGTGGGCTACAATTTATCTAGAAGGACTTACTTCCCAGATTTCCTTTACTTCTGACCTAAAAACTCGCTCTACGGTCCGGCTATCGTATATGATCAAAAATAGGAATTTTCTTGTCTAACCCGCAACTAGACCCTCCTAAAGCACATATCTAGATCCTTAGAGCTCTTCCTCAACTTAATCCTAACAAGAAATGAGATCGGGTTTCCAAACCCAAAGACATGTATCCATATCTTCAAATTTAGTAGTTCCATACACCCTAAGACATATGTATTCATACAAATATTCACAGCCTATTACCTCGTAGATCTCTTTCCTTTTTCCTTCTTTTTTCTTCTTTCTTCTTCCGTTTTTGCTCTTCTCTTCTCTAAGAATCAAATGAGATATTTTCGGTCTTCTCCTTATTATTTGATCTTATCCCTTATTTCACTTTCCAAGGAGGAAACTTCCTTCCTTCCTTCCAAGCTTTGTCTCTTCCACAATTTTCTTTCCTTATTTTATTCTAATATCTTTCTTTTATTACTCTGGGTCCTCCTTTTCGCTTTATTCTCTATTCAATTTATCAAAATCCTACTTTCGACATACGAACTTATTATATTACGCACTTGGGCCTTTAAATTGTACTCTAGTACTTACCCCACTGTTGTATTAATTCCAAGTTATTGCTTATTTTATTCCGGATAAATATACTTTTACTTTTATTATACCCTAAACATGTCCGAAAACTGCTAGGGTATATTTCGGGGTGTTACAATGAAAAGTAATATGTCATGATCACAGAATGTGATTAAGAAAGATTATAAGTTCTGAAAGACATATGACAATATGACTACCTAGGACCGAAGAATGAATGAGTGGACGTCCTGATCGGTGCTTCGACACTCCTGTTGGTGCTTTAATAATTTTGCTCGTGCTTCACACTCGTTGTGCTACGACACTCGGGCCGCGCAGGCCACGCTTTTGACGGCCTAAGACTTCGCCTGCTACGCCAAGACTCATGTTGCGTGCATGTCCTAATCGGGTGCTTCGCACTCTTGCCGGGGTGCTATGGCACTCCTATCAGATAAGGTGCACATCCCCGCACGCAGGCTACTACACCAGCATCAGACAGACCTTCTGGGTACTTATCAGACCACATTCCACCATTTCTTATGATTGGTCTAGTAGTTAGACGTATTACATGATAAGACACTCGAATAAAAAAATAAGAGAAAGATCCGAATGTACTCTCAGATCTATTCTATAGCACCCACAGTACCATGTATCCGATTAAACTCCTCGTAGCACCCACTGCACTCGCATCTGCAAATACATAAGCCTGTTATAAGCATAACAAATTGTGTAACTCTGAATATGATTATAATATAAACCGATAATATGTTTGTTTTCGGATATGTGTTCGAATCCGTATGAACTGCATATGTATCTCATAGATTCAGATTCGCTTACGGACTAACGTCCATATCCGATATGTATGCATACGTCTGACCGACCTCGTATGTGATATGATTCGATTTGTTTCGACCTTATCGCACTCTACTGAAAATACCTCGCACAAGAATAATATCCGTAAGACAAGAATAAGTTCTGTAACACAAGTATAAGGTCCGTAAGACAAGTATATGCTCCGTAAGACAAGTATAAGATTTGAAATACATGTATATGTTCTGTAAGACAAGTATAAGATCTGAAATACATGTATAAGTTCTGTAATACAAGTATAAGATCTTAAATACAAGAATAAGTTCAGTAATACACGTATAAGTTCTGTAAGACCAGGATATGCTTCGTAGTACAAGTATAAGATACGAAGTACCAAGATAGTTTCAGAGTTTACGAGTACCTTATAAGAATAAGTTCCTCAATACCAAGATATCGCCCACATATCTCGTAGTACCTACGGGTACCTCCGAACAAGTGTAAACTCCGTAGTATAAGTATAAGCTTTGTTGTACCTAAGGGTACCTCTATATAAGCATAAGTTCTGTGAACTCCTACGGGAGATTTGAGAGAGATATAAGTACGAGTATGTGATGCGCGGTCCGACAGGTCTGCGATATGTCCTCGGGAGTCCCGAATAAGCATATCATTCTGATACAGTAGAAGTATGTCTCCTACGGGAGACAAGTATAAGTATATGTATAAGCTCGCATCAGATACGAGGAATCAATACATGTCCTACGGGAGATCCAAATAAGAATAAGTTTGCTATAAGTGTAAGACCCAAGTAAGTATAAGTTTGTTATAGTATATAAAAGTCTAGTCCCGCATACAGAGATGAACAAGCATAAGTTTGTTATGAGGATAAGTATATATGCAAAATTGTTATATGATAACAAGTATATGTATTAGTCTGTTATATGAATTCTTGAAGATTCCGATATTTGTTATTGTTTTATGTTATTTGTGATTCAAAGATAAAGCATGTGTTTCCTCAGATAAGATATGTTTCCCACTAAGCGTAAAGCTTAGCACGGGTTTTTAATCCGTGTAGGTATAAGAGAAGACGTCCGAAAGCTTCCGCATACAGCTGGGCCAGCACACTAGTAAAGGTTCATCACAGTAGTTTCCGTGCTCTGATTTGGAAATGTAAAAGTACAGTTTTTAAATATGTAAATGGGACTCAGTATATGTGTATATGATATTTTGATTATGTTATAAGATGTGGGTCATACCCACAGGTACAAGTTCGGCTTTGAAAAAAAAAAAAAAAAACAAGTAAAGAGTCCCAGTATATGGTCTCGCAACCCGAACTCGGTTCGGATCCGCCAATCGGTCGAACCTGGAATCGGGGTGTGACATGATTGCTACATGATCAGTGTGTATGATAACATGGGATCCTAGTATGCATGGCCTAAACTTTTCACAAGCAAACACCATTGCCAGCATCTCCTTTTCTGTAGTTGAGTAATTCTCTTGTGCTTCATTAAAGGTTTTGTTGGCATAGTATATTGCTCTGAAAATTTTCTCTGTTCTTTATCCCAACACTACTCCCATTGCATAGTCACTGATATCATACATGATTTCAAAATCTTTGTTCCAGTCTGGTGTTGTCATGATGGGAGCTATAACCAATCTAGATTTTATTTCTTCAAATGCAGACCTGCACGATTCTTCAAAATCAAAGTTGGCATCCTTTTCCAACAGTCTACATAATTGATGAGTGTAAAACTCATCTATGTTTTGAGTTCATTTCACATGCTATTTTGAGTATTTTATATCCATATTCATGTAAAACTCATAACATTTCCTCTAACTTGGTTTTCCAGGATTTTTGATGGAAAACAAGTGATTTAGTAAGAAAAGATGCAACATAGTTCCAAAAAGAGAGTTAACTATACCCACTGGGAAGATGTTTTTATGTATCATCTGGAGCATCAAATGGCTTAAATCCACTCATGGTTGCATTCTACATTCAAAGATCTTTCCAACGACACCTCACACGTCCAAATCTAAGTTAAAATGAAGAAGCTATGGCCCCAACAAGTTGGAAGAAGAAAAACAAGTTGCTGAGCAAAAACTATGTTGTGACATTTCCAGATTATGTCGCGACAAAGCTAGTGACAAAGCTAGAAACTTTGTCACGACAAACCCAGATTATGCCGAGACAAAGTTAGAAGAAAAACTTTGTGATAAAATTTTACTTTGTCGCGACAAAGTTTTCTTTATGTCGCGACATTGACATTAGGGCAAACCAAAAAGGCCCGAAAATTGTCGTTTCGGACTGTTTTCAAGCTCATTTCACCCTAGGACTATAAATACTCATCTTTTAGGTTTTTAGGGCAACAAGGGGTGGAAGAACACCTCTCATGGGGTTTCTTTCTCTAAATTGCGCATTTTTTTTTAGTTTTGCTGTAGATTTGGATTTTTAGTAGATCTTAGAGTAGTTTTAGAGCATATTTTTATTTGTATTGAAGAGATTTCGGTGTTGTACATCAAAGATTCAGATTTCATTACTGTTCATATAAAAATTGAAACTCAAATCTGGATTTTTCTCACTCCTTGTCTCTTGATTTCTTTCTTCATTTTCTTACTTGTTGCTTGATTGGTGATGATTGGAATCCAGTAATGGAACATTTAACACCCTCTAGGGGTGGGGATTAATTGTTGAACATTTAGATTTTTAGATTTTCCGCTTGATTTGTGGGTTTGAAGACTGATTTTATATAATTGGTACTATTCATATAATGAGCTATTCTGAATATTAGTAGCTTGTATCGAGAAAAGAGTTGTATCTTTGCTTTGATTTCCAAAAGGCCCTCTAAGTGACACAGAGATGAAGATTCTTAAGAGTAAAGAGCAATAACTTAGGGGTATGTTAGACTAATATTATGGAACTAATGAACTCTGAAAGATTACTTTGATAGATCACTAATTTACTCATGGTGTGAGAATTAATTAGATGATGTACCAGTTTAATGTTTAGAGGTTTCACCTCAATCTGATAGAATGACCTTGATCCCGTGTTAGCATAGATCTAATCAAGGAGAGAGAGAACTTTATTAGAAATGATGGCTAGGATACTAATTACATTGGAGAATGCTTGTATTATCCTGTTTATGGGGGCAAGCAGTCTTCAGTCCTAAGAAAAGGGTGTGAAGTACTGGAAAGGAAAAATACCAAATTCTTAGAAAGAGGATTATATCCTACAAGTAATTGATCAGACCCATGTATCTGGAAGGAACGTGATTATCTAATTAGTGAAATATATAGTGCGTGGAGAATCCAAGCTATACTACATTACTCTTGGACAAATCTAGCATTCAACTCACAAATGTTGTGCTTTCAAGGAAATGCAAATTGATTGTTAAATGATTATCACCATTCCTAGTGCCTCTTTTCATACATTTTATAATTAAGTAGTTGTTTTTTTGGTAGATTTTAGGACTAATTTTAAATCAGTTTTTATTACAATTAAATTGATTTTATTCCACATCCTATTTGGTCGCCTAAATATTGAAGAGCCCTTGTAATCGGGATGCTCAAATTCCAATTAGAGAGAACCTCCAATCCTCGTAGGTACGATATCCAGACTTCTAGAGTCCACTTTATTACTTGTATGACTCGTGCACTTGCGGAAAGGGGATGAGTGTTGGTAATACTTTTCATTTCAATTTTTGAGTACACTTATTTTTGTTTCAAATCAGTTTTTGAATATTTACCACATTCACTCCATTGACCATATTTTCATATATACATCATTTGGTCCTTACAAGTTTTTGGCGCCGCTGTCGCAGACTTTAGTTAGTCTTTGGTAGCCATGTTAGAAATTTGGTCAACAAGTTTTTGGCATCGTTGCCGGGGATTGACGTGGTTCACTTTCTCTCATTGGAAGTTGACATTTTGAAGAACGGGAGATTTGCTAATTTAGGCAATTTTTATTTTTATTTTTGGTTGTGATTTGTTTCTTAGCTAATTTTTTTTTTTTACTGTTAGTATTTTTGTACTTTATTTTCTTTATTTTTATTCTTATTTGTAGGTAGTTATGGAGGAATATTCAAGAGAAGATAGACTTACCTCCATAGAAGCTAAGCTTGACTTCCTTATTCATCATTTAGACCCAAGAATTCACAATGACTCACTTATGGAACAAGGAGTATTGTCTTCTCAAGGGAGTTGAAACCCACATTTTTAGGAGGAAGAAGAGTTGTCTCCTGCTGGCGAGCAAATTTTTATCTACATGGATGGGATCAAGAAGCATGATTAGTCTTCATGAGCAGAATCTAAATTTAGATGCCTTCCAAGTCAACACTAGTGCTAGATTGAAAAATCAGAAGCTCAAAATCAGACACTTAGCCCAAGCATTTAAAGGAAAATTTCAGACCTCCTAGTAATACTTTGAAAATCCTAATGAATGCATGGTTACCTTCGAGCAATGTGCAAAATGTGAATTTCCTATCCCGAAATCTATGGAAGAAGGCAGGGCCAAGTTGGAAATTGATAACAAGGCACTCCAAAACAACTTAGAGGATGAAGAGCCATTAGTGGATAAACGGAAATTTTAAGAAGAAAGTCAAGTAATGGCCATTGAAAACATTTTGGTGAAGATTGACACATTTACATTCCCTATGGATTTTGTGACTTAGGGCATTTAAGGGGATCTATAAAATTCTTATATACAAAGAAGACCACTTCCTTCCTTAAGCCATGCATGGATTGACATCAATAAGGGGGAGCTCACCTTGCTTGTGGGTGAGGAGAAAGCCAAGTTCAATCTTCACCAACCATTACCTTTAACGGAGCAAGAAAGAACCATGTACAGAAAATTCTGCAGCTTGCTTCCATCAAAGTGGGCACATGTCAATGTTCCTTGCTGTTTGCCTCTCGCATCACATAAAGGGTATCGGTTTCCTAAGAAACTGTGGCTGAACCACCACCACAATTAAAGGGGAGCCTCCAGTTTCTTTCCTCAAAATATGGAAGAAATCGCCTTGAGTTGAATGGTTATAAAGAGGAAGTTGTTGTTCAAGATGGATGATCACAAATGGAAGCACTAGTACTTCTTTTCCAATGAGTCTAGCTTAGACTCTAAAATGGAGCAAATTTTTTTGGGAGGCAACCTGCTTAAGTAATAATAAGGATTCTACCCACTCTCTTTTTCTTTTTCTATTTTTAGTTACTTTATTTGTTTATGTTTTTTTACTGTTGGGATGAAAATTCTAGCAGTGTTTTAACTTTGTTTGTTAGTGTTTTCATAATATAGTAGGTTTAAAGCCCAACATGTTGTCATGACTAGTTTGTAGGAGCAAAAGACTATATCAAGGGGTAGCATACTAATGTCAAGGTCTGAAAATCTTCAAGGTTTCTATTCAAAGTGGCCGAGACTAGAAAGGGGAGTTCAGTTTTCCTAACTCTCTCTATTACCCTTTTACTTTATTGTTTCCTTTTGCTCATTGCTAGACAATTAGGATAATTTTCATCTCAACGTTTGGGGGTGTTTATTTTGGTTGGTTTATCACATCACACCCCACATATTGCACATGATAACTTTGAGGATGAAATTTTCTGGTGGTTTTATGGATGATGACTTTGTTTGATGCTTTCCAACTTCCATCTTAGTTTTGGTTTATTTTTTTAGTTAGAGTTTTTGAGTTAATTGAGTTTTTCTTGGAGTAGTTGTGATGTCAATGAAGATCATAATGGAACCTTTGAGATATGGACAACATTCAAGATAATAAGACTTATGCTTAATGAGTTATCTCTCTAATAGGCTATTTAGTCATTGGTTTCTCAAAATCTATGCACTTGGTCACTAAGTACCCTTGAAAAGTAGTTTTTGCTTGGGTTAGAGAAGGTTTATGAGAATCCATCTATCTTTGATCTCCATAGGTTCTAGAACTTGTTCTATTATTGCTTGAGGCAAAATCCTAGGCAACACAACAATTGAGAAATGATATAGACCATCCTTGGAAAGATTTCAGGCCTTTCAAGCTTAACCCTATTATGCATGGGACTGCCTTCAAAATAATTCCTAGAATTTTTATAAATAATTTTGCTGAATATCTGTGTATGAATTGAGCCAAACTTGGGTTTTCCCGAAAACCGATAAATTGTGAAATATGAAACAATATAGGAGCATATGATTAAATGTTATGTGCTAAACAAGAAATTGATCGAACTCCTAAATAAACCTATGTAAAAGGGCAAAATTTTGAATTGGTAAATGAGGACCTAAGGGCCAAGAATAGAATAAGCTTGTACAAAGTGAATTAAATGATAAATGAAAGTGAAATGAAGACTAAAAAGGAGAAAAATGAGAAATGGAATTTGTGTGTAAGTCAAACATGGCCTTACACTTAAAAAGAGAAATAAGACCAAATGTGGTCTTAGACGAGCACATTTGTGCATTTGGCTAAAAACGTTTTTGAGAGAGTGGGAGAGGAGAAAAGCTAGGGTTTTTGGAGGAGAAGAGGGATTGTTGTGTAAATCCTTCCATTTGTTCAAGATCTTGCAAGAAGGAAGAAGGAAAAAGGCTAGGGCTTCAAGTGCAAAGGGATTTAAGGTAAGAACCAAACCCTAGAATTTCTTTGATGATGTTTGGGTTAGAAAAACCCTAATCCATCCATGGATGTTGCTCATGGTTGGAAGATATTAGAATGTTATTGGGAGTGAAAACCATGTTTTGTTTTGGGATTTTGAAGGAAATCGCAAAGAGGATAAAAATTGGAAAACTGGCAAAATCGGTCTTACGTCGTTAAATACAGACTTCCATGCCAAGCGCGTGGATACCCGCCGCAATGAGGCCGAGGTGCCAAATGGCATCCCTTTCGGGGCACTACCACCCAGCTTTCAATCGCTCACAACGAGCAATTTTCGGATTTTTGTTTCCGAACACCTCGTATTCGTACACCGATAGTTTAAGGACCCTAATAAATGATTAATGGGGGTTCAAATAAGGATAAAACTAAATGAAAAACGTATCATACCTCGGCGAGTTCGTCTTTGGGCAGACTTAGTGTCTTAACCCAAAACCATTAACGAAGATAAATTGTCATTCACTAAAAATGTATAATTATTGTTTATCCACTAAGAGTGGTGTAATTTTTATTGACTAGAACGAGTGAGGATCATCTAACCTAGGACCGAGATCAAAGGGAAGGAAACGAGAGCCGACAGCTTCGGCTAGTTCTTCGGACCTCTATTCCGATTTAAGTATTGTTAGTTCTTTGTTCACCGTGATTATATTCGGATTTCAAGTGTTTTGGTAGTTTACCAAATAAATCTGAAATGATTATATGGAATGAGTATATCTTTGAAATTATATTACGAAAGTGCATAAGGATTTGAAAATGTGATATTTGAAATGTTTGACAATTAATTGCATGTGAATGATTAATCGAATTGTAAACGCATCTGGCTCCTTGACATCTTGAAGAATCGATATATCAACTTAATTAATATGGCGATGCACCAAGTTGCATCCATCATGAAGGCAAACCGTAATGAGCCCATCGTCCTACACGGCGGATGCACAAATCGGCATCCGTCATGATGGTGTATGGCATTGTTAAAATGTCCCATTTGTCGGGATGCACCAATCGGCATCCGTCATGATGGTATATGGCATTTTTAAATGACCACTTGGCGGGATGCACCAATCGGCATTCGTCATGATGGGAAAACCGAAATTGTTAAATGTGTAAGTACATTACCGAATGACAAAAAGGACGGGATTCACCGAACGGAATCCGTCATGAATGTGAATTTTATAGACAAATTGAAATAACAAACTTGATGAGTGTAAATGGGATTTGTAAACTAAATACATCCTTGGAAGTATATGTTTGAATCATGTGAAAATGCATATTTTGATATGATCAATGATTTGTAAAGTGAAAGCATGTGAAAATGAATAAGCATGAGTATAGTTTGATATAAAAGGCATGGTTTTATGATAAATGCATGTCATGTTAAACTGAAAATTGGAATAGAATTGTATAGAACCACTAAGCATGAAAATGCTTAGCGTGTAGTTTTTATCTATGCGCAGGTTTCGAGTAAACAAGAAAGAAGGCAAGATCAAGAAGCGCAGAGTCATAGAGAAAGTTGCGGCGTATAAGTATATACCCCATCATATGCATACCATTCTTTTGAACGTGTGACATTTTGTGAACAAAAGAGTTAACCTCCGAACTATTGTTTTGTATATCATTTTGTAAAGGCATGATACGCCATTTGTAAAACGTATTGTATAAAAGTAAATGTTTATGGGCCTACAATTCGAAACAGATTACACGTCATTGAAAACTCTAAAACAAAATGACACAAATAAAATGTTTTGATAAGATAAATGAAAATGGTCGGAGTAAACCAAGCTCTGCTCGATCCGCCTCTTCGGCTCCGCCGATCTGGTCGTGACACTTTTACAAAAACAAAAAACAAAAACAAATAAAAAAGAATTAAATGATATCCATCCTTAACTGGGCCTGATCCGCCAATCGGGTTGGACCGAAAGGGGGTGTTACAATGCATATGCATATTCCTCTAGTACCAGAATATTGAGCCTTAAAGAGCCAAAATTATGTTTATAAGAACCAAGTTTGAAGCCAATAACCTTCCTATACATCATACTACCTCGCAGAAAGAACCAAACTCACCCATAACATGAGGATTTGAACATAATTGAGAAATGGTGAGGAGTTAAGCTAGGAGCATATTTTCCATAGAAAAAATATCTCCAAATTGGTTGAAATGAGTTAAGTTGAAAATCAAAAGAGGTTGGTAAAAAGGAAGGAGAAAAAGAAAAAGAAAAACATAAATATATCAAGTGTAAGAGAAGCAAAAATAGAATAAAAAGTCAATGAGGGGTGAGTCCAGCCTCGTAGCCTTCCTTCCCTAAAGTAAGTAAATCCTAAGGAGTGTCTCAACACCTGGTACCCTAAGGCCAACTGGTCTGGAAGCTACTGATTTAAAGCCCGCTATGGGTTGGTAGAAAGCTTAAGGGGGTTTTGACATTACACCACTCTAATAACCTTATCTTGAAGAAAAAGGTTTATTGGTGTTTGTTGAAAGAATGCAGAATTTGTGCAGAAAGGTGATATGAGGAATATGGAATGATGCACCTAAACAAATTTTAGGGTTCTTGATAGTGTCATTGTGTTACTGGTGAGAATAAGGATGGAGTATGAGCCATGAATGGAGAAAAAAAATGTAAGTTTGGGTAAGTTTTAGCCTAAAATGACTACTCATCTACCCCTTACCCGAGCCTTCCATTAGAAACCTATAAAAACCTATTTGATCTTGAGAGTTGTGTGTGCCTACATTAGTAGAGAGTGATAAGAACATCAAGCCTATGGAACCTAAAAATACTATTTTAGGGAGATCTACATACTATTCTAAAAATTTTCATAAACTCATCTAGATTGCAATTGTTCGGATAGGGGAAGACTACACACACACACATACTAGTAAGAACCATGGTCTAAATTTGTCTATTATGAAATTAATTCATTATTAAAATAAATAAATAAATTATCTTGATCATATTCTCTATATTCTTTATAAGGGTAATTCTGGAGACACATATCACATACCACTTGGCAAGCTTGATTACTCAGTTTTGCTTAAATAAAAATGGTGAAATGAACTCTTCTATTCCATTGCTTGGGGACAAGCAACTTTTTTTTTCTTTGCTTGAGGACAAGCAAAACTTTAAGTTTGAGGGTTTTTAATGAGTGTAAAACTCATTTATGTTTTGAGTTCATTTCATATGCTATTTTGAATATTTTATATCTATATTTATGTAAAACTCATAACATTTCCTCTAACTTGGTTTTGCAGGATTTTTTATGGAAAGCAAGTGGATTAGTAAGAAAAGATGCAACATAGTTCCAAAAAGAGAGTTAATCGAATGTCTCACAGCGTGTCAGTGGGAAGATGAAATTTTCTGTATCATCTGGAGCATCAAATGGCTTAACTCCACTCATGGTTGCATTCTACATTCAAAGATCTTTCTAACGACACCTCACACGCCCAAATTCGAGTTAAAATGAAGAAGTTATGGCCCCAACAAGTTGAAGAAGAAAAATAAGTTGTTGAGCAAAAACTATGTCTCGACATTTCCAGATTATGTTGCGACAAAGCTAGTGACAAAGCCAAAAACTTTGTCATGACAAACCTAGATTATGTCGCGACAAAGTCAGAAGAAAAACTTTGTTGTAACAAACTTTGTCGTGACAAAGTTTTTATGTCGCGAAAAAGTTTTGTAAAACCCGAGAAAATTCTAATTTTCTGAAAAATGATAAAAATGGTAATTTCAGTCAAAACCCGAAATTTTTCTAGATCTGGGATGACAAAACGGACTTCACCGTTGGAATCATCTCGCGAAATCTAGCTACTACATCGATTTTCGCCGACTCCGAGACAAGTCAAAATTCACGCTTTTCGAGGCACTGTGTGTCGGCGTCAGAAACGGTTTGTGAGAGACATGTGATGTGACAAAAGTCACCTACTACATGTACCCATATGACACATGTTGCATGATTAGTGATAGGATGAGATGAATGACTTAGATTAAGCCATGTGTCAAATAGTTAAATAAAGGGACATGGATGTAAATTCATTAAATGAATAAGACAAATGGAGAATAATTTTCTTCTCCAAAGGGGTCGGAAATCTGCGTTGAGCTGCTGAGATTTGAGAGAGCGTGACTTCTCTCTAGATTTCCAGGCGTTCGAACCGTCGGTTCTCGATGGAGCAAGAAACAAAGTAGATCTACGCGGCGAGGGCTACGCGTGGACACCGATTTGGTGGAGTTCTGACAACTCCAAGAGGTAGGGATCTTTTTCTACTTGATTTATTCTTTGGCTAAGAGCCATTTTATGGATGAGGATTTGTTGAGGCCTGAAGGTCGTGCTTACTCTGCCTCAAAATCTTTGAACCGAGTGAAGAAATCCCTAATTGTGTGGTCGTGAACAGTGCCGACCCGAGGGT
The DNA here is from genome assembly GCA_016808115.1 of Tetrastigma voinierianum. Lineage (NCBI taxonomy): Eukaryota > Viridiplantae > Streptophyta > Magnoliopsida > Vitales > Vitaceae > Tetrastigma > Tetrastigma voinierianum. The sequence goes on along the minus strand of JAEQBH010002923.1, from coordinate 109,330 downwards.
TTCACTGTTCACGGGATTTTGTTGTGTGATTTTGTGTGGTTTGGGTGATTCAAAATGAATTGCTTGATTGGTTAATTAGCCCATGTGAGCTAATTTTGGTGTTAGTGTTTTAAATTGAATAATATGAATTATGTGAATTAATTATGTTAATATATATGCATGTAAAATATATTAGCATGAATATTTTGGAATTGGCATAATGTATTCCATATGCAATTTGGCACCTTAGAACGATAGTAGGCGTGGAGCGCATGACACTTAAAGCGAAAGAAAATGAAACGATGTTTTTCTCGTGATTTGGTTTAGGCATGTGTGAGGGAGCTCAAGGAGGACTCGAGATGCCAGGAGGACTCGAGAATGGATCATACTGCAGACATCTAAGTAGGATCACGTATTTACTTAAGTGTGTTTGTTTGCCATGATAAGGCATCTTATAATGGAGTAACCTATGCAGTGAATATCACTACGGCATCAAGCCACCCCGCTTAAGTGATCACTATTTCGGCGATGTGAGTACACAGGAGCGACGGCTGGCCACTAGAGGCCGCATTTTAGAAGAAAGCCATCAAGGGTCGGTATTTTCATTGTATAAACATGTATTAAAACTCAAATTTTGATATATGTTTTGCTAAGAGTATTGTAATAACTCTTGAACTATTGTTATATAGTTGATATGTATTTTACGAGTAGTCGGATGCGCAATTCAAGTGGCCATTTTCACTCGCATTACGGACCCTGTGGTCGTTGTTAATTGTTGGGACAGTTGTATCTTGGGTAGAGCTCCCTGTACAAAGGAGACTCTGCCCTATTTTCATGAGTGGTGTCGGGTTACCCGACATCCACGAACATTCGCGGTCAAGGTTGTCAACTGACCCTGAATCTGGGCGCTACAAGTTTTCTTGTCACAACATCGATGTCAGCAAACCAAAGGCCCGAAAATTGCTGTTTTAGACTGTTTTCAAGCCCATTTCACCCTAGGACTATAAATACTCATTTTTTTAGGTTTTTAAGGCAATAAAGGAGGTAGGATAATACCTCTCATGGGGTTTCTCTCTCTAAATTGTCCATTTTTTTAGTTTTGTTGTAGATTTTGATTTTTAGTATATCTTAGAGTAGTTTGAGAGCATATTTTTATTTGTATTGAAGAGATTTCGGTGTTGTACATCAGAGATTCAGATTTCATTACTGTTCAGATAAAGATTGAAACTCAAATATGGATTTTTCTCTCACTTCTTGTCTCTTGATTTCTTTCTTCATTTTCTTACTGTTTGATTGGTGATGATTGGAATCCAAGAATGGAACATTAAACACCTTCTAGGGGTGGGGATTAATTGTTGAACATTCAGATTTGTAGATTTCCATTTGATTTGTGAGTTTGAAGACTGATTTTATATAATTGGTACTGTTCATATAATGAGCTATTCGAAATATTAGTAGCTTATACCGAGAAAAGAGTTATATCTTTTCTTTGATTTCCAGGAGGCCCTCTGAGTGACATAGAGATGGAGATTCCTGAGAGTAAATAGCAATAACTTGGGGGTATGTTAGATTAATATTATGGAACTAATGAACTCTGAAAGATTACTTTGATAGATCACTAATTTACTCATGGTGTGAGGATTAATTAGATAATGTATCAGTTTAATGTTTAGAGGTTTCACCTCAATCTGATAGAATGACCTTGATCTCGTGTTAGCATAGATCTAATTAAGGAGAGAGAAAACTTTGTTAGATTTGATGGCTAGGATATCAATTACATTAGAGAAAGCTTGCATTATCTTGTCTATGGGGGTAAGCAGTCTTGAATCATAAGAAAAGGGTATGAAGTACTGGAAAGGAAAAATACCAAATTCTTAGAAAGAGGATTATATCCTACAAGTAACTAATTAGACCCATGTATCTAGAAGGAACATGATTATCTAATTAGTGAAATGTATAGTGTATGGAGGAATCCAAGCTATACTACATTGCTATTAGACAAATCTAGCATTCAACTCTCAAATGTTACGCTTTCAAGGAAATGCAAATTGGATTGTTGTTATTTATCACAATCCCTAAGCAGCTCTCTCTTCATACATTTTAGAATTAAGTAGTTGTTTGTTTGGTAGATTTTAGGACTAGTTTTAAATAAGTTTTTATTATAGTTAAATTGATTTTATTCCACATCCTATTTGGTCGCCTAATTAGTGAAGAGCCCTTGTAATCGGGGTGCTCAATTTCCAATTAGAGAGAACCTCTAATCCTCGTGGGTACGATATTCGAACTTCTAGAGTCCACTTTTTTAGTTGTATGACCCGTAATCTCTGTGAAAGGGGAGTAAGGTAATACTCTTGTCATTTCAGTTTCGAAAGATACTCATTGCTTTCAAATCATTTTTTAGTATCTACCACATTCACTCCCGCCATATTTTTCATATGCTTACCATTTGATCTCATAAGCTTTTGTGCCACTGCCGGGGACTTTAGTTAGTCTGTGGTAGCCAGAAGAAATTTGTCAATAATAATGGTTTTGAAATTTTTGAGAAGTCTTTTATAAATCTTCTGTAAAATCTAGCATGTCCCAAAAAACTTATAATCCCCTTTATTGTAGTAGGTGGCATCAGAGTTTCAATGATAGAGACCTTGGCTTGGTTAACTTCAAGTTTAGCTACATAAATTTTATGCTCTAAGACAATACCTTTAGTTACCATAAAATGACATTTTTCCCAATTCAAAGCTAGATTCTTGTCTCTGCACCAAGTACAGCCTAAAATTTTCTGTAAGTAATTCTCAAAACTTAATCCATAGACTAAGAAGTCATCCATGAAGATTTCCATAGCCTCTTCCACTAAATTTTAGAAAATAGACATCATACATCTGAAAGATGGCGTGAGTATTACATACCCAAATGACATTCTTCTAAAAGCAAAGGTGCCATAAGGACAAGTGAAGGTAGTCTTCTCCTGATCCTTAGGGGTTATGGCAATTTGATTATAACAAGAATATCCATCAAGAAAACATAAATGAGGGTGTTCTGCCAACCTATCCAGCATTTGATCAATAAAAGGCAAAGGATAATGATCATTTCTGGTGGTAGTATTCAATTTTCTATAATCTATGTAGACCCTCCATCCTGTTACAGTTCTTGTTGGAATTAATTCATTCTTCTCATTTTTTATGACAATGAATCCACCCTTCTTGGGAACCACAGAACTGGACTCACCTAAGGGTTGTTTGAGATTGCATAAATGAATCTTGGATTCACCATTTTAATACTTCTTTTTGACAACTTCTTCATAACTAGATTCGGGCCTTTCTCTCGATGTTCTCATTGATGTTTTTGCATTTTCCTTCTGTGAGGATTTTATGCATTCATATAGAAGGATTGAGTCCTTTCAAATCTTCCATTGACCAGGAAATTGCTTCTTTATACTTTTTGAGAATCTCTATCAGTTTCTGCTTTTTTTCTTCTATCAAGTCAGCTGATATGATAACTAGTTTTGATTTTTCTGCACCTAAGAAGGCATATTTCAGGTTTTTGGGTAATTCTTTTAGAATTAACCCTTCTGAACTCATTTTACTTCTTATACCTTCTTTTCACTGTTGCTTGATTTTTCTGCACCGTGTTCATTCAGACCGAGTACTGTTTCTTTCAATTCAAACCAGGAATTCAAAAATTCAACTTCAAGATCCTCAATATACTGGAAATTCATCTCATTCTCATTCATTGAACAATGAATCTTACAATCATATTTCAGTTCAGAATTGAGGGGAACTACTTGTTCTACAATCTTACATTCAACATTATCAAAATTAGGCTGCTTCAAGCACTTATTCAAATTGAAGTGTACTTTTTCATCTCCCATCCTGAGAGTGAGCTCTCATTTCTTCACATTAATCAAGGCTGCTCCAATTGCAAGAAAGGGTCTGCCTAGCAGAATGGAACTTGTTTATCTGCTTCAATGTCTATCACAACAAAGTCCATAGGGAAAATAAATTTTCCCACCTGATCGCATATCTTCAAGGATTCCTCTAGCTTGAGCCATAGTTCTGTCTACCATCTGCATAGGTCATAAATGTTGGAGTAAGCTCCTCCAAACTAAGTCTTTTCACTACAGATAGCAGCATCAGGTTGATGCTTGCTCCAGAATCACACAATGCTTTCCAAATTACGCCTCCCTATGGTGTAGGAATGGTAAAGTCGCTTGAACTTCTACATCTTCAATGGCAAATTCTTCTGGATCACTACACTGCAAGTGGCTGATAGGCTCACCACTCCTTCATCAAGCTTCCTCTTCTTGCTCAGGATGTCCTTCATGAACTTGGAATAATGAGGTATTTGAGCCAATGCCTTAGCAAAAGGAATGTTGACTTCTATTTTCTTGAACATATTCAAGAATTTAGAAAATTGCTCATCCATTTTTTACTTTTGCATTCTCTAAAGGAATGGAATAGTAGGCTGGTAGGCTTTTACTTCCTCTTTCTTTTTTAGTTCTCCCTCTCCCCGCTTGTCGCTTCTTTGCACTTGATTTCTTTCAATCGTTATTTTTAAACTGCTCGCCTTATTGTCTTTGCCAATTTCTTCGCTTCTTCTTCTCAAATTGCTTTTCTTTCTTCTTCTATTTTCTTCGCTTCTTTTCACTCTTTAGTAATTGTCGACGCTGGGATTCTTCTTTATGTCACTAGGGAAAGAGTCCCTAGACTAATTCTGCATACTCAAGTCCAACTGCCCTACCTGAGTCTCTAGATTTTTCAAAGATGCATTAGTGTTGGCTTGAAACACATTTATATTTGCTTGGAATGCTGCTAACTCATGTATGTTCAACAGTCACTTGTTCTCACCCATGAAGCTCAACATATGATCCTTAAAAGACTGGGACCTCATTTAGCCTTGGTTTTCGCCTCTCGCTACCTTGTCACGCCATTGGAAACCTCAGGAGCATACTGCTACTACAAATTCTGCACTGGCCTTTGACCCTGCTGCACTCCACTTCCATATAAGAAGTTCTCAAGGTTTTTCAATGTTGGTGTGTAGTAGGTTGGAAGGTTGGTGTTAGGCTTAAAGTTGTAGCTTTTGTTGCCATTGAAAAATTGAGCTTCCTCCACTTGATAGGGACCCCCATTAGCTATGCATGTTTGCTCACCTCTCGCTTCATTGCATCCAACTCTTGCTTCACCATGGACATCTTATTCAATTTCAATTCATATTCACCTCATCTCATTCCTCGCCGTCGCTCCCAAAGTCCGAGATGGAGAGTTACCTAGCCAAATTTTCTATAAGCTAATTGGCTTCTTCAACACTCTTCCACTTGAATGCACCACAACAAGATGCATCAATGATACCTTTGGAAGAATAATTCATGACGTGGTAGAAGATATCCATCTGTGTGATCTATTCAATGCCATGCATTCGACACCTCTTCAGCAGCTTCTTGTACCTTTCCCAGGCATTGTAGAGACTCTCATCTTCTCCTTACTTAAATACAATAATTTCTCCTCTCCTCTCTAAAGTGAGAGCATGAGGGAAAAATCTATTCAAATAAGCTTCAACCAGCTCCTCCAAGCTATTATCTAATCCATAGGGCAGTGACTCAAACCAACTTGCTACTACATCCCTTAAGGAGAAGGTAAAGAGTTGTAGCTTAATCACATCAGGATTTACCCTATTCAGCTTCATAGTGTTGGCCATTCTCATAAATATGCCCATGTGCTTATTAGGATCTTCATTGGGATGCCTAGTAAACTAGTACTACTGGACCATGGTGATGAGGCAGTGTTTCAAATTAAAATTGTTTGCTTCCATTGTTGGTTGCCTGACTGTAGAGTATTCATCTCTAATGATCAGTCTACAAAAATCTTTCATAGTTCTTTGTCTCTAAGGTCTTTCAGCTGCTACAGTTGGAGTGTTTTGTTGTGTCTCTCTATAGCATGTTTAGGGTATTTTGTAGGTATAATTTAAATTTTTCATAATTTAAATTCAAAACGTGAAAACTGAGAATCCCGGAAATAAGCAAGGGTAAATTTGTAATTTGTCAAAACGGGACACAAAAGTCATAATATAAGAAGATGAGATGCTATTATAGAAATGGCATAAGTTGAGGTGCAAATTAAGAGGCTAGTAAGTTTTAAGTGAGAAAAATGGAAATGGATTTAAAGAAATAAACAAGGGCTTATGGGATTTAGGGAATTAAAGACCAAAAGTGGTCTAAGGAAGCTCATTTTTTAGCAAATCCCGTTTTTGGGAGAGAAAGAGAGGAGAAGAGAAGAAGAAGAGGAAGAAGAGAATTTCAGGTATGGATTTGTATGGATTGCTATGGTTTTGTATGGATTTGTATGGATTGCTATGTTTTGTATGGATTGCTATGGATTGTTATGGTTTTGTATGGATTACTATGGATTAGTATGGATCTTTGGACTTTTGTATGGATATTAGTTTGTTCCATTCCTACGGTTTAGTTAGGAATTCATCCTAACCCTAGATTTGTTGAAAGTTAGGTTGGTAAAACCCTAGTTTGTATAAGATGAGTATGGAATCCTCCCTTTGAGTATGGATTCTTGGTCTATGATGTATGATAAATTCGTCAGTGTTAGGAAGTTAACTAACTTACAAGTATTTGAGCTTGGATTTGGAAAAACCTTAATTAATCTCTATGTTTGGTTTTAAGGTTAGAAACACACTTGGGAGATGTTTTTCTGGAGAGTATATGAGTTTTCTTTTGATTTTGGTTGAATTTATGGAAAAATGGATGAAATCAACAAATCTGGGCAATTTCGGGGTCCTACGCCACGGTGTAGGGATCCCACGTAGCGGCGTGGCCGAGAGGGAGGCTTAGATAAGCCTCAGGTCGCTACACCGCGGCGAAGGCCTACGCTGTAGCTTAGTAGTGCTACGCCACGGCATAACACTGTTCACAAACATGTGTTTTTGACATGTTTTGCTATTCCGTAATTCTGAAGACTTGTCTATTGGACTAATGAGGACCTTATAAGTGTATGAAAGGGTTCATACATGTTGTAAGGTAAAGGAAAAATTAGACCGTACCTCGCCGCATTCGCGAAGTGAATTGGCAAACTTAATGCCCCAATGATAAGATAGTAAGTTCATGAACACATATAATTGTAGGACTGTCTAAGACCGGATATTGAATGACATGGCACCTTTGTTACGTAAGGTGCATGTATAGTACTTCGGGTACTCTTATTAGTGCGATGACACCCTAATCATGCCGCACATTTAATACTCTCGGGTGACTCTCCGATTAGTGCTTAAACACTGCTAGTGCTTCGCACTCTTACTATAGCTACAATACCAAGACGCATCAGACTCTAGTACTTATTGTGTTGTTTCCTACTACTTATTAATGTCCGTAGTCAAACAATTATATGATAAGAGTCTGAATAAATAAGAGTAAAGTAATGCACATCGTTTCGCTTTGAACGTATTCTTATTGTGTACCTCCCCGTACAAGTATGAGCTTCTCATAGCATTCCATGGTACCTCCGCACAAGTATAAGCCCGTGAACTCCTACGAGATCCGAACAAGCATAAGTATGCTATAAGTACAAGCATGTGTATAAGTTTGCTATATGAACTCATGAAAATCTCTAATATCCGCCATCGTGATATCTACATCGTTATATGCTTACCGTGAAAAGAGAGTATTAATGCATGTGTATACATATAAGTCATATGTTTCCCACTAAGCATTAAGCTTAGCACGGGTTTTAATCAGTGTAGGTATAGAGAAGGACGTCCGCAAATCTTCCACATACTGCTGGGCCAACAATCTAGTAAGAGTCCATCACAGTAGGTTTTGCACTCTGATTATGTAAATGTAAATGTACAGTTTTTGAATATGTATATGTAATCGACTCAAGATCGTAGTATTAACATCAGAACACCACTACGATGGTAGTTTTATTTTGTATCTTTGTATATGATATTTTGATTTAGTTATAAGACTTGGGCCCACCAATGTCTGAAAAAGTAAGTAAAGAGTCCCAGTATAGTTTTATGCCCCCTTCATCCGCTTTAGGCTGGGGTCAGTGTGACAAGTTGCTTAAACAGGTTTAGGGGCGTTTTTGGAAGAGTCTTAGATTAAGGGTGTACCTACATAGTAATGTGTTGCCCTAATGCAGATGTCCTTGTTTTGTATATTGTCTAGAATGGATTGGTTATCCAAACATTAGGCCATAGTTGATTGTGATAAGAAAATAGTCCTGCTTAAATGTTCAGACCTATCAGAAGTAACAGTATAGGGTATCTAATCTTAATCAATACCGAAAGTTATTTACCATAAGCCCGGGAATGCTTTCCGAGAAAAGGTTGTGAAGCCTTTTTGGCTTTGATTCTTGACTCCAAAAGAGAGCAAGTGAATTTCTAAAATATTCCTGTGATTAGGGAGGTCCCTGGTGTGTTTCTCAAGGAATTACCGGGAGTACCACCTAAAAGAGACGTGGATTTCTCTATTGAAATAGTACAGGGAACGACTCCTATTTCGAGGGCACCCTACCGTATGGCTCCAATCGAACCGGGAAGAGCTGAATTCTCAACCAAGAGCTTACTGGATAAGGGTTGGTCTAACCTAGTGTCTCACCTCAAGCGCCGCTTTATTTGTTAAGAATAAAGATGACACTCTTCTGACACAGACGACTATCGGGAAAATAAAACAGCGACGCTTAAGAATAAGACCGTTGCCAAGAATAGAGGATTTATTTGATCAGTTGAAAGGAGCAAGTGTCTTTTCGAAGATAGACTTGCGATTGGCATATTATCAACTCCGGGTAAAAGAGGTTGATGTTTTTAAAACAGCTTTCAGAACCCGTTATGGCCATTATGAGTTTTTAGTAATTCCATTTGCCGACCAATGCTCCTAGCCTCCCTTTTATTGACTTAATGAATAGGGTTTTCCACCCTATTTGACTAATTTGTTATGGTATTTATGTGACGCCCCAACCCGGTACCCGATAGGGTGTCAAGCGAGGGTGTCAAGAGAGGGTGTCACACTTCGGGACTGGGACTCTTTAACCTTTTATTTCTCAGAGCTGACACCTGCATTCATATGCACAATTTCTGTAATAACAAAAATTCTTTTACATATACATTATACATACCACCATAATATTCTATACACATATACTTGAGTCCCTTTACTTGTACTATTACAAAACTATACATAAACCTGTCCAATGAAAATCGAGATTTCGAACAAAGGCTAAGTGAGCACCTATCTTCCGAGATGGCCTGTAAGTACGATGTGGGATGCTGCGTCCTTCGCTCCTCTTCGTACCTACACACAGATTTAGAACCCGTGCTGTTTTACGCCAATGGGAAAACATATACATGGATGACCAATAACATTGATCGTCTGTAAAGCTTATTCAAATGCTTTCATATGTCTTTTAATTGCTTCTAGTCTTTTTCATCTTTCATTTCTAAGGACTTATTACATACATTCCTATGTACTATTACATATATCATTTCTTATCTGTGACCTATATCATGTCTCCTTTCATGTAGTACTACACGCCTGTTATCCTATTCATTTTTTACATATTGTTTTATCATATATTTTCTTATATGATCTTGTATTGTCATATACTTTGCATTTGTGTTTTCACTCTAACTATAGAATTACACGATGCATTCGAGGGAATCTCACATGTTTGTCATTCAAGAGCAATGTGATTTCCCGCATTTAACAAAGATGATTCACTTTGACTATAGAATTGACATTCATGACATATTCGAGAGGGAATCTCCTCATGTTTGTCATTCAATAGCAATGTGATTTCATGTACTTGCATATTTTGTCATATACTTTCATTTAATCTTGTACTGTCATATTGTACTTCCCTATATTTTCATCTTGTACTTTTCATATGCTATACTTTCCTATGATTTTCATATACTGTGTTTTTCATATATTGTACTTTCATATGCTTGGTATACTTTATCCTGTCATATACATTTCGGTGGTCACGACACTTTATTGCTCTTGTATACTTGTCATCTGCTTATGTTTCACTCGCATAAACCTTAGAAGCAGATACTTGAAATAACCAGACAGACTAAGGTACTAATACCGTACAAGACAATGATCTCTATCCATGACCCAAACGAAGCCGCTTTATAATGATCCAAACGGATCTACGCCATCGACCCAAACGGGGTCTGAGACCTCAGAAACCGGGAGTGCCGCAAAGAACTATATCCCTATAGGCATGCCTATTTATCCCCTACCGTGTTCTAAAGGCATAACCATGTGTATTTTATGTTCAATATATATCATATTCCCGAATAATTATTGTTATTCGTAATCATATGCGAGAATACAACTATATATTTGTATCTTTGCATTTTTCATATATATTTTAACTTCAATTTAATATCAGATTCATAATTCTTTAATATACATGTAACTATTTTCCTAATATTTGTGCATTTCTAGCATGTGTTGTCTAATCGCATACTTCCTAATCTCATGTAGTTCTATCATATATTTCCATATATTCCTATATTCATATTATTCATCTATTCATCATAATCATATATTCATATATTCTTATTCTTATCTAATGAGATCCTTGACATACCCGGATCAGTCTCAATCCAATCCCAAAATTTCAATATTCGGGCCCCAAAATCTGGGAATAAATCACACCTACCATTCCAAATTTCCGGTAACAACTCATGCCATTACATGGCTTTTTATTCCAAGTAGAGAAAATTTCATACCTCGTGGAGTTTGACGAAACTCGAAGATTTTGGTACCTAGGCGTAGCTTGAGATGCGTGGATCAACTTTGTCTCTTGGTCCGACACCACCGTCGTAACGCTGTGAGATCCGAGAAAATACCGAACTAGGATTTTCCGAACTTACTTGAATTTCATAAATCCCTGTTTTTGTATTCACGCGTAGCCCTCGTCGAATAGATGAACTTTCGTTCTTGACCCGAACACGACCCGACGATCAAACCCATGAACAAAAGAGAAAAGAAGAAAATAAAAAAACAAAAAACTCTCGCCTACGTCCCTCCTCCCTTATTATATATAGCTAAGGTGGACCCAAACATGTCCCCTTATCCATCTTGGTTTGTTTCAGTCCCAAAACAATTGATTTCATCTCGGTTCAAGTTTCAATAATCTTAAATAGACATTCTTTAAATATTGTCAATTTTTGAGATTTTTCTAAAAATCCCATTTTTAGGGTTCACCCGACGCCCATTGCCTCGAAATTCATGAAAATTCCGACTGTCTCGGAATCTGACGAAATTCAACAGGGTAACTAGATTTCATGAGACGATTCCAATGGTGATATCCATTTCGTCATCCGAGATCTAGAAATTTTCTAGAATTTTCCAAAGTGACAAAATTACCGTTTTGCCTTTTTTCATAAAAATGTCATTTTTTTTTCGAACGAATACAATTTTAACTTATTTTATACCCTAAACATGTTATAAAACTGTTAGGATATATTTTGAGGTGTTACAATTTATTGATGACATCTTGGTGTATTCTAAGGATGCACAGGAACATGAACACCATTTGAGGATTAACGCCCCAAAAATACCCTATAATTTTTATAATAATTTTATTATATATTCTGGGTATAAGTTGAGTCGACTTGGGTATTTTTCGGGAATTTTTAAATGAATATTGATTTAAATGATTGTATGACAAAAGGTCAAATGCAAATGATTTGTGATTGAGTGATATATGCTAAATGAGAATTGATTGTAACTGGAATCAACCAAAGTGAAAAAAGGCTTAATTTCTTTTGGAATGTGAAAAATGAGGACCTAAGGCCAATTGTAAATAAGTTTATATGTCTAAGTGTAAATATGAGATTGAAGTGCAAATAGAAGTCATGTGGCTTCATTGCCATTTGAGAACTTAACCCAAAAATGCATTTCAGAGGCCAAACAAGACCTTTGAGGAAATGATATTTTAAAACCAAAAGTAAAAAAATGAGAAGTGAGACTTCAAGCCAGCGCCAAACATAGCCTTACATTCTTAAATGAGTGGATTTGAAGACCAAAAAGGTGGTCTGTGGGGAGCTCATTTGAGTAACCCGCTTTGGGAGAAAGAGTGAGGAGAAAAGGAGAAGAGCTAGGCAAAGTGGGGAGATCAAGGTTTGGTTGTTTGTTTCCCATTTCTTGCTCCTAAGAGAGATCGCCACCTAAGAAGTGAAGATTTGAAGAGGTTATAAGAAATAAACCCAACCCCTTTGTTCTTGTGTTTGAGTTGGGAAACCCCAAATGTGGATAAAAAGAGCTTTGTTTTGGCTGTAAATGAGTTTGGATTGTGCCGAGGTTGTTTTGTATTGTTGGCTGGGATTGATTTTGTGTAGTGGTTGTAAAAGGGAAAATGTGCAGACTTTAAAGGAAATGTCAAAATTGTAAAACCTCTTGTTCTTGTTTTGGCTAGGATTAAGTTTATAATCATCCAAATGAAGTGATTCTAATCTGCAAAAAGAACCATACGATAGGGCTACAAATGTATAGAATGGACCAGGAGCAAATTGTAGCTCTAAGGCTCCTTAAATACTGGCTTAAAGATGAGCCTGCAGTAGCTCAATCGGTTATGCTCTATTTTGGGTATTGTTATAGTGTTTGGCCATAGTTTATTTCACTCATCCAAATTATGATTCAAAATTCTGGTAAAATAGACTTCTTAGGAAACACTTCACTGAAGGAATTTTATGCAAATTGTTACCCAAAAGTTCCAGAAATATGTCAAAGTGAGTTATGTGTAAGAACAAATTGATTCGTTTGCAATTGAGTGGTTTGGGTGTGAAACAATAACTTGAGTTTTGGTGATCCAAAATTGATGATTCTAGTTGTAGAAGAAACCTTAGAACCATAGCTTCAAATGCGTAGAAGGAACCATTACTAAATTAGAGTTAAGACCCTCGAAATTTGGAATAACATTAGGTGAATTTGGGTGAGCTAGGCATACCGGAATCGCTTTGGCTTCAAATGTCAGAATCTTGAGTTTGGGTAATCCAAATGAGATGATTCCAATTCCTAATAAAAATAGACTCATAGAGATAAAATGTTCTTGAAGGAAGTATGAGCAAAATATGGCTTATGTGTCCCCATAAAATTTTTCAAGTAAAGGTATATCGGGTAGACATAAAACCCCACCAAAAACTTACTTAGAACAACCTACTAATAAGTATGATTGTCATCAGATTTCAATAAATTACTGAGAAAGCTCCCAAGATTAAAAAGCCTTAGATCTCAAGATTGGAACTGTGCTTTATTTATTTTGGTTTGTTCTCGCATTTTCCTATTCTCTTCAACATTTGAACTATTTGTTCAATGTGAGCAGAAAAGTATATTGATTCGATTTTTGAATTCTATTTGAGAAAAAGTGATTGTGAAATGTTTTTATATGACAATTGCATGATTATTGAAAATGAACTGTTTATACAAATGTACGTATTGTACTATATTTTGCTATAAAGGATTTGAACGCCCTTAATAGAATGTTAACTGTTTATTTTCGCATTAAGGATAGATTGGTATTCAATAGGGGTCAAAATAGCTATCTAACTATTGTATTGATGTCACTCCCATCGTTGTACCAAATCCAGGACCATATTCCGTGAGTGTTCACTAATTGATTTTGGACAACTGGCCAAATGTACTCAAATCTTGATTCATCAGTTATAAAACCGCTTTTATACGGCCAGCCCAAATGGGATCAGGTCGTGATTCCTCAATATCCTCGTATACCGAAAAACATAGGTTAAATTGCTAAGAGCATAACTCGAATTGAATTGTAGAAGTGAATTGAATTTGTTATAATCAATTGATTTTCGAGATTGTGAAATATTGGAATCGAAAAGCATGTTTGGAGCAATTGAAATGAAAAAGAACATTGTGAAATGCATGATTTGATTAATGCATGATTTATTGAATATGAGGTGTATATTTGGGATGATCAAATGAACTATAAATGATTGTATATAAAAGGTATATGTATTGTATTGACATTGATCATCCAAAAAAAGATTAAAAGTTTTGAATTCGTTAAATTGTATGATTTGAATTAAACTGAAACTGAAGAATGAATTTGTATAGAACCACTAAGCATGAAAATGCTTAGCGTATTGTTTTACCAATGTAAAATTGACGGGATAGATAGTGATCGAAAGTGACCCAAGATCAAGGTGCGTTGAGTCAAAAGAAGGAATTGCGGAGGTTCGACTTCAGCATTCATGTCATGCTTTTTAACTTTGATTTTGCAAAAACATTTTGAACTCTGAATATCTATTTTGTAAATCATTTGAAAAGGCTTGATATGCCTTTATAGTAATTGTACTTTTGTATGAATGAAATGTAATGGGCTTACCCGTTTAAAAACGTTTCCACATATTTGAAAATTTTTTTATGCCAACTAAAATCGCTATGGAAAAGTTTTTATAATGATTTATAGTGATTGGGTGATATTAGAGCAACCCGGACTCGGTTCGAACCCGCAAAACGGGTCAGGTCGGGAATGGGGTGCTACAGATAGTATTGCAAATTATGAGAGAGAATCAGTTGTTTGCAAAGTTAAGTGAATGTGATTTTTGGCTTAAGGAAGTGTCATTCCCAGGTCAGTATTGCGGTAATTGTTGAAGGTATTAGAGTGGACTCAGTGAAAATTAAAGCAGTCATGAATTGGAAACCTTCAAATGTAACTGAGGTGAGAAGTTTCTGGGTTTATCAGTTATTATCGAGATTTGGTACAAGGATTTTTGAAGAAGCATCCTCAATTACAAGATTACTCCGAAAGGGCCAGCTTAAGGGATGATAAGCCAATCCAAATTTTGAAAGGCTGGAAAAGAAATGACAGTCGAGGCACTAGTGTTGACTGCTTACTCGAGTAAGGATTATACTTGCGTACAAGGATGCTTCGAGGATAAAGGCTAGGATGCGTATTGATGCAAAGGATGGGAAAAGTGTGTGGCTTATGCTTCCAAACAATTAAACCGCATGAACAAAACTATCCCACTATGACGGAGTTAGCAACGTAGTGTTCGCGGTACCCTCGCGACACTATTTATATGGAGAAAGATGTAGAACCTTTGTTATGTGTTTGGATAGAGTTAAACGAGCATAAGATTGTCGGGTCCCGATTTATAAAGACATAAGAAAAGTTCGGGGGATTATTCAAAGAAGGTTAAAGTCATGCTGATAGACAAGGTCTTATGCTAATTTGAAGAAAGGATAGAGCATAGGTCGAGACAAAGTGTTTTAAAAGTATCGTGGAAAAAGATACTTCCACTTTGGAAGAAAGGAAAATCGAAGTCCAAGATCTATCGCCCTTAGAAAGAGTCGACCAATAGCATATCGCTTTCTGGCACTCCTCCGGAGTTAAATACCAAATTACATGATGTATTCCATGTCTATGTTTCGAGATATCGCTTGACACATCACACATATTACCAGCTCAAGATATACAGTACAAGAAGATTTTACTTTCGATGAAAAGTCAACAGCTATTCTAGATCGTGAAATAAGACAAGCATTAAAGCAAGTCCCTTTTGGTAAAATGTTGGAAAACATCACGGCATGGAAGAAGTTTGTACATGGGAACCATAATCACAATGAGGGTACGCACTTCAAATTTTCTTACTCGTGTAATCGAGGACGAAATTTATTTTAATGGGGGGGTGGAGTTGTATCATCTTCAAATATACCCTAATCAAAGATGTTTAGCAGATTTTTTATGATAATTAATTTTTCGTAATTTAAATTCAAAACGTGAAAACTGAGAAACCTGGAAATAAGTAAGGGTAAATTTGTAATTTGTCAAAACAGGACACAAAAGTCATAATATAAGAAGATGAGATGCTATTATAGAAATGGCATAAGTTGAGGTGCAAATTAAGAGGCTAGTAAGTTTTAAGTGAGAAAAATGGAAAATTGATTTTTAAAGAAAGCCAAATAAGGCCTTATGGGATTTAGGAAATTAAAGACCAACAGTGGTCTAAGGGAGCTCATTTTTTAGCAAATCCGGTTTTTGGGAGAGAAAGAGAGGAGAAGAGAAGAAGAAGGAGAAGAGAATTTCAGGTATGGATTTATATGGATTGCCATGGTTTTGTATGGATTACTATGGTTTTGTATGGATTACTATGGATTAGTATGGATTTTTGGACTTTTCTATGGATATTAGTTTGTTCCATTCCTAGGGTTTAGTTAGGAATTCATTCTAACCCTAGATTTTTGAAAGTTGGGTTGGTAAAACCCTAGTTTGTATAAGATGAGTATGGAATCCTCCCTTTGAGTAAGGATTCTTGACTTATGATGTATGGATACATGTTTGGGTGTTAGGAAGTTAACCTAACTTACAAGTATTTGAGTTTGGATTTGGAAAAACTGTAACATCCCGAAATATACCCTAGTCATTTTCGACATGTTTAGGTTTTAATGAAAGATAAATATGAATTTTCGGGAAATAAAACGAGAAACCCGGAAATTAACATGAGAGCAAAAAGGGGTAAATATGTAATTTACCACTTAAGGACATAGTGGTCATAAAAGGAAAGGACTAGGGGTTAATGTATGAAATGCTTAAAAATGAAATGCAAATAGAAGGAATTGGTGGCCTAAAGACAATTAGAGGGACTTAAAACCAAAATGGGTTTTTCTGCTCTCGCCAAACATGGCCTTTTAAACTCAAAATCTTGATAAGAGCAAATGGGTCTCTCATTTTTGAGAGACCAAAACGTAGAGAAGAGAAGGGAAGGAGGAAAAGAGAGAAGAAGAGGAAGAGAAAGAGAAGAATAAGAGAAGATAGAAGAAGAAAGGGAGATAAAAGGTATGGAATCTAACCTCGAGTATGACCTTGAGTTTGTATGATTCTAGTATGGATCCTGGATTTTTTGTATGGAACTTTGTGTAGATTTGTATGATACATGTTTGTGGGTTGTGGGTTGTAAGAAATCTAACCCTAGAATGAATTCTTATGGGATCAAGAGTATGCAATCCTCCCTTTTAGGTTGGATTCATGTTTTAATTGAAAGTAATTGAGTTAGGGTTTAGAACAAACCCTAACTAATCATCATGTTTGGTTTGTGTATGGGTTATGACCCATATTAGAGTGTTTTTGGGAGAAATTCATGAAAGATTTTTGAGGAAAGATATGTAATGAAAGATGAATTGAGTAGAAAAGAGATTACAAGATGAATTTGGAGTGGTTTTGATGTGTATATAGAGTATGGAGTTGATTTGGGTAGCAATATATGGAAAAGGGAAGAAAAACCACACATTCGGCAAATTTCGAGGGTCATACCGGGGCACTCAACTGAAATGGGATTTTGGCAGTAGCGTTCTGTTTTTCTATTTTGACCAGTGTTCGTATTTTGGCCATAACTTGCTCATTTCTGATCCGATTTGAGTGATTCAAGTTGATACTTAAAATAGACTTCAAGGAGAACCAAACATCCTGAAATAGGTACCTTCAAATTCTGATTCTATGTGGCCCAAAATTTCACTAAAAGTAGGGCTATGTTCAAGCCACTGGCCGTTAGCTTACCATAGAGTAGTCCCTGGGTTGTTAGACATAACTTGAGTTCAAAATCTCGACACTGGTGATTCCAGTTGTAGGAGAACCCATAGAACCTTAGCTTGAAAGAGTACAAAGAACCAGTGTCAAAATGGAGTCAAGACACTGGAAAATGAGTATTACAAACTGTCCCTAGTGTAATATCGGTAAACGGACTAGTTTGGCATGAAAATGCCATAACTTTAGTTTGGATAATCCAATTGGAATGATTCAAATTTCTAAGTAAAATAGATTCATAGAGGGACAAGAATACATGAATGAGGGTGAATACATAGGTATCATACCATAGAAGTATACGAAATGCCATATGTACTAGGCATGAAACATGAATATGATATGAAACATGAACAGGAATAAGAAAGGCAATATGTCACGAATACATAATGTGGCTAAGAATGCCCCTATTATAAGATAGTAAGTTACTGAACTCATATAATTATAAAATTTCCTAAGACCAATTATTGAATGACATAGCACTCTCTGGCCGTGCTTCAGCACATTAATACTTCGGTACTCTCTGATTAGTGCGACGGCACTGTCCGACCGTGCTTCGGCACATTAGTACTTCGGTACTCTCTGATTAGTGCGATGACACTCTCTGACCGTGCTTCGGCACATTAGTACTTCGGTACTTCTTGATTAGTGCGACGGCACTCTCCGACCGTGCTTCAGCACATTAGTACTTTGGTACTCTCTGATTAGTGCGACGGCACTCTCTGACCGTGCTTCGGCACATTAGTACTTCGATACTCTCTGATTAGTGCGACGGCACTCTCCGACCGTGCTTCGGCACATTAGTACTCAAGATTTCCGATTAGTGCGACACACCTCCGTCAAGCATTACACTCCTACTTTGTGCTACGCACCAAGCATCAGATCAGTACCTTTGGGTACTTATTGTGTTAGGTCCTACTCATTCAGACATCGTCTAGTAATTAAACAATTATATGATAAGACTTTGAATAAAGAATAAGAGTAAAGAAAATGAATATGGTAAAGATCCGTACCTGACGGGCACCCAGATCCGTCAGAGTACCTATGGAGTACTTTTGTACAAGTAAAATGTTCTGTAGTACCTACGGGTACTTCCATATCCGAAATACAGGAATAAGCTCTGTAATACAAGTATATGCTCCATAATACAAGTATAAGATCTGAAATATAAGAATAAGCTCTGTAACACAAGTATAAGTTCCGTAAGACAAGTATAAGTTCCGTAATACACGTATAAGATCCGAAATACAAGAATAAGCTCTGTAATAAAAGTATATGATCCGTAAGATAAGTATATGCTCTGTAATACAAGAATAAGATCCGAAATACAAGAATAAGTATAAACTCGCAGGTACCCACGTACCTCCGCATAAGCCTCGATAGTGATAAACTCGTGATACCACGGTACCTCCGTATAAGCCCGATATGATAAACTCGCAGGACTCACTGTATCCCCGTATGAGTATAAGTTAGTAGTACCTACGGGTACTTTTAATTAAATATAAGTGTGATATAAGCACAAGTATGTGTCTTTGGGACATTTGAATAAGTAGTACTTAAGAGTACTTCCGTATAAGAATAAGTTCCGTAATACCAGTATATGTTCTGTAATATCTCTGTAGTACCTACGGGTACCTCCGAACAAGTGTAAACTCCGTAGTATAAGTATAAGCCTTGTAGTACCTAAGGGTATCTCTGTATAAGCATAAGTTCTGTGAACTCCTACGGGAGATCTGAGATAGATATAAGTACGAGTATATGGATAAGTATCAGTCTGACAGAAGTTCAAGTATATGTCCTTTGGGAGATCTGAATAATTATAAGCCCGAGACAAGTATCAGTATAAGTTTGATATGTATGTCCTTTGGGGAGACTTGAATAAGTATACGTCTGATACAAGCATAAGTATGTGTCATAATGTGAGATTGGAATAAGAATAAGTCCGCCATAAGTATAAGATCCACTAAGTATAAGTTTGTTATAAGTATGTTCGCATCAGACATCAGATATCTGAAAAAGCACAAGTTTGTTACAAGGATAATTATGTATGTAAACGTGTTATATGAATTCATGAAGATTATGATATATGTTACTGTTATATGTTTATTATGATTCAGTATAAATGCATGTGTATCTCGTATAAGTTATAAGATATGTTTCCCACTAAGCGTAAAGCTTAGCACAGGTTTTTAATCCTTGTAGGTACAGGAGAAGACATCTGAAAACTTTCGCATACAGCTGGGCCAGCACACTAGTAGGGGTTCACTACATGTAGGTTCCGCGCTCTGATTTGTAAATGTAAAAGTACAGTTTTGTATATGTAAATAGGACTCAGTATATGTGTATAGATTTTGTTGGACACCACTCTAGTGGTAGTTCTTTTGTATATGTAAATGATATTTTGATTCTCTTATAAAAAAAAACAAGTAAAGACTCCCAGTTTATAGTTTTGCACCCCGAACTCGGTTCGGATTCGCTATTCGGGTCGGACCGGGAATCGGGGTGTGACAAAAACCCTAATTAATTTCTATGTTTGGTTTTGGTTGGATTAGAACACACTTAGGAGACCTTTTTCTGGGGAGTATACGAGTTTTCTTGATTTTGGTTGGATTTCTAGACAAAGGGACGAAATCAAGAATTTAAGTACTTTCTGTGGTCCCATCAAGAACATAGGGATCCCACTTAGCCTACGTGGCCGAGAGGGAGGCTTGGGCATGCCTCGACGAAGGCCTACGTCAGAGCAGAAGGAAGGTTGGGCCGTGGCGTAGCACTGTTTCATTGCATATGTGTTTTGATATGTTTTGCTATTCCGTTATTCCGAAGACTTGTCTATTGGACTAATGAGGACCCTATAAGTGTATGAAAGGGTCCATACATGTTGTGAGGTAAAGGAAAAATTAGACCGTACCTCGCCGCCTCGGCGAAGCGAGTTGGCAAACTTAATGCCCTTATGATAAGATAGTAAGTTCCTAAACACATATAATTGTAGGACTGCTTAAGACCGAATATTGAATGACACGACACCTTCGTTACGTATGTGCACGTATAAGATTTCGTACTCTCTGATTAGTGCGACGACACTCTATGACCATGCTTCGGCACATTTAGTACTTCGGTACTCTCTGATTAGTGCGACAACACTTTCCGTCGCCTTCGGCACTCCCGTCAGGCTACGCCACCGCATCGCACTGCACCTTCCTGGCACTTATTGTGTCAGGTCCTACTCATTTCTTATTAATGGTCTAGGTAGTCAAACAGTTATATGGATAAGAGTCTGAATAACGAATAAGAGTAAAGTAATGTACATCGTTATGCTCTGAATGTACCTATGGGTACCTCTATACAAGAGCAGCTCAGAGTACCTACTGGGCATCTCTCACAAGTATAAGCCTGTAGTACCTCTCGGGTACCTCCGCACAAAGATAAGCTCCTCGTAACTCCTACGAGATCTAAACAAGTATAAGTCCGCAGGCACAAGTATGTATAAGTTTAGTTATATAACTCATGAAAAATTTTTATATCTCGCATCAGATATCTCAAGTATTGTTATATGCTTATTGTAAAAGAGTACAAGGTAATGCGGTATACAAGAGGTCATATATTTCACTAAGCTGCTTAGCACGGGGTTTTAATTTGTGTAGGTACAAAGAAGGACGGTCCACATCTTTTCGCATACCGTCACTAACAAACTAGTAGGAGTCCATCACAGTAGGTTTTGCGCTGATTATGTAAATGTAAATGTACAGTTTTTGTATATGTATATGTAATCGGGACTCGTGGATCGTAGTATTGATTGATCGTAAACACCACTATGGTGGTAGTTTATTTTTGCATCTTTGTTTATGATATTTGATTCGCTTATAAGACTTGGGCCCACCAATGTCTGAAAACTTCAGGTAAAGAGTCCCAGTATAGTTCACGCCCCTTCATCCACCTAAGCCGGGGTGGTGTGTGACACTACTTTGCTCGCCATGATTTACTTCTCCAACAATTCTCACTTTCTTCAAGTTTCTTAGTTTCTTGAATTAATGTCCAAGAGCAATAGCTTTGCTTTCGTCTTCTATGGATGTAAGAATCAATTCGAAATGAAAATAATGGCAACAAGTGAGATCAGACAAATGAAATATATTATGATAAGTTCAATAAAGATAAGCAAATTAAATGCTTACTACAATTAAAACTATTTTTAAAATTTTTCTTAAAATTCATATACGTAAAAATGTCTAAATTAGCAATTTTTGGTCGGGAATATTGATTTTTAAACTTATTTCACAATCCTCTAACCATGTTTGCCTGTGAAGATATGTACTCAAACCACTCAACTTAACACCTATACAGAACCCAGAATTTTCCTATAGCCATGTCAAATTGATTGAGTTTTCTTAAAATTAACAAAAACTCGATTTAATGTTTGGAATTATGAATAGGTTTAGTCTATGACACTGCAAGTGCACAGGTCATACAAGTAGTAAAAATTGGATGTAAGTCCAGATATCACTACCACAGAGATTGACTTGGATTCTCAAAATCAATTACCCCAACTACTCAAGATCCATACTATTTGGATCTCATGTGATTTCAGCTTGCTTAGAAAATAAATTGTTCTGAAGTCTCATCTAAGTAAAGAAAGTTGAATTTATGATAATGAACAAATAACAAAGCAAAAAATATCTTGGATTGAATCAATTCTCTGTGAAATGAACAACATCAAAGTATTGTAAATGACCAATTCTACACCATCATGCATTGTTACTCTGTTTTGTGCTGGATGTGGAATTGTCCAAGATGCTATTTCAGTGCCATTGGTTCTCCATAATTCAACGACTAGGATACCTTCTCTCGAAGACAAGGGTCACAACAGGTTCCTTGTGCTTTGCGATCTTAACAGAATCTGGGTAATTCCCCCACACCTTTATTACTGCTTGCTTCATACTTATTTCTTGAGACTGCAGATTTCTTGCTTCCCAAGTAAAGGTTATTACAAAATTTCTACAACTTGATTGATAACTCATCCTTTAAATCTAGTGGATATTTCCATTCCCTTGATTAGATCTCAATTAACCTGAGTTCAGGCTTTCCAACATATTAAGGTGAGATCTCGATTATTTAAATTGATAAATGTTCCCTCAACATCAATTATGAGTGAAATGAGATTTATCTAAGTGAACTCGAGCTCCAATAGTTCTTCAATGGTAGTCTAACATACCCCTGAGGTGGATCTTCCTGACTCGGGAAGCTCCGTCTCTGTGTCACTGAAGGGTCTCCGAGAAAATTAGACGAGGATACATTTCTTGGAAGACATTCGATCTATATTGCTGAAGATAGATCCATTCAATAGCATCAACCAAATAATTCCAATCCAGTGATTCTCTCTCTAATTTATGCGAAAAGTATGGCCCAACAATATCTAATCAGTGAAGTTGTATGTATTCTTAATTACATAATCACAATCTGATGAGTGATGTGATCAAGAACATCCACTGTAATTATAATTCCCTAGAAGAAACGAATTCCAAAAATTGTCTGACTTCATTGATTCAGTAGTAGTGGAAAGACAATAAAGTGTTCAGCTTTACATTCTAACAAGTCTTGGTTTGGGTGAAGAAAAAGGAAAGAAAAGAAAGAAAAGAAAAAATATATATTCTAAGATATACAGTGAGTCTTCCTCCTCCTCCTCCTAGACAATGGGTTTCAAAAAAACGGAAGCTACTTTACTAAAACTGTGTACGTCTATTTATAACCTTTAGAAATTGGGCCTGATTCCAAGGCTCCAGGTGGATTTCCCTAAATTCAATGGCCCAAGCTCAACTGTTTTAGGTTGGACCTCAAAGCTGTCGCGTAAAATCACAGTGCGGTTTGTGGTGCATCGTTACCTCGGGAAGCCCAGTCACGACTTCTTTCCTTTGTACTTGCAATTGTTGAGCTACAACTGATGTTTCCTATTCAGGCTTGTTTCTAACCCGGTTGTAATTTGATTAGTGGTTGCGACATGAATTCTTTGTCGTGACTAGGTTAGTTATCAACAGTGAGAACTTTGGTTGCGACCTCCTTTTTCTTGTTTCCAGGAATTGGTGTCACGACCTCAATTCCATGTCGCGACCTGACTCTCTCTGCCTTTACTACATTTCTATGTCGTGACATCGATTTGATGTCGTGACATCATTTTTGTTGCCAACCTCTTTGCTTCTTGGTCGTAGCTTCCTTTTCAGGTTGCCACACCTTTTAGTTGTCTTGAGCCTTCAAGCAGGTCGCGACTCAACTTTGCTAGTCTGCTTATTTTCTTGTCGCGACGTGGTCATTAAGTTGCGACCAAGTAGTTTCTTTAATCAGTGCAATTCCTGTCACGACCTCAAAAGTATGCCGCGACCTGACTGTTCTTTCCTTTGCTGAAATATATGTCGCGACCTCAATTCCATGTCGTGACATCATTTATGTTTCCAACTATGTTGATCTTTGTTGCGACCACATTTTTCTGACCCTTTAATAAATTCTATGTCACGACCTCAGTTCCATGTCGCCCAGCACAGGCGTCTGCCTCTCACGCGTCCGGTCTTCGCGGCCTCATTCGATGTCACAACCTCATTTCTTTGTCGACAAGCGATTCTTGAGTCTGACTCCTTTTTCATGTTGCGACTTAAAATTATTTGTCTTTTCATTGTCTTGTCGCGACATGAGATTTAGGTCGCTCTCAAATCTTTTCTTCTTCTTGTTGAAATTTATGTCGCAACCTCAAAATCATGTCGTGACCTCAATTCTCCTCATTCGGTCGTAACCTCATTTCTTAGTCACAACCGTTTCTTCTCAATTCAACTTCTTTCATTGGTAAATGACTTAAAAAGTGTCGCGGCCCAGATAGTTTGCCTTCTATGTCACGACCTCATTTTATGCTTCGCCTTTGCCTCTGATTATTAGCCATTTTGATCCCTAGTCTCAGTTTCTTTTTCAGGTTGCGACTTAGAAAGTGTGTTCGCGATTGAGTAGTAGTCTTTTACCTTGTTTTGTCGCGATGAAATAACAGTCATGGCAATGTTTTAGCTGTTCCTTCGGTTTTATCAAACCATGACATCAAATCCTGGTCGCAACCTCGATTGGTGTCTCCAACTTATATTTTTGTCGCAACCTCAAATTTCCTAGTAGAGACCTTACAAGTCAGTGGCATTCCTTCACAGTCGTGACATCCATTATCTGTTCTTATTAGAATGTCTTCTTTTCGTGTCGCGACCTCAGAAACAATCGCGACATGATCTTCCTTAAGTTCTTGTCTTGAGTCTCATCAAGTTTTTTCCATTGTCATAACAGCTTTTCTATTCCTGATATAGTGACTTGGTCTCGACCTCAGATTCTACTGTCAGCGACCTCACAGACCCATTGATGCAATTTTTCCTTTTGATTCTTAACTGATTCATTTCTACGCCTTTAAATTCTGCAAATATAAATTTGGTAAATAGTACATATTTGCATAAAACAAACAATTATTAAATAAAATCATAAAATGGATAAAAAATTTAATGGGTTTTTACATCATCAATTCCCCGAACTTAAAATTTTGCCTTGTCGACAAGAAAGAAAGATTTGTTTGTCCTCGAAACGATTTAGGCTTTATTTTGAATGACATTTTTTCTTTTCTATAGCTCGATCTTGTTCACCTTTTGCTGAGCAAAGAAGGTGCGATATCATTTTTAAAGTTTGGATTTTCAGTGAGAAACATGAATATTTTCAACCTCTATTACAAAAAAACTAATGAATTATGCATGAAAACAGTTCAGTCAATAGATCTTGTTTTGTGAGTGTGTGTAGGTCTTCTTTTCTTTTCATCTTCTTGTTGGATTGATTGTCTTTAGGGATCTCCTTAGAAAACGAAAGTCAAAAGTCCCATAGGCTTGTTTTCATATTGATCTCTCCTTAATGTAGATAAATTCAACCTGCCGAGAACAAAGGAGTCTTTTAGGCTTATAATGTGAGGCTTGGGTAATTGGGTGGACAATTGTGGAAAATTTATTACTAAATGCAGATTCCACCCTTCTTTTGTATAATGACCTCGTCTTTCATCATTTTCCTTCATATAATGTAAACTCCCCAAACTTGGCTTTGTACATCATCTTGGATGTTGTGGCTCCTTTAGTTTGCCATACCAACATCATCTCAATTCCTTTGGAGACTCTTTTCGTTTCTCCTCTGTCAAAATTGGTATAGTGCAATGTTTATCTTCTTAGGCTTTTCTGTTGCTCTTGAAACTTTGGAATATTAACTCCCATACCGAGTTGGCATTAGGGTACTAGGTGTTGAAACACCCCTAAATGAATTGTTGAGAAAAGCCCTGAAGACAAAACTTATTCCTTTTCACTTCTTATTTTCTTTAGTTCTTCAATTTATTTTCCTCTTCCATCCTTGTAATCCAAAGAAATATATTTCTGAGCTTGTTTTCTTTTCTGCCTGATAAACATTTTTGTCTAAAAATGATGATTAGGTTCTTTAGCGAGTTATTGTAAGGGAGGATTTGGGTTCGATTGCTCTTTGTTTGAAGAAATTAGGCATTTTTGGCTCAAAGTATGGAACTAGAGTGTATGCCTTTGAACAGTGAGGATGAGTTTGAAAGGTTCAAACTTCAAAAGATGGCCTCTATCACTTCTTGTTAGTTGTTTTTATAAGTTCGCCTTGACCAATAATCTAGAAGTTAGGACCTTGTACCCTTGCTTATGAATCATCCCAGAAGATGTTCTTAATCTCTCTCAAAGTTTTAAGAATTTTCTTGACCATATTATTTTCCAAGATTTATCTTGACTTACTGTTTACACATGTGAGCAAGATCATGTATTTGTTCTTTCAATTGTGTACATGTTCCCAATTCTGCCGTTAAACATGATTCAAATTAAAATTGCAACTTCTTATTTCAATTCACCTAATTCTGCTCTTATTTCTCTACGATTGTTGTTATGGATTTAGCGTTTGTTCATTTGTGTCGTGTACAAAATAAGGCTTGAGTACATATATCATTCTTACTGACAACTGATAAACACACGAAGCAACACAATTCACTTAATAAATTCATGTGCATCCAAACGAGCCACTATTCTCTTAATCGATTCGATCAACTTCCGAAGCAATATATAATTAGGTTTGAAACATTGTGAAAATGTTTCAAACTTCAAATCATCGGTCTTGAGAACAATTCACAAGACACTTTTTAATGAACTTTTAATGTTTATATTAATGATATTGAAAATACAATGGGAAAAATATAATTGTGCTATCTCACTCCTCCCTTCTCTTATAAGATTTTTTTGGTATGATGTTGGGAGGATCTAAGTCAAAGCTTGCTAAACATGGGAAAATTTGGAGAAGGTTATGTCTGGTCTTTTCTTTATTAAGGTGTAGGTTACCTTGTCGTGGAATTAAATCATTTGTTAAATTTACAAAAAGAAAGCGGGCTGAAGAAAGGGGATGGATCAAGGTGTGTGTTTCCAGCCATTTGATTCAACATTCTTTCCAGCTCGGAGAATCTGACCTAATATCTAATAAATTTATTGATCAAGTCAAACTCTCATGCGGATTTTCTTCTATAGCATCATTATCTTCCAATTCTTTATCCAGATCCTTCATCCAACTTCCCCAAACTCCTTAAATTGCTCATATCTGGGTACTTGAAGGCTTGAATCTTCTTTAGCATATTACCCTCCATCTCCTTCTCTTTTCCTCAGAATGGTAAGCACTTCTTCTTCAGCGATTGTTGTAGGAAGCTGGCTGGCTTTCCTTTTCTCCCATTTTCCTTTTCTCTTGTTCCATCTCTTCTCTCATTCTTCACTCTCTCACATCTTAGAATTACGCCCAAATAATTGTTCTTTCCTCTTGAATTAGGCTTCTAGAACTCTTTACTCTAAATTGCTGCTGTTTTTCCCATTTACTTCCTTTCTTCATATCTTTCTTCATTGTCCTATTGCATTTCATGATTTCAGTGTTCCTTCTCCTCCTTTTGGAGCTTTGCTTTCTCGAGGGAGATTCTACGTCTCGAATGTCAGACTTGGCTCAGTGGGCTCCTTCACGTCTGCATCTCTTCCTCTTCTGCTGGAGGGATTGCTTTGGGATAACTTCCATTCTGCGTGATCATTATCACCTAAGTGGAGCTTTGCTTCTACTTCCACCGTCCTTTATTCTTTTATTTCCTAGGCCCCTTTGTCACTTACAGTACAAGTCAGGAGGAGATACCTTAGGGCAGGTTTCTTCTTCATCATAGTCCTCTCACCTAAGCGAAGATGCATGGTCTGATTGTTGTTGGGTGAGTTAGTCTACTGTTATATATTGGTATCCTCTTATTGACCCACATCAATTAAACCCCAACATTCATTTTATAGCCCTTCAAAGGGCATATAGAATGATTGCCTCTGTTCCTCTCCTTTGCACGAGATGTTGTTGGGAGGATTATTGGAGATAGGAAATAGAACCAGCCTTAGCTTCCTCGGGTAAAGGGAGCCTCTGATGATAAGCGTAGTGAGGTTAGCTCTTGACGAAACCCACTTGTACCCGGCCAGTCAAAGTCGATAATCTTCTCATGATTGGGGTTTTCTACCAGTTTCTTAAATTTGGAGCCATGCTTGAGTTCCTTTAATTTGAACATCTCATTGATTCTTTTGTGCCCAAAGGGTACCCAGACTCCTCGCACGTAAACTGTCTTCTCTGTCCACCGTATTCGTAGAATTCCAGCCGGGCGGAGAAATCCGGGCGCCGCGTGAGCCTGAAGCTCTCAAGCTTCTACTTTCTATAATCTCATAAAATGGGAGATTACTTCCAAAGCCTCTTTTCATGTGGGCCGAAACCTTGTCGGCCGTACATAGTCCATATATCGCTGCTTGTGAGCAAGTCTTTGTCTTCTTCGATTCTCATCTTCCCGGTTGTTACCCTGTCTTTTACGGCCCTTTCTTCCCTCATTGGTTCCTCCATTTCCATTGGTTTTCTGGTTCTGCGCATTCATCCTTAATCTCAAGCTGGAGTTCCAAATGAACTCTTCCACTCCTTGCAATGTTCCTCTTGATCATACATTATTCGTTAAGATCGAACAAGGATTTGGTTATCTTGTGGGTGAGTGGAAGTGGGCCTTGGTTTTAGGTTTTTGGTAGTCGAAGAAGAGAATGGAAAGTTGGGTGAAGTGCAGCTTTGGATTAGGTTTTGATGAAATTGAGTGTTAGTTTTGAGTCTTGATGTGTTGGGCTCAGTGTCATTGTCTTGTAAGATAATCACGACATTAATGCTAGTTTTCTCTTTAATTACTTTCGCTAAATGTCCCATTTAAAGTTACGCCGTCGAAAGGTTTAAAACCTCAATTTTATCACATTTAGACAATTACGGTGCGACTACCTAAGTTTTGTCGACCGTGAATAAGTGACGATAAATTGATGTCGCGACCTATTTCTCTCTTTCAACCGGTTTTGTCACAGGCCTAGATCCAACTGTCACAACATTGTCTCTTATCTCTGTTTTTTTAAAACTCCACACATTTGTCGCGACCCATGATTCAATGTTCGGCCTTCTTTTGATCACGAAAACTTATGTTGCGACCTTAAGGCATGAGTCACTACACTAATTTCAATCAATAATTGTCGCGACCCCAAAAGTGATAAGTGACCAATAAATT
The DNA here is from genome assembly GCA_016808115.1 of Tetrastigma voinierianum. Lineage (NCBI taxonomy): Eukaryota > Viridiplantae > Streptophyta > Magnoliopsida > Vitales > Vitaceae > Tetrastigma > Tetrastigma voinierianum. The sequence goes on along the minus strand of JAEQBH010002923.1, from coordinate 80,170 downwards.
GATGTAGACGAAGATGTTCATGTCTCTTGTTTTCAATTCAAACCGAGGTGTGACCTCAAACACATGTCGCGACATAGAAATTTATGGTCTTTAAGACAGTTCAATTTCATACAGACTAAATCGATAAACTGGTCAAAAAAGCAAAAACAATCAACCTTCATTATTATGAAATATGCAACAAGTGTTTCTGAAGCATTAGATTCAATATTGAATGGAAAATAAATTCCCCCAAACTGTCATTCATTCTCCCAAGCAATTAATATGAATCGAGAGAGTATGGCACTTTATATAGTCTTGTGTGCACCTTGTCAATGCTCTAAGTACATGCGGAAGTCCATCTCTGTTCAAGTCCTTACTGACCTGCAAAGAATACTACAAAAATTTTAAACAATATATATAAAGAAAATTCTAACTAGAAAACTCGAAAATTTTAAAACACAAGTTGACTAACATAATAATAAAAAAATAAAAAAACTGTTGTGTAGGTTGGCTACAAAGCTAGGTTTTGAGTCATATTATGTTTATACACTATGAATTTCTTGTTTATTAATTTTCTTCCCTCGGAACTAGGAGTCAGTCATATTTCTTCCCGAGATGCTAATGTTATTCATTTACTTTAAACTCTTCTCAATTCTTGTTTGATGTCGTTGTCCCGAAGGTTGTACTTGCCACTCGTATAAGGTCACTCCATTTTGATTTCGGTTCCACAGGCTTTGTCTGAGTTAACCATGAGGACTTGATCTCCTGTCTTGAATTCCTCCACTCCAAAATCTTTGATCATGCCATTTCTTCTCTTGTCATGAATTACGGCATTGTCATAAGCTTAGTTCTCAGTTCTAATTCATTCAGTGGAGTAGTCTTTCTTCATACTTGACTTTAAAGTCAAATTCAACTTCTTGATGGCCCATATTATATTCTTATTCCAAGAGGAGTGACCAGGTTTACTAAGGCTGATCTATGGGGTTGATGTGGAGTTTATGTCTCGTCTATAAGCCCACAATGCATCATCAAACTTTAAAGACCAATCTCTTCTACTAGAACTCACAGTCTTTTCAAGAATTTTCTTTATCTCCCTGTTGGAAATTTCAGCTTGCCCATTTGTTTTAGGATGATAAGCTAAACTCATTATGTGTTTTATTTATACCACATTCATAGTTTCTCAAACACCTTATTTGATGGCTCCCTCATCATAATAATAGTCACAGGTGTCTAAATACGCTCGAATGTTCTTTGCTTCAAATCTGTATTAGCATCGTTCTTGGGACAAGTTGTTATGCCCATTTGGATACATATTCCTGATAGCTATGATGTCTTATCCCAAGGATGGAAAAGACCGCAGAGTCTTTCCCCCATACATCAAATAATGCTGCAGATACCATGCGGGGACATTTCATGCCTTTTTATGATATTTCCCATTCTTTGTCACTTATCACACAGTTTCACCCATTCAAAACAATCCTTGAAAATAATGACCAATAAAGCACAGTTGGAGCTGGAAATTTTGTGGGTTGTTTGTCTCTACAAAGTGTCCTCCATAGGTGATGCATGACATTCTTGTAAAAATTTTGCCTGCTAAACTTCTGGTGCACCTTCGATGGTCCATATCAACTCCTCTTTTGAATAATAGTGGGTCATCCCAGATGTAAAACACCTTCTCCAGTCTCAATTTCTTCCTGTGTTGTACGATTACAGTGGCATCACTCCACAAGCTAGAAAGTTCTAATGCTCCCGACGCCTCAAGGTAGTGGAATGTTAAATGAAATAAGCTGCTCATCTGGAAAATTTTACTCTTTACTTCGTTTCTTAACTCCGCAGTAGTCTTTCAACTCTTGTAGTGATCGGCTATCATATTGTCACCGCCTTTCTTATCCTTGATCTCGGATCAAATTCACATGTAACAACACCATCGATCAATCTTGAAAACCTTAAAGCTTTGCTTTCTTGTATCAATGTTTGATTGCGGCATGATCGATTATGGATGATGACATGGGACTGATATGGCACGAACTTTTTCACATGCAAATACTTAGCCGGCATCCTCCTTTTCCAATGGTTGAGTAATTTTCTTGAGCTTCATTAAAGGTTTGGAATAGTATATATTACAAACACTTTGTCGGCTTTCTATCCCAGTCTGACTTCCATTGCGTAGTCATTGGCATGTCGCACATAATCTAAATTCTTTGTTTCGGCTGGTTTGTATGATAAGGCTAATATCTGATTTGATCTACCTCTGATGAATATCTTCGGGACTTGTAACACCCAAATTATGCCTTAACAGTTTATAAGCATGTTTAAGGTATAATAAAAGTAAAAGTATATTTTTTTTTTAGAAATAAAATAAAATAAAATAAAAATAATATGTCAATAGGAATTAATACAAAGTCTGAGGTAAATTAATAATTTACTAAATGTGGGACTTGAAAAGGTCTGTGAATTTAATAATGTCATATGCCCAGAAGTAGGAATGTACTTCTTAGAAGTTAAAGTAAGAATAAGAGAGAAATGGAGGTTCAAAAGTAAAAATGAGTAAACTGAGCATGGCTTTACTTCAAAGAATGATAGATCGAATCTAGATAGGACCAAAGAAATGTCTCATTTAATTCTTGGAGAAAGAAAGAAAACGAGAGGAAGAAGAAGAAGAGAAGAAGAGAAGAAGAAGACGGAAGGAGGAAAAGAAGATCGGGTATGGAATTTGAGTAAGGAATTGCTCTAGTTTTGATGAAACTATGAGATCATGGTTGGAACCTCTAATATTTTGTGTATGGTTGGTTTGAAACTCTGGCTCATTTCTTGTTAGGGTTGGTCAGAAGAACTTCTAGGCTCTATATATGTGTTTTGGGAAATGTTTAGTTTGCATTTTGAACTAAGGTAAGCTACCACTATCTTGATCCTATCGTTAGCGGGTCTTGGACTAGTTTTGGATAACAACAAAAGGGAATATGGTAGTGAGTCCTTCAGGTAAATTGTAGCCACATCAGTGAACTTGATGTTAGGCTTTTGAATTTCCCAATTCGGACCTCTGTAGCCCAAGTTATGGTCCATTTACCCTAAACAGTATAAATGGAAAGGCAGCCGGGCGGTTAGGGTCGGCCGGGCGGTTAGGGCCAGCCGGCTAGGGGTCAGCCGGGCGGTTAGGGTCGGCCGAGAAATTATGGCCAGCTGGCTAGCGGTTAGGGCCAGCCGGCTAGCGGTTAGGGTCGGCCCAGTTTGGTTATTCATGGCTGAGACCTCGGCCCGGAAGGTGTACTTCGTGCGAACTCGGGTTCGGATTGTTAGCAGGCTATGGAAAGAAGCCGTTAGTCAAAGTTACCATCCATATGCCTTATGAGGGCATTGGGTACTGGAGCAGGCCGGAAAGGAGTGCTCGGGCAAGACTAGTCCGGGTAAGGCTGGCAGAATTGAAGCTGGATTCGTAATGTGACCTCCAACTTGGAGTCATGCTTCTTCGTCAGAACTCAGATTAACGGTGTTCTTGAATCTATGGAAAGCCCCTTTAGTCAAAGATTGCGTCATATCTGTAGATTGCATTGGTACTAGATCCATCGAAAAAGTGATCAGGCAGATTGGATCAGTTATTCAATGGTGTTGGTTAATGGTTGACTTGGAAGTTGTAATTCTTCATCAGGAACTCTCGGAGATTAGAGATTAAAACACTTCCATACTCTATAGGAAGACTATTGAGTCAAATTACATCCATATGCCTTAGGAAAATTTGATCTGGAGCGCCGGAAGGAGTTCTCGAAGCGAGGCTGGTCGGAGTAGGAAGCTAATAGAAGATATCATTGGTGTTCATGTGAACCTCGACCCCAGGAAGGTCCTGGCACCTTCGTCGACTGGGTGGGTGTTCTTGGATCTTATGGAAAGCAGTTGAGTCAAGAATCCATCATATAAACGATAAAATTGTAAATCATATTAGGTCCGAGGAAATCCTGAAAACGATGGGACCTAACAGTAACTCACGGATTGCTGTATATAATGAGATATGAGAAAATCGAAGATTCGAGATAAATGAGTATACATATCACATATGATTCTGGGATGACTATAATAATTATTTGGGAATGAGATATGTACTGAGCATGAAATATGCAACGATTGTGCGCTTGGGAGCTCTGGTAGAAGGATAGATAGGCATGCCTATAAGGACCGCGATTCTTTGCTGACATGCGATTTTACTCGATATCGAGGCGCATTTGGTCGTGACCATCTGATCCCGGATCGATACGAGCGTAGTCATTGATGAGTGCTTAAAACACTCGGATTACACTCAGCATTCAGTCTAGCATTTTCATGTTATTGTTGTATTGTTTTTGGCATTATTTATATAGTTTGGGTGTTAGATCTCTTGATAAGTATTTTGTGCAAATCACGAACTTGATGAGAGGCCAAGAAGAACATCTTTTAGGCTTTTTGGAGCCCAATAAAGTGGCGAAGCCATACGTGACGTCTCGCGTCCTTGTGGCGATCTGAAATCACGGCGTGGAGGTCAGCTGTGCGAGAAGTCAGCGGCCCCCACGTGCGCGTCCCCACGTCGCGACGTCCCCACGTCGCCACGTCATCACGTCGCGGCGTCGGCTCAAAGTGCGGATCACCGTAATTCGTCGGGGAAGCCGAAGATCTAGGGCATCGAGAAGGACGTGCGGCCGGAAGGGACGGAATTGGAGAACACATGGCCACAGGACGAGATTTCCTTGGATTTTTGTATTAGTTTTTTCCTTATTGTTTTGATTGTTGATGGATCGCGCGAGGATGTCCTTCTATAATACCATATTATGTTCTTTCCTTCATGATGTTCCTAAACTTCTTTCTAGGAGTTACATCAAACCACAATCACAGACCATGGATTAGGAGTTAACCTTTCATGTTGTCGATTGTTGTTAATTTATCACATCGCTACATGCACCATGTTAATTATGATGTCTCGGCCAATGTTAACATACTTACTGAAGATCAGGGTCCGAGGATGTAAATTCGAGGATCTGGGTTAGAGTAACTGGCGTGAATAGAATATTAGAACTGAAGGTGGTTTTTGGGATGTTCAATTAAGCATTTAAGATGGTCGAGATAGAGATATACCGATTCTGATGTCACGAAATAGGCGAATATACCTCGAGAGGATATCTAGTAGAGCAGATCACCTCGCCATTGATATGTATAAGCAATCGAATAACAACATCTTTGGGAGAGATAATCCATCGAATGTGTGGGGAGATTTCATGCACAAATCTCATTATCAATTCACCAAAACCAATAGTTTGAATTCTGATTAGTATCTAAATTCCATCTTAGAATCATTTAGAATCATTTATTCAGATATTGTCTGAGAGGCAGAACATCTGTAGTCAACTTACCTTTCCCTGTGGATCGATATCCGTACGTGAAGTACACTATATTACTTGGGGCTACGCGTGCACTTGCGCACTTAGGCGTGTTTATACCTGCCGTGTATTTGTCAAGTTTTGGCGCGGATTCTTGCAGTGGATAGGCTTAAATTGATATAGGTAGTAGCACATAGATAATATTCTGAATTTTCTTTATTTTTTTTATTATTTTACAAGTCTCTTGGTAATTGGGTTTGTTAGTTGTGGTGTGTTATTGCGATGCGGGGTTTTGGTAGTGCGTGCGACCCGGTAGCCAAGATTAATCAACACTTGTGTGATCGGGAGCGAGAAAAGACTTACGCGCAGTTGCGTCGAGCGAGGAGAGCGAGCGGTGGGAGCTCAATAGTCATGGAAAATCTTGAAGAACAAGATTTTGGCGTCGACAAGCCCGGACCGCGGAGGCGGAGGCTAATCAGCGCGGGAGCCACTCATACGACGGACTGATCCGTACATGCTATTAGATGAGTTAGTTCTACCTCCAGCAGTTGTTAGATGCTGTCAGACGACATAATCAAGCAAAGCAATTTTGAATTGAAGTCGATCACGAGTACAAATGCTTGAGAACATATTGTTCCATAGTTTTACCCATGAGAACCCGAACATGCATTTATTCTTTCCGAAGTTTGCGATACCATCGATAGCGGGGTCACGGAAGAGAAGCCTAAGATTACTGATTTATTCCTCTCCTTTCGGGGGGATAGAGCCAAGCATTGGCTAACGATCCGGCCACCAGGACTCCCGTTACTACATGGGGCAGGACAGTGCAAAGTTACGACGAATTCTTTCCACCTTCGAGAAGATTGCACAACTAGTGCAAGAAATCAATACATTTGGACAACTTGAAGGGGAGAACTTGGCAGAAGCATGGGACAGGTTCCATGAATTGTTGCGGAAGTGTCCTCTGTGGTAACCCGGATGGATGCGAGTCCACACCTTCTCTGATAGTGAAATACAACTAGAACAATGATAGATGCCTCAATTTGGAGGATCATTGATGAAGAAAACCCGCAGACCGGCGTATGAGATGTTGGGAAGAGATCTTTGCAACCAGCACTGTCGGTGGCACAGAGAGAGGCTACACGATTGAACGATGGGTGCCCGTGAGCCAAGTGAGTCCTCGATAATCACGGTAAATCATGTGGCCTGGCTAACTAAGCAGTTGAATGAGCGAGGAGCGGCTAATGCCATACGGGCGACCACAGGGCGTGAATTTTGTGAAGTCGGCGCCAGTAGTCCCAGTTGTCGTCGGAAACCCATCATAAGCGGCTGATGCGTATCGAGGTTTGTCGGAATCAATCCACGGCAAGGGCTGAGTATGAAGTGTGGCTACGGAGATCGAGAATCGGGGACAAGGATGGGCGTAACAATCGGAACCCGGAATAATCAAAACAACCAAGGGTATGGATGGAGGAACAATCGAGAACAATCTGTAATCAGAGGCAGAACTAATGAACCGCCCCACACGAAGAAGAATTTGGATTTAGAGCAAGCTCTAGCCGCAGAGATGTTAACTTCTCATTCAGCGTTTATAGACTACATGAATCATGCAGCAAGAAACAACCCATGAACAATCAAGCAAAGACAACTAAGGAGTTCGGGAGGCACAATGGGCCAAACTGGGCGAGCCTACTTACGTAAAGGCAACCTGGCCTTTACCGAGCAATTCAGAGGTAAACCCAAGAAGAGAGGGGAACGAAAGCACGTTAAAGCAACTACACTAAGAAGGGGAGATTTGGAATCACAAGTACAACCCCATTCAGAGCGCTTAGAGATCGAGGAGATCACACAAACAGATGCAAAGATGATGCGCCTAAAGAATACCACAGAGAACAACAAGAAAGAGACTCTCAGTGAAGCAAAGGTCAGCATACCGGTCCTCACCCACAACGGCCTCAAGAAAAACATAAACTGATAAGCAATTCACGGTTTATGGATGTTTTCAAAAAGTTCCCGCATATAAACATCCCATTTGTCGATGCCCAGAGCAAATGCCCGCTATGTAAAGTTCATGAAAGACATTTTGTCTCAGAAGAGAAGATTAGCAGACTTTGAGACGGTAAACTTAACCGAGGAATGCAGTGCCATCCTTCAGAGAAAGCTACCGCAGAAACTCAAAGACCCAGGCAGTTTCACTATCCCGTGCACAATTGGAAATGCTATTTTTGAAAGAGCACTGTGTGATTTGGGTGCCAGCATTAATCTTATGCCCCTATCCATCTTTAAGCGTCTGGGATTAGGAGTAGCCCGTCCGACTAATAAAGCCACTCTTCTCTTCGCCTGCGCATCGCATCTTTGAAGCACCCGAGAGGGATAATAGAAGATGTCTTAGTAAAGGTCGATAAGTTTATCTTCCCAGATTTCATAGTTTTGTATATGGAGGAAGATAGAGAAATACCGGGACATTCGGGAAGACCTTTTCTAGCAACTGGCAGAGCAATGATTGATGTGCAGAGGGGCGAACTGAAGCTAAGAGTACAAGAAGAAGAAGTGAAATTCAATGTCTTCGAGGCAGTACGACACCCAGCAGAAAGTGATACGTGCTTAATGGTTGATATAGTAGAGGCAGAAACAACCAAAGTGGTCTCACCGAATCTTTCGAGGATTTCAGCCCAGCGGCGGTGATGCAAATGAGAACCTGAGTAACGAGGCAGAAGAATACGTTAAGTGGATGGATTCTGGGCACAATAAAGAAATACTAATCAAGCAGCGACAGGCTAAACAAATTCTGCTCCATCAATTGAGCACCAAGATGGAACAAAACCTCTACCTAGCCATCAGCATGCATACCGGGGTAGAATCTACGCCACAAGTGAATTATTTCTATCATCCCTAACCTGAAATGGAGGAGGAGTAGTTATCGAGTTCTTCGCGATCACAACAAGCACTTGGATGGTCTCCGGTCGACCTAAAAGGATCCGCCTTCTATGTGCATGTACCGATTTTATTAGAAGATGGCCACAAGCCCTCGCGCACGGGGAGAGGTCGAACTGACAATGAAGGAGGTAGTTCGAAAGAAGTTCTAAAATGGCTAGACATCGTGATTTACCCCATTTCCCGCATAAAATAAGCATGGGTAAGCCCCGCTCGTGTAGTACTAAAGAAAGGGGGATAACCAAGTATCAAGACTGAAAACAACATTCCACCGCCATCTGTAATGTTGACCTGGTGGAGAGAATTTGTATCGACTATAGAAAACTCCAACAAGGCCACTTCTGAAAGATCACTTTCGCCATTTCTAGACGATGCCCGATCGATTAGCCGGTATGAATATTATTGCTTTTGATGGATATTCATACAACCAAATAGCCATAGCGCCCGAAGATCGTGGAGTAGTACAACATTCATCGCCTCATGGTACATTCGCTTCCGACGATGCCCTTTCGACTATGTAATGCCCAGTACTTTCGTGAGACAGACGCCATATTCTTCCGATACATGGTAGAAAAAACGATTGAGATTCCTTCATGGACGATTTCTGAATGGAAATTCATTTTGACAATTGCCTAGCAAATTTGAGAACTGCATCGCAAGATGTGAAGAGATTCAATTTAGTACTAATTTGGGAGAAGTGCTTACTTCATGGTAATAAGAGGGTATTGTTCTTGGACATCGGATTTCCTGCAAGAGGGATACAGAGGTAGATAGGCGTAAGATTGAAGCAATTGAGAAGTTACCTCCTCCTTCGTGAAAGATCCAAGTTTTCTGTGCCATGCCGGATTTTATAGGCGCTTATCAAAGATTTCTCACAGGACACAAACCATTATCCAATTTGTTAGTCCAGGGATCCCATTCGAATTTGACTCCCAATGCGTACATGCTCGCACCGTGAGATTGAAGAATAAGCCGATCTCAAATTCTATCAGGGTAGCCTCCAGACGTCTTTTCCATTCGAAATAATGCGATGCAAGCCGATTATGCAATCGGGGGCGCTTTTGGGGCGGAAACGGAGAAGATCTTTCAGGTGATCTACTACGCAAGCAGGACGTTGAATGATGCTCAGCTGAATTATGCCACTACCGAGAAAGAGCTGTTGGCCATCGTCTTTGCTTTCGACAAATTCAGGCCATATTTAATTGGCAACAAAGTCGTGGTGCATACTGATCATTCGGCCATTAAGTACTTGATGACCAAGAAAGATGCAAAACCCCGATTGATTCGGTGGGTCCTCCCCGTTATACAAGAAATTTGACGTGAGAAACAAAGGATGGGGAAAGTAAGACCAAAATTTAGTGGTGTATCATCTATCGCACTAAGGGGCCGTAGATGATATATTCCAAAGAACGATGAATTTCCGTGATGAGAAACTTTTGCGACTTTCAGGGAGGAAGAAGAGGTCTTATTGAGGATACAGGTGTGGAATGGTGAGGAGGTGTAGTGGATTCATCTTGGATTTAACGATCAGAAAAGATTTCCGCACACCTTGGCACTACTATCGGGAAGAGCCTATTCTCTGCGTGCAATCGTGGCCGATCAGTGATAGAGATGTGTGCCTAAGATGAAATGCATAGTATTTTTGAACCATTGTCACACTCTCTATCGCAGGGTGGACACTCGGTGTGACGTAAAACAAATAGCCAAGGTTCTACACCTGCTTTTATCGCCTTCCTTATTTTAAAGATGTCATCTATTCATTTCCACTCAGACAAGTGTCAACGAATGGGAACATCTCTAGAAAGACGAGCCACCTTATGCATCCTATCTGCAGCTGGAGTTGTTCGACATCTATGGGGAATCGATTTCATGGGACCATTCCCTGCATCGTACAACAATTTGTACATCTTTACAAAGGACTATGTTTCTGGCTGGTAGAAGCGATTCCTACACGTAATTTTAATGATGCCAAGGTTGTGGGCCCACCCCTCTGCCAAGAAGAATATCTTCTCATCGCTTTGAACTCCTCGAGCTTTGATCACGGATAATGGTACACATTTCTCGCAAACAAGATAATTGATAAGGTTTTCGCGAAAAGTATGGAGTACGCCATCGCACATCCTCGCATACCACCCATTAATCAAATGGATGCTGCAGGTCCAACCGTGAAATCAAATACATTCTCGAGAAGATGTGCGAAATGCCCAGAAGGATTGTCTAAAAGATAGACGTATGCACTCGGGCATATCGCATCGCATTTAAGACCCCTTCGGGTATGTCCCCGTCTCTCGCACTTGTGTATGGCAGAGCTCACATCTTCCAAAGGAATCGAGCATCGAGCTTATCAGCCACCTCGACAACTAAACATGGACAGTACATTAGCCGGTGAAAAACGACTTACTTCAACTCAATGAAAGCCAGATGAGTTCAAACGAAGCATAATGAGAACGCCCGTATTTACATGAAAAAGACCAAGGCCCGTACACAAACACATCACTCGAAAAAGAGTTCACAAATGATTAACAAGTTCTTTTTATTCAATTCCGCCTAAAGCTCTTTCCCGAAATTGAAGTCTCGATGGTCCGGACCTTTTACAGTGACCAAAGTCTTTTCCCATGGAGGAGTGGAAGTTTCACACTCGAGAAAAGGGACATTCACAAATACGATTCAACGCTTGAAACCGTACCATGGTGGCGGGCGTTGGCCGACATAAGTCATTCCTCTAACAGCCGCAGGCAAAGATAATCATCAATTAACTGGTTTGCGTCTACCACATTGAGATCCGTGGATTGTCGAGCTAACTACATTAAACATACTGGCTGGGAGGCAAATCCCAAGTGTTCTTAAATTCCTGTAGTTTTAAGTTCTATACGCGATTTTCAAGAATTTTGGTTTCTAGTGGTGTTCATGCTCAATGTTTTGTTTATTGGTTTAATCTCTGCGTGATCTTGAAGCTTAAGTGCAGTCTGGCTAAATATGGTTCAATGACCGGGAACAAAGCCCGTGACGCGAGAGTTCTTCTCAGTGCTGGTCGCATAATAACGAAAATCTCATGAGAGACTCAAGCCACGTCGGCGACGTGAGCTCCCACGCCGCGACGTCATTTTTAGCATCATCACGCCGACGTGGGATTCTCACGGCCGCGACGTTTGACTCTTCACGCCGCGACGCCACTTATACACGCCGCGACGCCATTGTGGGCTCTCCGTCACGTCAGCGACGCGGACTCACGCCGCGACAGACTTCCTCACGTCGCTGACGTCGCTTTTACACGCCGCGACGCCAATTGGTCACCTTCTCCGTCACGCCGCGACGCGGAACTCCACCGCCGCGACGCCATTTCGGAGGCAAAGTCTTCTCCGCCACGCCGCGACAAGCATTTTGCTGACGCCGCGACGCCGCCTAATCAAGTCGCCGGTCACGCCACGCGACGCGGGCCCCGCACGCCGCGACGCGGACTCCGGTTTTAAACCGTGAATAGCCATTTTGGCCTTCATTCGCATTAAACCTCTCCCCAAACCCTAGCTCCTCGTCACGGCGCCAGTGGACCTCTCTCGCTCGTGGTTCCTCACCGGTTGGGGACCTCCATCTTGCTCGAACCCACTGTAAGTCACCCATTGTAGCTAGTTTTGGATCATAGTGGCCTTTCCTACCACTGTGTATCCGATTCTAGTTTGGGGTACATTAGACTAGGGTTTATTTCAGTGTTTTCATTTAGTCTAGAGTCCTTGTAGGTCTTCATTTCGGGTTAACTAGGTTCTTTAGAGTTACTTGGAGTCATATTTGGGTCGTGTTAAGTCTTAAGTAGCTTTTGAGTCCCCTTAGGCGTGTATTGCATAATAGGTGTTCAAGTTTCGCTTCAGATTAGATGTCCGCAAGCGGCGTAACTATCGCTGCGAGTCGGGCCGCGAGGCTCCCGACCGCTTCGACGCCAAGGCGAACGCTGACGCCGCGGACGGCTTTAGCATAATTTGCAAAACCGATCCTTCATTAAGAGAAGCGGGGTTTCACCACCCCGGCGATTTTAGGAAAACCATCGAGGCCAAGGGGGTTGGCGTGCTTTGTGCCAACCCCTCGCCCAACCAGCCATGAGCGAAGTTCGGGAACGACGCCAACCTCGCCGCCCACGGCCCTCAAAAAGGTCGTGGTGCGAGGGTGCAGCCCGCCCACTCTCGCGGAGTCGATCAATAGCTACTATATTCCGAGCATATCCCACCGGGCCCCTTTGATCACTCGCGAGCACCCCCGACTACCACGAGGTCATCCGGTGCGTTGACAAAAGGTCAAGGTGAGGGCGGATCAATAGCGAGGTCAATAGCAAAGAAATTTCAAGGCTAAAAACTCGCCTACATTCCTGGGCGCATCACTTTATCACTTCAAGGCTCATACCGACGACTCTAATGTGTGTGAGGTGATCGCCTAGCCGCCTCCTTGCTCAACTATGCTATCCTACAGGATATACCATTTGACGTCAAGGTGTTATTTTAGAGGATGCCATCCTCCATAACCGGAAAATAAACCGGGGCACCTTTCTGATCTTCGGCTTCAGCAAGCCGGTTCCCGTGATAGACGTATGAGGCCTGGCTTCATCCTATCAAGGCCATATCGGTCAAGGGACACACCTGGTGTCCCGCAACCTGAGGGGGCCTACGACTCAGGCCACGAGCCCTCCGATGAGGACGAGCTTCCCGATTACCGGGCTCGGTTTGGCTTTCTAGGCGACACCCAGGAGGACATAGGCCAGTCCTCATCTCACCCACCTCCACCAGCTCCACCAGCATCCCAGCCAGCTCCACCTCCACCCCCCAAAGAGCCCCTGGCGCCTGTCTCCTAAATCTTCACCGGGATCCTCGAGGACCCAGCTCCTCCCCGGGACCGAGCGCTTGACGATTTGGGATGAGACTCAGAGCACCGGCCCTCGCATCAGACATGGAGGCGCTCAAGGCCGACATGCACAATGCCTCAGCCACCATCAGCATCATCCCACAAAGAAGAATAGATTTATGCCTAAACACAGCCCTAGCTTCACCAGCCAATCGCCACCTCACCGCAGCCGATCTGCTGTGGAGTCCTTACCCCTCATATTTTGATTTTACCAAAGGGGGGACACCGGATCTTGCTTGGGGAGGGTATTTGTTATGTTTTTATTTCAAATGCTTGTTTCATTTGTTTTGTTGTTAGTAGTTTATAGCATTTTAGTTGTTCGTATGAGTCAGGTTTATTTTAGGCACGCATGCATCCAGAAGTAGTGCTTAGAAAAGTATTGCTTGAGTTTTTGTGCATTGTATTTTTAAGCTATGATTGATGAACTATTTGTTAGCGTTTATTTGGTCTTGCTCTGAAGTTTTTTGCATATAGCTTATAGTTGCATACATGTATGTCAAGTGTTGAAAATCGAGGATCATTTTGATTGATTGCACCATAGAAGTAAGTGTTCCCGAGGCATATAGCCGCGTGATACTCTGTGAATTAGGTTGAATAAGTGAAAAGGGCCGTTGAACTAATCCCTGCAGGCAAGACACCACCCTCAAAGACCCTATCGCACACACACACATTAGTGACTGGCAGAGTATGACAGAGGCCGAACAACCACTAAAGTCAACCAACCTGAGATTCAATCATCTGAAGCGATAGACCTAATGAAAAGAGGATTGCCACGAGCCCCAGCCAAAAGAAAAATACAAAACAATAGAAAAAGAAAAGAGAAAAAGAAAAGAAAAGAAAATGATAAAATAAAAAGGCATAGAATGCTTGGATCATCCAATCGAATCCCGGCACGCTCCGAGGGGCCTCACGCTCACGCCCCGAGCCAACCCGGCCGGAGTCATTGACTTCACTACCCATGGGATGTAAGATGGATCGCTCACGAACCTTAGGCCATTGAGTTTGGTCAAGTGTTCCTGGGGTGAAGTTTAAGAATTGATACCGCCTGTGCCCAACCAACCAGGTGAGTCACCAATGGAACCCCGTCACAGTGATTACTTTAAACTAAAACCGCTTGGTACCAGTTCTTTCCTTTTGCTTTTGTTACAGAAATTTCTAGTTTTGTTGTCATGAATAAATAGGTGCTGCTCGTATCCTTGTTTAGTTCGCTTCCTAATACAGTAAGTTGAATGGTTTGGGGCATTTGCACTTAGGCATTATTCCTGAGGCCATCCACCATGAGCACATAGGGGTTTTGGGAATGGCCACTGAATATGGGAGTTGATGCACTAGTCGCCACCTACTTCCAACTAAGTTACCGAAAGTCAAGTATCTGTATGCCTTCATTGAACACGAGCAAAACATTGAGTATGCAATTAGTCCAAATTGATCCATTATTTTTCAAAGATGAGCACACATTGTCTTAGTGTTAGTTGCATGGTGCCTGTGTGTGTGTCCTTGTCTAGAGAGCTTTCCCATTTCTTGCTTGAGGACATGAACAAGCTAGTGATGAGGCTAAACACTGTGATTACACTAAGGCGGGCCTCGCATTTTCATGTTGTTTTGGCATTATTTATATAGTTTTGGGTGTTAGATCTCTTATTAAGTGTTTATTTGAAATACAGTTTGATGAGGCAAGAAGAACACTTCGAAGCTTTTTGGAGCAAATAAGGAGTAGGCAAGGAAGCACCGCCACGCCGCGGACGCCCCACGCCGCGACGCCACCAAGTCACGACGCGGCGTCAACCATATTGGCAAGTCAACCCGCCCCACGCCGCGACGCCCCCACGCCGCGATGTTCACCGTCATACGCCCCCATCGCCGCGATGGCCCCATCGCCACACGCCATCACGCCGCGACGCCGCCAAAATTCCGGATCTCATCATTAAACATATAGGCTCGGAATCTAGGTATCATGACGGTGGCCAGTAGGGACGTAGTGAATTGGAACTCCAGAATACGTACTTCAAAGATTTCCTTGGATTTTTGTATTAGTTTTTCCTTATTGTTTTGATTATTTGATGGATCGCATGAGGATGTCCTTCATATTACATATTATTTCTTTCCCTTCATGATGTTCTAAAACTTTTCTAGTGGTTACATCAAACCCCCGCTACGCACTATGGATTAGGAGTTAACCTTTCATGTTAATCAATTGTTGTTAATTTATCACATCCGGCCTATACCCGTATGTTAATTATAAGGGATAATATCTCGCCAATATTAACATACTTACACTCTAAGATCCAGGGATTCAGAGATGAGGCATCGTGATCTCGGTAGAGAAGCCTTTAATTTAATCTCGCAATAGAGATATTCGAACCCTAAGGTGGTTTTTGGGTCAATATTACATTTTTGACATCAGTCGAGATAGAGATATACTCGATTCTATTCACGAAATAGGCGAATATACCTCGAGAGAGATATCTCAGAGGCAAGATCACCGCCATTGATATGTTATAAACAATCCGAATAACAACATCTTTAGGAGAATAATCCATCGAACGTGACAGGGGAGATTTAACCTAGGCCTTACATTATCATCAATTCAATAAAACCAATAGTTAAGAAGGCTAGTATCTAAATTCCATCTTTAGAATCATTTATCTCGTATATTGTCCGAGGCGCAACACTGAGAGTCAACTTACCTTTCCCTGTGGATCGATATCCGTACGTGAAGTACACTATATTACTTGGGGCTACGCGTTCACTTGCGCACTTAGGCATTCATTTTATACACCGCTGCACCGGCCCGTCTTCATCATTGTCGCTCTCGGCATTGCTGACATACCTTGGGCATATCTGCCCATTTGGGTCACATATTACATGGCATAGGTCACTGGTCTCATGACAAAGGATTTATACCTTCGGTATATACAGATAGAGATCACTTTTCGCAGCCAAAGTGAGTACTCTTCTGCCATACAGCTATTTCCGTATCCGCTCTCTAAGGTACTTAAGGGCATATGAAAACCTAAAAAAGAAAATGACAAGTATATACAAATGAAATGTATAGAATATGACATGATATGAGTGAAGCATAGTTAATCGCTATGCGAGATAGTACACAGCTATAAGAACAAGAAGTAGCACAAGATGACTTTGAATAGTATATGAAATATGATAAATGATAAGTATATTCATTTGTATAGAAGTGTGGTCATCCATATGTATTAATTCCCACTAAGCGTAAATCTTAGTACGGGTGTTTTCATCCGTAGTACGGGTAAGAGAAACCGGATCCCACAATCCACATCACTACCAAAGGCCACATCATTAGGGTGCCCACTGGAAGACCTTTTGGTCTATTTTGTATATGGAAATTCTGTTTATTTGAAATTAATGCAATATAAATGTTAAACACTTCCATATATGGAAATACATAGTTTGTAATCCGGGTCACATAAAAATCTAATACAAGTGAAATGTTTAACATTATATAATGAACAAGTTTAGAGTTTATAAGTCTATAAAAAAAATGACACCCACGCTTGACACCGGGTGCCAGGTTAGGAGTGTCACAGGTTAGTTGGTATCAGAGCATCCCGGATTCTGTTCGGACCCGCCAATTGGGTCGGATCGGAGAAGGGGCGCTACAGACTCATCAAAATTAAACTTGGCATCCTTCTCCAGTAATCTACATAATGGTCTTGCTATTTTTGAGAAGTTTGTAATAAATCTTCTATAAAAGCCAGCATGTCCTAAGAAAGTTCTTATTCTTTTCACTGTTGTTGGTGGTAGAAGAGTCTTTATAATGGAAACCTTTGTCGGGTCCACTTCCAAATTTCCTATCGTACAAATTCTATGCCCATACACCGCCTTCGTTACTCATGTCGACATTTTTCCCAATTCAAAGCTAGGTTCTGTCCCGCACCCGTGAAGTATCATTCCTAAATTCGCAGTGCAATGTTCAAAACTGGATCCATAAACTGTGAAGTCATCCATGAATATCTCCATAACCTCCTCTGCTAAATATGATAACATTGACATCATACATCTTGGGAAAGTAACAGAAGCATTGCAAAACCCAAATGGCATTCTTCTAAAAGCAAAAGTACCATAAAGGCATGTGAAAGTAGTTTTCTCCTGGTCCTCAGGTGCAATAACGATTTTATTATATCCAGAATATCCATCAAGAAAACATAAGTGAGGATGTCCTGCTAACCTGTCCAACATCTGATCAATGAAAGGCAAGGGAAAATGATCTTTCCCCGGGTTGTAGTATTCAATTCTTCAGAATCTATACACACCTCCATCCCACACAGCTTCTTGTAGGAATCATTCATTCCTTTCATTTCTCGACATGCTGAATCCACCCTTCTAGGAACCATATGAACTCGGCTCACCCAAGGGCCGCCTGATATTGCGTAAATAAATCCCGCATTAGCCATTTCACATTTCTTTTCTTATAAATATCTTTCTCATCACAAGGTTCAACTCTCTTGGTGTTTAATTGATGTTTTTGCATCATCATTCAGTAGGATTTTGTGCATGCAAATAGAAGGACTGGAGCAATTTTTAGATCTTTCAATTGACTGCAATAGCCCCTTTGTATTTCCTTGGAATCTCCAAAGAAATTTTTGTTCTTCATTTTCAATCAATTCAAGTTGATATGATAACTGGTTTCCCCTTTTCTGGTTCTAAGAAAGCATATTTCAGATGCCGATCGGCAATTTCTTTCAAAATGAACCCTTCTCGCACTAGCCCCCGTTTAGCAATCTCTTTCGGTCGCTTGAATTTTCTTGACTGTTTTCATTCAAACTCAAGATTGTTTCCATATTTTGCAAACTGGAATGCAGCAATTCATAATCAACACTCTCAAGATACTGGAAATTCATCTCATTTTTATTGATAGAATGATGAAGGTTACAATCAGAGATCATGTCAAAACTAATAGGACTACTGTTATCTACATCATTACAATTTTCTGCATCAACATCAACATTGTGGGTTTTCAAGCTTTGTCGAGATCAAGTGCACGCTTCATTTCCCACCCTCAGGGTTAGCCTTCCAATTCTTTGCCCATCACTATATGCACCCAGTTGTTAAGAAGGGTCTTCCTAACAAACAAAGGAACCTGGTTGTCTTCTTCCATTTTCTCATAACCAAAAGTCCACGTGGAAGATAAATTCCTACCTTAACCAAAGACACTTCAAGAACACCTTCCGTTGAGCCATGGATCTACCAGCCATCCAAGTGTAATTGCTGTTGGAGGTTTCCCAAACTCCAATCTCTGTACCACCGATAGGGGCATCAAGTTTCATGCTAGCTCCCGAGTCACATGCGCCTTCTCGAACTCATATTTCCTATTGAGCATGGAATGGTGAAGTCGTCTCGGGTCCTTCATTTTTGTTGTAAACTTCTCTGAATAACCCGCATCGCAAGTGGCAAGTTCATCATTCCTTCTCGCAATCTTCTTCTTCCTATTCAGTATATCTTTAAGAATTTTTGCATAATTGGGCAATTGAGTCAATGCCTCTACAAAAGGAATATTGATTTCTATCTTCTTGAAAATTTCCAAGAATTTAGAAAATTGTTCTTCCTTCTTTGCCTTCTAAATCCTCTATGGAAATGGGATTGTAAGGGTGTAAGCTTTAACCTTCTCCTTCTGTTTCTGCTCACTGCTTTTCTCAGGCTGCTCAGTTTGCACCTGCTTCTCTGTTTCTATAGTCCTCTCTGTCATGCTCTTTCCATTATCTCCTCCAGTTGCCTTCTCTTCTTTTTGCCATCTTCTTTCTCTTCCTGACTGTCGTTATTCATTTCCCCCGCCACTCTCAACCGGGATCGCCATACGCCCTTTGATTTCTAAGTGTCACTAGGAATGCATTCTTGTTCTGCCCCCGCAAGGTCAAGGCTAGTCAGCTTCAACTCCGTGTTTCCAAGTTCTTCAGGGAAGCATTGGTGTTTGATTGAAACATTTGTGAGTTTGATTTAAGAGCTTCCAACTCAGCAAAATTTTGTTCATGGGTGTGAAGCAACTTTTTGTTATCCCCCATGAACTACAACATTTTCTCCTCTCCTCTTCTGACCTTGATATTCATTTATTTTCTCTCCCTTGCTGTTGCCGCCGAACCTCGTGGAGGATACCCTTGGCCGGAAATTCGCCCGTCTCGCTCTGCGGATGCTCCCACCATATGAGAAGTTCTCATGGTTCCGCTCATTGTAATGTGTTGGGATTTAGCTTCTGAAATGATAGCTTCCTCATTCATCTGTAATTGGCCTCCCTAACCCGCATAAGGATCTTCACCACCGATCCCTCAAGACTTCTCCCGATTCCACCTCTCATCAAGCCCAACTTCATGGGTAGAATGCAATTTTTTATCCCGTTTATCCATCATGTGCATAATAGCATCTAACTTTGCTTCCATGGCAATCATCTTGTTAAGCTCAATGACTCCACTCCCTTTGCCTTTTCAGCTCCTTGTAAACCCGTATGGAGCTTTCATGTTGCATTCGCTAAGTCCGCTATCAAACCCTCGCTCCTCCTCGCAGCTTTCCTTAAAGCTCCCATAACAAGAAGCATCTATGATACCTCTTTAAAGTATCATTCAGAGAGGATAGACAATATCCATTTGTGTCTTCAGATCGACACGATGCATGGGACATCTCTTCAAAGAACCTTTTGTACCTTTCCCATGCAAAAGATGCTTTCATCCTTCCCTTTACTGGAACACTATGATTTCCCTTCTTTCAGCCAGAGGGATGGGGGAAAATTTGCCTAGGAATGCTTCCACCAACTCTTCCCATGTATCAACTGAGCCATATGGTAATGATTCATACCATGTGGCTGCAATATCTCTTAAGGAAAAGGGAAAGAGGTGTAGCTTTATCACCTCTGGTCTCACACCATTTAGCTTAACTGTGTTTGCCATCCTGAGGAATCTGCCAAGGTGTTCATTAGGATCTTCAGTGGGATGACTAGTAAACTGATTCTGCTGAACCATGGTGATCAAGGCTGGTTTCAGCTCAAAGTTGTTAGCCTCAACAGCAGGTTGTCTGACTGTTGAGTATTCTGCTTGGATGACAGGCCTCCAAAAATACTCCATTGTATCTTGAATTGGAGGCCTTTCTGCTACTGTTTCTTGTTCAACTGTCTGATCAATTCTTTCATTTGCCATGGTTGCTTTTTCTGCTCTGCTGACTTTCCTTAAGCTCCTCAATGTTCTTTCCAATTCAGAATCTACAGGAAGCAGATCTGATTCTGGCTTCCTGTGCATTAATTAACCTCCTGAAATGGAGACATATTGAGATAAATTGGAAACAATGGTATCACAAATCATATATCCTTTAAGCTCTCTAAAAGATCAATAGCTATGTTTTCACTGCTTATCAAAATTTGTTTGTGCATTTCTTTATAAAATAAAGAAAATGTCCAAAATAGCACTTCTCTCTTTTTGTCGAATATTGATTGATTCAAATCCTTTTCAATCCTCAAATCTACACCATAAAACTTGTTTGTTTGTGAAGATATAGAATAAACCACTCATCTTAGAGGAACCTTACAATTTTCCTGTAGCCATGTAGAATTGGACTGGAGTTTTCTTAAAATTGAATAAAACTTATTTAATGTTCTGGAATTATGAATAGGTTTAGTCTATGACACTGCAAGTGCATAGGTCATACAAGTAGTAAAAATTGGATGTAAGTCCAGATATCATTCCCACAGAGATTGACTTAGATTCTCAAAATCAACTACCTCAAGTACTCAAGATCCATACTATCTGGATCTCTATGCGATAGCCGCCTTAATCAGGAAAAATAATTGTTCTAGAGAATACATCTAAAAGTAAAATAAAGTTGAATTTATGATAATAGAACAAATAACAAAACAAAATATACTGGACTAAAACAATTCTCTATGAGAAATGAACAATATCAAAGAAGTATTGTGAAACAACCACTTCGCTCCATCATGCACGTTACCGGCTTGCGCCGGATGTGGAATCAGCTCCAAGACGCCAACAATGCGTTGGATTTCTCCATAATTCACTGACTAGAGGTCCTTGCTTCTCTCGAAGACAAGGGTCTCAACTGCGCCATTGTGTGCTTTTGTATAATCTTAACAAGATCCGGGGTATTTTCTTTCTCAATACTTCATACCCATTTTTATTACCGCCATTTCATTTCAAAAAGCTACTACAAAATGCAATTTGATTTGTTAATCATCCTTTAAATCAGTGATATTTCATCCCCCATTATTCACAACACAAAAACAAGAGCTCACCAAATTCATGTAAAATCTTCATTATTTAAATTGATAAACATTCCCTCCAAATCAATTATGAGTGAACTGGAATTTAATATCTAAGTGAACTCCTCGTGAGCTCACGAAGTTCTTTCAATAGTAGTCTAATATACCCACCAATTGAATGTTCCCAACTCTCAGGAATCTCCATCTCTGTGTCACTCAAAGGGTCTCCTGAAAATCAGAGTAGGATACATTCCTTGGAAGGGTATTCGATACTAATATTGAGAATAGATCCATTCAATAACACATCAACCAAATAAATTCCAATCCAGGTAACTCTCTCTCTAATTTATGCAGAAAAGACTGTAGCTAAGAATAAATCCAATCTAGTGAAGTTGTGCTTCTTAATTACAGAATCACAATCTACAATGGAGTGTTGATCAAGAACATCCATTGTAATTATAATTCCCTGGAAGAAATAAATCAAAATTGTCCAACTTCATTGGAGTCTCAAGTCGTAATTGGAAAAGAGAATAAAAATTAAATCCAGCTTTTACATTCTAACAGATTACTGGTTCAAATCCAAAAAAAGGAAAGAAAAGAAAGAAAAGAAAAAAAATCTATTCTAAAATATACAGTGAGTCTTCCTCCTCCTCCTCCTAGACAATGGGTTTCAATAAAACGGAAGCTACTTTACTAAAAATGTGTACACCTATTTATAACCTTCAATCAAATCTGATTCAAGCTCCGTGGATTTCCCTAACTAATGGCCCAAACATCGCTTTCTTTAGGTCGCGACCTTAGAAGCTTGTCGCGACGTAAAATCCTAGTTTGCTTTGTCAAGTCGGTCATGACCTCAGGAAACTGGTCGCGACTTCTTTCACTTTGTACTTGCAATTGTTAAGCTACCACCCCGATGTTTTCTCAAGGCGTAATTGCTTCTTCAAGCCGTAATTTGATTAGTGGTCATACGAATTTGCCGATTAGGTTAGTTATCAAGAAGGGAGAACTCCGGGTTGTGATCCTCTTTTTCTTGTTTCCAGGAATTGGTGTCGCGACCTCACTCTCTCTGCCTGTATTGCATTTCTGTGTCGCAACCTCGATTCGATGTCGCGACATCATTTCCCCTATCACAAATTCTTGCTTGTTGGTCGCAAATTATCCTTTCAAAGTTGCGACATTTCTATTGTCTTGAGCCTTTCAGCGGTCGCGACTAACTTTGCCTGCCCGCGATTCTCTTGTCGCAACGTGGGCCATTGCTGCACTCAAGCAGTTTCTTTAACTGCAATTCCCGCCGTGACCTCAAAAGTATGTCTTCGCACCGACCACTTTCCCTTTGCTAAAATATATGTCGAATTTTCAATTCCATGTCGCGACATCATTTCAAGGCTACCTGCGTTGATTCCTGCCGCGACCCACGCTTTTTCCTCGACCCTTTAATAAATTCTATGTCGCACTCCTACTCCATGTTAGTCTCGCTTTCTATCGCATTCTGCGGTCGCGACCTCAATTCGATGTTGCGACCTTATTTCTTTTATCAACAACTGATTCTTGGTCACATCTCCCTTTTTCATGTTGCGACTTAAAATTATTTGTCTTTTCATTGTCTTGTCGCGACATGGGATTTAGGTTGTCAAATCGCTTTCTTCTTCTTTGCTAAAAATTCTATGCTCGCGGCCTCACTCTCCTCATCTGCTTCGCAACCTCATTTCTTAGCCTCACAACCTTTCTTCTCAATTCATCCTCTCTTTCATTAGGTCGTGACTTAAAAGTGTGTCACGACCGAATGGTTGCTCTTCTGCGGTCGCGACACCCTTTCTCGTTGTTAGCCATTTTGATCCCCCGGTCTCACTTTTTCACGCTATACTCAGAAAGTGGCGCGATCAAGTAGTGGTCCACCATACACATGGGCTCAACCTACCGCAACATGTTTTAACTGTTCAACTCAGTTTTATGTCGCGACATAAATTCCTGGTCGCGACCTCGATTGGTGTCTCCAACTTATATTTTTGTCGCAACCTCAAATTTCCTGGTAAAGACCTTACAAGTCCATTCAGCATTCCTTCCTGGTCGCGACAGATAATGGATGTCGTGACCAAAAATGTCTTATTTTCATGTTGCGACCTCAAAACGATGTCGCGACATGATCTTCCTTGAAGTTCCTTCTGTCTCAGTCTCAACAAGTTTTCCATTGTCGCAAATAGCCATTCAAGATAGTATGACTTTGGTCGCGACCACCCTCCGCTCGCGACCTCACCGCTATCGATCTCGTTTTCACTTCCTCGATTCTGCTAGAATTCATTTCGCTTACATTTCTCGCAAAATATAACTTGGTAAATAGTACACATATTTCTCGCGATAAAAACAAGCAATTCATTGTAAATAAAATCAGAAAATGGACTAAAAATTCAATGAGTTTTGACCACTAAACGGCAATTTAACAACTTGGTGAACTGGATTTACCAGACTAAACCAAATAATATGATCAACTTATTTTTAACATCAAGTACTAAAGACTGTGTTTACCCCAACAACTATGACCAAAAAAATTGATTTCCAATAGACTAAACCAAATAATAAGACTAACTCATTTCTAACATCACATTAAAGACTATGTTCAGTCCCTAGAAACGACGCTAAAACTTGATTATACCAAAATATAGTTTCAACCAAATTTTTGTCATCATAATACTAAAGATCAGATTCGCCTCCCCAAGAATCTGCCAAACACTTGTTAAACTGATTTATAACTGACAAAATGATTGATTCAGATACCAGAAACTGTTTCCAATCCCCAACATTTATGCCAAAAACTTGTTTAACTATGTATATAAAGGTTGTTTTATGCTGTGTATGTAATAATTTTCAATTAAAATTTGTTTTGGTCTAACCACGTAAGTGCACAAGTCATACAAGTACAAGTGGATTATAAGTAAAGATATCGTTCAAGGTGGATCACGAAAACCCAAAGATCAACTACCCCTACTACTCAAGATCCTCACTATTCAACCTCTATTTTCAAGAATAGATTTAATTTTCTAAAATAATTGGAGAAAAGAAGTGCAAAAATTCTAAAATACATAAGCTAGAGAGTTCATTAGACTGAAATAACATTGGGAATGAAATCAATGTTGTGATTATCAATTTGCAAAATTCCTAAAGAAAAATATAGTTATGGACATGAACTTTGGAATTGCCCAAGAGCAGGGTAGTGTAGCCTTGGAATGCCTCTTGATACTACACATTTCACTCTCTAGTTGGCTATATTCATAAACCAGGTCAATGGGTCTAAAAAGTTACTTGTAAGACTTGATCCTCTTTAAGATCTTACTATTTTTCTTTCACAATACTTCTTAGTCATCTCTTAGGATTGGAAATTTCTTCCTCTCATAGACAAGACAATGCAAGTCCTCTCCAACACAATTGGTACCTTAGCCATAAATTCGACTAAAATGTCCTCGCTCTTTGATTAGAATATTAGCTAACACGGGATTAAGATTATTTTACTCAACTAAGAAACTCAGCATTAAACTGAGAGATTATTAAAGGATCTTACGCCTTAAGAATACACTTCACCTAGGAGGGAACCTTGAAATCAGAGGTTAGAACTTCACTAGTGATGTATAAAAGTGATCTTTAGAATTCATTAGTTCAATGAATATCAGTACAATATACCCCTAAGTGACTGCTCTTTGCTCTTAAGTCGTCCATCCATGTGTCACTTAGGGGGAATCAGAGTACAAATACAACTCTTTTTGGGTATAGAACCTTGATATTCCGAACAGTTCATTTTCATAGAAATACCAATTAAATCATTCCAGTTTTCATTCCTAAAACAACATTAAAATACTACAAACAATAATCAAAACAACAAACTCTTCCTAGAGGGAGCTTAGCCTTCCATATCTGGATCATCAATGACAATGACTAGTTGATCAAACAAATTCATTGAAATTTTAATCAAAACTGAAATAAAACAAATTCTAGAAAAATTTCCAAATTTTTCAAGTTCAGACATAAATGAGGCTCAATTTACAATCAATCTAACTTGAAATCTCAACTCAGATCTACTACTCTAATCCTAAAAGAAGAAAAATAAATCTAGAAACAAAACTAAAATGTAAAGAAAATAAAAATTATATATAATATGACGCCCTCACTCCGACCCGATCGCTTGAGCTGATCCCAATGAGTCCTGGATGCCACTAAAATCACTCAAAATCATATCTTCAAGGGAAGCGATTACGGCAAATCAAGTGCTTCCATAAACATTTACATTTAACAAAAACTACTACAATGTAGGCATCCAAGCCTTTTCAAAATGATTTACAAAAATAGATGTTCAAGATTCAAAATTGTTTATACAAAATATCCATATAAAAAAAGAGAACACATGAAATGAGTGGCACATGTCTTATTAGCGCACCAGATTTCTTTTATGACTGACGCCTCGATCTCGGCTCCGTCTATCTATCACTATCTGTCACTTACACTGCGCATTGGTAAACAATACGCTAAGCATTTTCATGCTTAGTGGTTCTATACAAATCCATTCTCGCCTTCCAAATCTTAAATCAATTCATGCAATTTAATAATTCAGAACTTTCAATCTGATGATCAATATAAATACATTACATATACTTCATATATATATACAATAAATTATAGTTCATTGATTATCCCATAAATACATTTTCATAATCAATATTTCACAATCTCAAATCAATTCAAATATGCTCACAAATTCAATTTAGTTCTGACATTCAATTCAATTCTCAAAATCAATTCAGTCAAAATCAATTCAAGATGCTAATCAATCTTGTCACAATCACTTCAGCTATGCCAATCAATCTGGGGCTTATGCCTCAACGAATTTAACCTATGTCTTCGAGAGCACAGATATCGAGTCACTCTAAGACGGTCCTACTGGCCGCAGTCGCAGATCACACATGGTTTTATAACACAAGACGGGTCCCTTTACTGGCTGGCCGATCGGGTTATAAACAATCAAATAGTGAACACTCACGATACGGCCTGGCCACACCGACGGAGTGACACATCAATAGTCAAGAAGATCGCTTATTTGACCCTATCGGGTATACCAATCTATCCTTAATGCGAAATAAACTAACATTCATTAAGGGCGTTCAAATCCTTTTATAGCAAATATAGTACACATGTGACGTCAGAAACAGTTTATTTTCTTAATAACCATGCAATTTTTTATATGCAAATATTCTAATAATCACTTTTCAAATCAATTAAATCAATTCAATATGCTTTAGAACAACCATGCAAAAACTTGAAATGAGAATAGGATTTAGACGAACAAACATTTAAATTTTGAAACGAGGAATACGAGTAAGTAGAACAAACCCAAAGTAACATTTGCACGTTGATTCCAACTTTGGAATCTCACCGCTAGCTTTTGGCTTTTCCTCCCGTCTGGCCCCTATTCCAATTAGCTAAAGAACAATATTATTCAAGTGTACGAGTGGTTTTAATAGATTTGATTTTCAGAGATTAATATTTATTCCAATTTAAAATTCTATATGTATGGATTCTCACTACTGGGCTTTCCATAGAGCGCAAGAACACTCGAATCGAGTTCGGACGTTCGAGGTCATACACAAGCCAAATTTCGAATCGACGAGCAGACCTGGAACTGACGAGCTTCGTATACCACCTCGGTCATACATCTCTATACTCCTCAGGATTACACGTACTTCGACTCAATGGGCTTTCCATAGAGTCCAAGCAACACCCAACCTGAGTTCAAACTAAGGAGATATGACCTCCGTTGGAGGTCGCGCGAGTCAACTTCTTTGACGAGCCGACTCGACCGACGAGCCGCACTGAAGTGACGAGCCCATTCAAATACCCTGTCTGACATCCAAAATCCTCTTCAGGCATATCAATATATTCTCGACTCCACGGGCTTTCCATGTAGTCCAAGAACACCCAAATCGTGAGTTCAAACGAAGGAGATATGACTCCTCCAAGTCGGGAGGTCATGTGAGTCAACTTTGACGGTCGACCAACCAACGAGCACCGCTTCGACGAAAGCACCGCTGATCCACCATCGCTGGATCTACCAATCGCTTGGACGGTAATTACCGCGGATTCAACACCACCGCCGAGATCTAATTCACCGCTGATCTAATTAGATCGCTTCGGTTTAATAATCGCTTCGATTTCACCACCGCTTGACGACACCGCTTTTGACGACCATGGTTTGACGACTCTCGCTTGATCGTAATCTTTCACGCTTGACTACACCGCTTGGATCACCTCACTCGCTTGATTCATTAATCGCTTGATCTACCAATGCTTGACCTAATTTCTGGCTTGACGACCGTTTTGATCAATTAACGACCCATTTGACTGGTCGCAGTAAAAGACCATAACTCGGGTTCCATAAGTCCGAACTAAGAAATTCAAAGTCAACACTGTCTATCGATGTGGCTACAATTTCACGTAAGAACCATCGCTAAATCCCCTTCACTTCGCACCCAAAATCAGCGCTCTAAGTTCGGCTAGCTGAGCACTACCACAATGTGGCAAATTTTCCCATGGTTTAAAATGTAAACTAAACTTTCCCCTTGCATACGATAACTACCCAGCAACAATCCCAGTATAGGTTAATAAAGTAGATAAAGACCTACCTCACTGAGTTTGTCGTAAAGTCCCTGGTCTTGGCCTCTACTTGTAGCCTGTCATCAGAAGGGACTTCCTTCGTGTTTCACGAGACCTATGGTCTCATCGGTTTAAAATCTAGAGAGAAGTGAGCTCTCTCTCTCTAACTTTCCCCTTTTCTATTTTTCTTTTCTTATGGATCACTCTAATCGTATTTTTTTAAAAAGGAGGAAGCTTTCCTCCCTCTTTCCTACATACATGTCATTTCTTGATTTTTTTTTTCCTTTTACTCATTTATTTCTCCTAATATCACTTAGACATATAAACTTATTTACAATCGAATCTTTGGGTCCCTATTTTACATTTCTATATTTTCTCTTTTCACTCGGGGTTCATTTCCCTGGATTCAACAATCATCTAATCAAATATAAAAATTTCCCGTAAAAATCACCCAAGTCGGGGCTCCCTTTATACCGTGAATATACTAAAATTTTATTATAAAAATTTTAGCTATTTTGGGGCGTTACAACTCTCCCCACTTAATAAAATTTCGTCCTCGAATTACCTTAGTCAAACAGCTATGACATCGTCGCCGCATCGTTTCCTCACTTTCCCAAGTGGCTTCTTCGGGCCTTATGGTTTCTCCACAAAGACTCGACCAATGCACTTCTTCTTATTCCGTAATTCCTTTCACTTTAATGAGCCAAAATCTTTATCGGCTCTCTTCATACGCAACTGGGCTCAGCCAATTGTTCCGAAGAGACTACATGTGACGGGTCTGATCGATACCTCCGTAGCATGGACACGTGAAACACATCATGGATCTTTTCCAAGTCCGGAGGTAATGTCAATCTGTATGCCACTAGACCCACTTTCTCAATCACTTCATAGGGGCCAATAAATCTAGGGCTCAACTTGCCCTTTTTTCCAAATCTCATCACCTTCTTCCAAGGCGACACTTTCAAAACACTTTTTCGCCGATCTCATCGACATCTTTCTTTCATGTCTGCATATGATTTCGTCTCATCTACACCTTCAATCTTTCTTATCATTTCACTTTTTCTTCGCCTCCCGTGATCAAGTCTCAAAGCCAATTACTTTCTTTCACTAATTCCGTCCAACACAACGGTGTTCTACTTTTCTCCCCATAAAGCCTCATATAAGCCATTCCAATACTTGATTGAAACCGTTGTACACAAATTCAACTCAAAGCAAATGTGTCGATCCCAACTACCCTCAAGGTCGATCACAATAACTCCTTAACATATCTTCCGTAACTGGATCACTCTCTCGATTGTCCATCCGTTTCAGGTGGGAACGCTGCATCGGGAATTCAGTCGCGCGTCTGGGTCTTCTTGCAATTTTCCCCAAAAGGGCAAACCCTTTGATCTCTGGCCCCGAAATGTTGATATAGAATCCCATGTAATCGAACTACTTGATATGCGCCGCTTAGCTTGTCAAGTGAATAACCGCTCACCGGTAAGAAGTGAGCTGACTTTGGCCAATCGGCCTATCACGACCCAACCGAAGTCATGTCTTCCCCGTCAATGGTAACCCAACCACAAAATCCATGGTGATTCTGGCCCCATTTCCACTCCTAAGATTCTAATAGCTGCAATAACTCCGAAGGAACTGATGTTCGGGCTCTTACTTTCGACACACCAAACACTCGTTACATATTCTCGACACATCTCTTTTCATCCCTGACCACCGTATCGACATTTTTAAATCTCGATACATCTTTGTGCTGTCTGATGATACATGATCCCACTACATGCCTCCCTCTAAGAGGATTTCCTCAATCATTACACGGTACACAAACCCGATCTTTATAATATATTAAACTCCATCTGCTCACCTGTGGAACTCGCTTCTTTACCATCTCCAATCTGATTATCAGGCAAAATTTTCATCTTCTTTGTGCCTCTAGCACTAGATTCAACAAACTCCTGGCCTCGCTTATCAACTCGCACTACAAGCATTCATCACATGTGAATGACAAATGGGCATTCAACGCTCAAAGCTGCCTCAGACGACTCTCTCTACTCAAAGCGGTCGGCCACTACATCACCTTCCGATTTCAATCAATCACGCAAATTACAATCTTTATCGCTCCATCCATCTCCGTTGTCTCGTTGCTTCTCGCCGCTAGGCAAATACTTAAGACTCTGAGGATCGTTGTAGATGAAACACTCTCTCCATACAAATAATGTCTCCAAATTTTCAACAAGAAATACAATTGCGCTAATTCCAAATCATGCGTGGGGTAGTTCCTTTCATGCGGCTTCAACTGTCTTGAAGCATAGGCTACCACTTTACCCTCTTGCATTAGGACACATCCAAGTCCATTTAGCGACGCATCACTAAAAATCACATATTCTCTACCGCCGGCCGATTGAAGAACCTAGCCTCTGCTAAGAATGCTTTCAACTTATCGAAACTTCTTGACATTTTTCACTCCATTCATACTTACATTTTTCCGGAGCAATCTGCCATCTGGGGTCAGCAGCCATAGAAAACCCTTAACGAATCTTCAGTATCCCGCTAGTCCCGTGAAACTACGTGACTTCTCAGAACATTTCTAGTGGCTTCCATTCAACAACCACTTCTATTTTCTCTTCTGATCTACTGATTCCTTCTTTCGATACTATATGCCCAAGAAAGGACACTTCATTCTTCCAAAACTCACACTTGCTCAGTTTTGCATACAACTGCTCTTTTCTCAAAGTCTCTAACACTACTCTAAGGTGTGTGTCATGACTATCCTGATCTTTTGAATACACAAGAATGTCGTCTATGAACACTACGACAAACTGATCCACATACGGTCGAAAAACACGACCATTGGTCCATGAACGCCGAGCATTTGTCAATCCAAAACGGCATTACTGGGGAATTATACGTCCATATCGCCTAAACGCCTGCCTATGCACATCGACATCTTTAATTCTCAATCGATGTGGTACCTGACGCAAGTCAATCTTTGAAAAGATACTCAGATCTTTAATCGGGTCAAACAAATCATCAATTCTCGGGTAATCTGATACTTATTCTTATCGTTAACTTGTTCGCTTGTTAATCAATACATAGCCAAGTGTACCATCTTTCTTTTAACAAAAAGCACCTAGAGCTCCCCATGGTGATACACTTGGTCTAATAAACTTTTTCTAAAGAGGGGTTCAGAATCAGAATTTCAATTCCTTTAGCTCTAAAGGAGCCATTCTCAGACGGCAGTAATGGATGCCAAGGTGGCACCCGTACAACGCCACTACAAACTCAATCTCCCTATGTGGGGGCAATCCTGGTAACTCTTCCGGAAACACATCCTAAAGTCGCAATGCAGGGACGATACACCAGGGCCTTGGCCTTCACCATATCAATCACATAAGCCAAGCAGTCACATCCTTTCCGTACTCATTGTTCTGAAGAAGGGCGCAGATATCACATTAGTTGCTAGATGATTGACCTCAATCGACGGCTAAGTTACTTCATCTTCATTCTATGTCTTTAAGGTTACTCTTTTCATTCTACAATCGACTATCGTTGATGCCTGACAACCAACCCATCCCCAATATCACATCAAACTCCCACGATAACTCAATCAAATCTCCCAAAATTCATACTCGTGATTTTGACGGATAATCTCTATAGACTCGCTCAATAACACCCGCGGCTGCCGGGTTAGTCACCAAGATGTCATACTCGCCTACCCCTAATCACCGGTTGGGTATGTCGTTATTATTACGTATGAATGAGTCGATCCCTCGGATCTATCAATGCATGCATAATAGTATCAAAGATAGTAAAATTACCGACCATCACATCCGGGAGCGCTTCAGATCTCCACCGCTTTCATTGCATATGTCGAATGGAGCATGACCATCTTGCCTACCCAAAGTTCAGGTCCCTTATCTCGAATACTCCTGGATGCAACACTCTTATCGCTTTTGTAACACTAAAGTTGTACCCCAAATTGCAGGGCCGTGAAACGAACGAGCTCTAGACAATCTCGTCATGCTCTTGATCCACAAATCAAACAAGCACCCTAGTGTCTCCAACATTCTCCTTTTATGATTTCTCCCACAACGGGGCAATTCACGTGAGCAACTGGTCTCTGTAAGGACCTCCCTGTACTGGCACCGATGGTGCTGGTAGAGGTATTCCTACTCCCAGAATTGCGGTTATAGGCTGATTGGAACCTCGTGGTCCCCTTAATTTCTTCCTTGTCAAGGCGAGCTGGATCGACTTGGATTTTCTTTCCCCGTCTTTTATCCTTTCTCTCTTTTCCTTTCTTTACTCTTTCCATTATCCAATGCACATGTCACAATTTCGGGAGAAATCATGGCAAAATGTCAGGATACGGGCTCGAATATGGTCATTAAGGCTCGCCTTCAAACCTACTAAGACTTTTTCTTCCTCACTCACAAAGCATCCTCGTGAGTACTGTTCAACCATGTGAATTCTCTGATATCTCAACCACACTCATCCTGCCTTTGCTTCTCGTATTACGAAACTCTAGTCTCATGTTGTTTAGATAAATGCGACCCACATAATGCTTCTTGAACTCATCCAAGAAGAACTCCCATGTCACTCTCTCTGATGGTGCGGTCCTGGTCACGGAAACCCACCACTGATAAGCCTCATCCTCGAAGTGCAATGGAGGCTCTGACATTCCAACTTCTCTTCAACTGTGCAATGCATTTGCACAAGCATTCGCTCAGTCCTCTCGAGCCAATTTTCTGCCATAGAAGCGCTCATCCTCTTCTTCCCCATAAAATCTACATGCCCGCACTCGCCATTCTCTCTGTACCTACTGATCGCTCGAGCAATTCCTGCGCCTGGTTGCCCTATTTTGGTAATGCCTGAACTAGTCTGAGGATACCCATAGTACCTCCCGCCACTTGCTCGCTCATTCATCAGGGGTACGGGATGCTTGCCCACCTTCCACACTAGCAGACTGCTGCGAGTCCCCCGTCATCCTCGACCAGTGGGAAGCCGAATCGTCCATGCTTATCCTATTAAGACCAGTAAGATCCGCGTCATAGTCATGTCATCCTTTATATGCAAATGAAATGCATGTTAAACACAATTTCAAGATCATTTACAAACAATTTCAAAATCATTCGGCAACCGCCTAAACCTAGGCTCGACACCAATAAATTCAGGACGCCCTTACCCGACCGACCATTGGCGATCCGAACCGAGTCCGGGGATGCCACTAAAATCACTCAAAATCACTAAAATCATATCTTGCGGAAGGACATTTAAATTAAGTAAGCCCATAAACATTTACATTTAACAAAATCCATTTCATAATTTAGAGATCCAAGCCTTTTCAAAAATGATTTACAAAAATATGTTCGCATTCAAATTGTTTATACAAAATATCCATATAAAGTGAGAACACATGAAACGAAAGGGCACATGTTCTGAGCATTACCCGAGATTTCCTTTCTTATGACTCGACGCTCCTCGATCTTTGTCCGCTATCGATCACTATCTATCACGCACTCGCAGATTGGTAACAATACGCTAAGCATTTTCTATGCTTAGTGGTTCTATACAAATCCATTCCTCGCCCAATTTTAAATCAATTCATGCAATTTAATAATCTTAACTTCTCTAATCTGATGATCAATATAAATACATTACATATACTTTGTTATATATATACAATAAATTATATTCATCGATTATCCCATAAATACATTTTCATAATCAATATTTCACAATTCAAATCAATTCAAATATGCTCACAAATTCAATTTAGTTCTCGACATTCAATTCCACCTCGAAAATCAATTCCGCCTCCAAAATCACCCGCTATGCCAATCAATCTCAGGCTCATTAATCACTTCGCTTATGCCAATCAATTCAAGAGGTTCTTAACGGAATTTAACCTATGTCTTCGATATATTGGGATAATCAGAGTCACCTAAGATCGTCCTACTGGTCACAGTCAGATCACATGGTTTTATAACACAAGACGGTCCCACTGGCCGCCGACCGGGTTATAAACAATCAAATAAAATTAACACTACTGATACTACCTCCGCGCTGCTGATCTGAGGACACATCAATAGTTCGCAGATCGCTTATTCGAATTTAGTCCAGATACCAATCTATCCCACGCGAAATAAACGCTAACATCATTATGCCGCTCAAATCCTTTATAGCAAAATATAGTACAATATGTACGCTTGTATAAACAGTTTATTTTCAATAATCGCAATTTTTATATGCAAACATTTCACAATCACTTTTCTCAAATCAATTAAATCAATTCAATATGCTTTTAGAACAACCATGCAAAACTTGAAATGAGAATAGGATTTAGACGAACAAACATTTCAAATTTTGAAACGAGGAATATGAGTAAGTAGAACAAACCCAAAAATATTTGCACTTTGATTCCAATCCTTGGAATCTCAATCACAGTTTGGCTTTTCCTCCTCACAATCCCTATTCTGTGGTCCACAAAGAACAATATTATCTCGGGCGTACGAGGGTTTTGGTTAGGATTGATTTTCAAAGATTGGGCCAGAGTTCCAATTTAAACATTCTATATGTAGATGGATTCTTGACCTAATGGGCTTTCCATAGAGTGCAAGAACATCAACGGAGTTCGACGTAGGAGTTAGACCTTCCGGGGTCGGGAGGTCATACACAGCCAAACTCGAATCCACGAGCAGACCTCGAACTGACGAGCTCGTCTACCACACTCGGTCATCATACATCTTCTATACTCTCAGGAATATTAATGTATTCTTGACTCCAATGGGCTTTCCATAGAGTCCAAGAACACCCAAATCGGAGTTCAAACGGTATGGAGATATGACTCCGGGTCGAGGTCATGCGAGTCAACTTTGACGAGTCGACCGGATCGACGAGCTGCACTGAAGTGAGAGCTCATTCAAATACCTCGGTCTGACATCTAAAAATCCTCTTCAGGCATATCAATGCATTCTTGACTCCATGGCTTTCCATAGAGTCCAAGAACACCAAATCGGGAAGTTCAAACGGCGAGATATGACCTTCCTCGGGCCGAGGTCATGACAGTCAACTTTGACGAGCTGACTCGAATCGACGAGCACCGCTTGACGAAAGACCGCTTGATTCGACCACCGCCGGACGGCACTACCGGCCGACGACCACCGCTTGACGACCACCGTTGGACGACCACCGCTTGACTAATTAACGCTGGACGGCATAATCGCTTGATCACCACCGCTTGATCTAATAATCGTCGACGACCACCGCTCGATTCCACCAACGCTTGACGACACTCGCTTGAGACTAACGGGCTGGCTCTGACACCCACCCCGCCTGACGGCACCAATCGCTTGACTACACCTATTTGACGCACCACCGCTTGACGACCACCGCTTAACCACACCGCTTGACGCACCACTGCTTGACTCACCTCGGCTTGACGACCCGGTTTTGAATTTTACCACCACCCATCGGATCGGTTCGTATAAAAAGACCATAACTTGGTCTATAGAAGTCCGAATTAAGAAATTCAAAAGCCTAACATCAATTTCATTGATGTGGCTACAATTTCACAGAAGGACTTACTGCCAAATCCCCTTCACTTCGTACCCAAAAATCAGCTCTAAGGTTCGGCTAGCTGAGCACTACCACAATGTGGCAGCTTCCCATGGTTTAAAATGCAACCAAACTTTCCCCTGCAATATAACTACCCAACAATCCTAAGGTAGAAGAAGACCAAGTAGGAGAAGACTGCACCTCATGGAGTTTGTCGAAGTCCCCTGTCTTGGCCTCTACTTGTAGCTCTCATTACTAGGAAGGACTTCCCTTCAGCTTCGGGCCGGACTGGTCTCGATCGTTTGAAAATCTAGAGAGTAGCGGAGCCTCTAACTTTCCTTTTCTATTTTTTTCTTATGGATCACTTAATCGTATTTTTTAAAAAGGAGGAAGCTTCCTCCCTCTTTCCACATGCCATGTCATTTCCTTGATTTTTTTCCTTTACTCATTTATTTCTCCTAATATCACTTTCCTTAGACATATAAACTTATTTACAATTGACCCTCGGGTCCCCATTTTACAATTTCTATATTTTCTTTTCACTGTCTATTTCCGGATTCAACAATCATCTAATCAATATAAAAAAATTTTTAAAATACCCAAGTTGGTCTTTTATACTGCATCATACTAAAATTTTATTATAAAAATTTTAGGCTATTTCGGGCG
This sequence comes from Tetrastigma voinierianum, assembly GCA_016808115.1. Lineage (NCBI taxonomy): Eukaryota > Viridiplantae > Streptophyta > Magnoliopsida > Vitales > Vitaceae > Tetrastigma > Tetrastigma voinierianum. Next base: position 43,957 of record JAEQBH010002923.1, on the reverse strand, counting down.
TTACATAACAAAGATTCATTTTCCAAAAGCACAACACTGATGAAAGCTATTGAAAGTCGTTGCACCTCCCAAGGAGTTCTACTATGTATTCGTGACTTGGGCCCTAAAATGAGAGGAATATCACGCCTTCGATGTTTCCAAAAATTCTTCCTAGTGCCGATGTCGTGGGTAATGTCGCGGGTGATGTCGTGACATCAAGCTACTATAAATATGGTGATGTCACGGCATTGGAAAGTCTCAAGGTAATTTTGAATTTTGAATGACTAGTCAATGTCGTGATGTCGCCGACACTGGAAGCTTACTATGTCGCTGATCAAATTTGCGGTCGCTGGTTACTGCTCTGCTAATATTATCGAACTTTGATATATCGCGAAATATTGCCGTCTGATGTCGCGACATTAATGCGGATTCGCTTTCTTTCTCTTCATAGCCGATGTCGTGACATTGCTAACCCGATGTCGCAACATTGAGTTGATGTTCTGAGTCTTAATGTCAACGTCATGACATTGAATGTCTAATGTCATGACATTGAATGTCTAATGTCACAACATTGAAAGTCCGCACGTTTCAACTTCGTCGCTTCAGACCGAGCGTCATAATTTCAGTCGCGGATGTCGCAACATCGCGCAAATCGCGAGTACTTCGCCATGCCTTTCCAACGCCCACCCACACGTCGCGACGTCACAATATCCCATATCGCTTGGATTGTCGAAGTTCCGGCGGTTATGATGTCGCGACGATGTCATGTACGATGTCGCAACATCAACCGCGCTCAAATAATGTCGTTGGATATGATGTCGCCATATCAATTCGCGATGTTGCGCATTGCAATGTGAGAGCCTGTTGAGGCCTTTTTTTGGCGTCACAACATTGCCGCTTCTCGTGATGCAAAAATTTGAGTGCGCGTTGATGCTACTCTTTTTTTTCACATACTCCTCGTGGCAGGCTATGCCATGTTTTGATGTCACGACATCGCATTTTGATGTCATCAGATCGCCTTTCTATCAGAGTTCAAAGGTGATGTCACGCGATGTGGTGGCGATGTCAGACATTGCAATTCTAAGAACTTTAATGCTTATGCCTTTTCTCATGTCGGTATGATGTCGCGGGCGATGTCGCGACATTGCAACTTAAGAACTTCAATTCTTATGCCTTTTCTGATTTCGCGACGATGTCGTGGCAATGTCGCGACATTGGTATTTCTTTGTTCTACCTACTTTAGTCGATGTCGCAATATTGGAACTCCAATGTCGCGACATTAAAGTAAATGTCATGACACTCTCCACACAATGTCGCGACATTGATCATCCGATGTCGTGACATTCTTCAATCAATGTCGATATCGCGTTTGCGGTACAAACTCTCAAATTTCGCTTTCGTGCTTGTTTCTCGTCTTTCCTTAATTTTCTGCAAAACATAAATTTTGGTGAAGACTCCATAATTTTACATTAAATTAAACTTGTAGGCCTTAAATATGCATGAATAATGGGCTTAAAAATAGATGAGTTTTAGACTCGTCGGTTTCTATCATCAACTTTCAAGATGAAAGATCTTAGAGAAGTTGATACCATCTTTGGTATCAAAGTAAAGAGAAATTAGTGGGGGTTTTGCTTTGAACCAAACTCACCATATTGAAAGTAGTATAAATAATTGATCTAAGATGGAATCATTATAATCTCATTTGTGAGATCAAGTGGAAATCATGGATTCTTTTAGTAAATCTCTTACAAGAGTTTTAGTGCGACAACATCTCGAGGGATGAAACTAAAAATCCTTAAATAAAATTCACCAAAGAAAGTAACCCATCTTAATACTAGGAAATGTGTAGTCTTGAGTTCAATGGGTAAAAACAAGTCATTGATAAGTGAATTGTGGCAACATTAGCAAGTTCCATCTGTGATGTATAATGTTGGTTATTACTGTTAAAGGGTTAAAACATAAAGTTTTAATGAAATCCAATCTATGTGTCTTAAAGGTAACAAGGATTGTAACACCCCAAATTATGCCCTAATAGTTATTACAATTTAGAGGTATAATAAAGTAAAATTCAGATTTTTCGAGAAATTTAAGCTACAAATGCGAAAAAGGATATAATCGATTTTTAAAGAAGTAAAGGTGATAATGGCAAATGTCAAATTAGGACTTATGAGTCATTAAGCTAAAAGATTATGTGTTATTATAGAATTTGAATAAGTTGACTTGCAAATTAATGAGAATTGGATGACTAAAATGCAAGGGCCAAATTATGAGTTAACAGAGGTAAAGCCAAACATGGCCTTATAACAAAAGGGATAAGACCAAACATGGTCTTCTAGAATATGGAGAAGTTCTCCAAATTTGGCTCAAAGAGAGAGCTAGGTCTACGGTTTTGGGAGGAAACCAAATTTGGTTTCTTTTTCTCTCCATCTTTTGAGTTCTATTTTATCAAGTACAGGAAATGAATTGAAAATTGAAGAAAAGGTTCTTGGCTTGTCATTTCCTGCTACCAGTTAGGAAAACCCCTAACTCTCCACATCTTTGATTTTTGGTTGGTTTGAGGTTGTTTTGATGGTATTTTGGGTTGTTTTGGAAGTGTTTATGGTTAAAGACCAAGAATTGTGAAAAGAGATGCATAGGTTTTAAAGGATTTGCTGTCAAAAGTTTTCCTAAAACTCCTATTTTTGTTTTGGCAATAATTTGGCCTACAGATCTCTAAATTGGATGGTTCCAATTGGAGATGATGCGTAAGACTAATGACTGAAAATGTCTAGAAGAAATAGAGACCTATATCAGTCCAGAAAGAGCAGTAATTTTGGTATCTCAGAGATGGACCAAAACAAAGTTGAAAATAGGAAAATTTCTAGGTTGTGTCTGTTTTTGTTTCGGCCATAACATGGCCTATGGACCTTGAAATTGGATGATTCCAATTTGAGGAGAATCCTAAGTCTCTTATCTGCAAATGTTTTGAAGACCTCAAGGTCTGATTATTGGCATAAGACCCCTGAATTTAGGTCCAAAGTTCAATCCCTAGCTCTGGGTCCAAATGCAATTAGGACGTAGTCTTGATGTTTGTGTTATATCTTGAGTTTGGTGATCCAAATGAGTGATTTTAATTTTTGGGTAAACTATATCTCTTGAAGAATAACTTCCATGAAGGAAGTGGTATCTGATTTGTGACCTACTGTACCTAGAAATTCATCAAAGTGATTTGCTTTACCAATTAAGGTTCGTCCAAACCATCCTCGAGTGTTTGAGTCATATCTTGGGATAGGTTGATTCAAATGCAGTTATTCAAATTTTTAGGTAAACTAGAAATCTAGGAGAACAACTTTTATGAAAGAAGTATAGCCAAATTTAGTCCCCATTGTTACCAAAAATTCGTCAAAGTAAGGGAACAATTCTGTCCCTAAAACCTATCTGAGAATAGTCCCTGAACTAGAGTAATTCTGGTTGTTTAAATCATAACTTGAGTTATACTGATCCAAATGAGGTTATTCAAATTTCTGTACAAACTAGACATCTGGGAGAACAACTTTCATGAAGAAAGTATGGTCAAATTATGTCTCTATCGTCTTGGTAAAGTTTTTTCAACATAGGACACAATTCTATATTATGTTCCTAGAACTCGTCCAAGAGCGCCTGAAATGCTTAGGCTTCATAATTCTCCTAAGTTAAAAGTCCAAATGAAAGTGATTTTTGAACCATAGGAATCTAAAGACATAGGGGTATATTGAGTTAGAAGATAACTTTGTCTAATAATCCCGTTTATAGGGTCAAAATTGTAGTCGAAAATGGACTTGGGAGCTGCCTCGAATTGTTCAGCACTGGTTATGGAAATCGAAATCAGATAAAGGCTATATATAAATTTATTGTTGAAGAAAATAATGCATCATAGTAAGATGATCAAGTGATAACATGTATTACGAAGCTAAAGCAGACATATTTATATTTTGTTATATGAAAAAGTGCAAAGTACAATTAAATGTTTATAAGATATTATTTGATAATGAATATTCCCATAGGTATACATGATATCAATAGTTATTCATGTATATGAGATATGCTTTTACGACATTTAAATATCATAAGAAAACATAATAAAATTCGACTGGCTCCCGCTATAACCAGAATGGATAGATAGTACGTTTTTATAGAGATAAATAATGTTGCAAAGAAATGCTTACAAACATATGGGCCTCTGCTTGGTCGATAACATGGATCTCATTTGATCATTACGCTGGCCCCGCTTGGGTCATACGACATGCATGCTTTATAAATCACTGCCTCATATAACGACAAGCATCTTCTAGTACATATAGCTCCCATTCCATGATTCACTTCTTTGGAATATGCAGCCATGACATGAGATGAGATGAAAATTTTGTAATATTTATAAAAGGCATAAAACATGGAAATTACATAAAATAAAAAATGAAATGAAATTATAAATGACATGATATAAGAAAGGAAGCATAACTCATAAGGCTAAAGATTAATGAATGTCATGAATATATGTGATTTATTTTACATGTATACTGTAATTGAGGACCATTGCAAGTGGTCATATATGTTATTGGTTTTCCACAAGGTTTATGTTTGTGCACGGTGTTTCATCTCGTAGTAAGACTGGTTATGCCGTCAGAGACATCCCACATTCAAGCAGAGCCAACATAGCATTAGGAGTCCACCATATGTGAAAATAACACATCCCACATTGTTTTGGAATAGAAAATGTAAAATGTAATATTTTGTTATGAAGATATCTGTAAGAAGACAAGTTTGTCAAAGACTCCAAGTATACTTGTATCGACATTTTAAATACCACCATAGTGGTTGTTTTATATGTTATGATATATAGTCAAGAATTTTATAATTCTCGCTTCTTGAAACAAGTTGATGTCATTCAGAATTCATGCTTAAAATGAGCCTACTAACAGTCAAAAAATCAGTTAAGAAGTCTCAGCTTCAGGTGGCTGCTCCTCACCAAGCATTGGCTTAGGGGATGTGCTACAAGGATATTGGAAGAATTTCATCTATGTAAACTTAGGGGTGGTGTCTCTATCATGAGCTGAAGTTTTTCTTCAAGAAAGTTCATGAATTGATTGAGCAAATGGCCATAAAAGTGGTAAGTAAGAAAAAAAAATGGACACTTGTGTAGTTAGTGGAAGTGTGTGTTGTTATCGATTTTGTTACAAGGTATAACTGGTTCAACGCTACAAGCAACCTAAGATTTCAACGGATCTTTGTAACAATTATACTAAGATAAAATTCAAATTAAAAGATATTTTATTTTATGCATTTTCACTGTTGTGGTTACAAAAGGTTGATTTTATTTTTAATCAAAAGGGAAATTGTTATATATTTTCATATATTGTTGGTTAAAAATAAGTGTAAGAAGAGTTATACTTTTTATAATATTATAAGTATAAGAAAAGTTACATTTTTAAGAATATAATATATAAAAGGAGTTACACATTCAATGGTGAAATAAGTTTGTGACATACCTTGAAAATCAATCATGTTTAATGATTGGATTAAACATATGAATAATGAGTTGAAATGTTACAAAACATTATCCGGTTGAAAAAGATAATAAGTTTGTAACATTTTGGAGTAAATCATGTTTAATATGTACATTAAACATATTAATAAGGTATTGAATTGTTACAAAACTTACGAAATTGAGGAAGATCAAAAATTGTAACATTTGAGATTAAATATATATTTAATATGTAAATTAAACATACATTTATGTTATAGGATATTACAATCTCGGTTAATGAAAACAAAACGGTCTTCTTCTCTTTGTAATCACATAGTTTAATCTAAAGAGTGACTTTTTTCTTTTAAAATCTTATGTAGACAAATGAAAATGCTTGATTAATCTCAAGACTGTTTTCATCTTACTTCCCCGGGGAAATAGAATCTTTGAAACTTTTAAGTCTTCTTATTTTCTTCATCTTCTTCTTATTTCTTTTCAAAGATATGGTAGGTGCTTCTCAGTCTCTCTTTTTGTAAGATCAAAGAGTTTATTATTTCCACAGTATGATCAGATCACATCCACTTTTCGAAACGCAACAAATGGTTAGACCTTCAGAATCAAGCCAGAACTGCCTCATGGAATGCTCGCTTAAGAGAGCTAGCAAGACACCGCCATTTTCAAGAAGCTCAACTTTACTGCCAGATGCTTGCCTCTGAGACTCTCCCAATGCATTCACCTTCCTTTCGCATTCAAATCATGCGCCTCCATACCGCAGCCTCGCCGGCACCCAACTCCATGGTCATTGCAATCAAGACTGGGTGCGCGAGCTCGAACCTTTCGTACAGACTTCTTTAATTCCATGTATTGTAAGTGCCTCGATCGTTGACAGTGCACGTAAATTGTTCGATGAAAATCCTCACTCGAGAAGCCTGACTGTTTGTCACAATGCTTTGATTGCTGGGTATTCGTTGAACTCCCGATTCTCCGATGCTGTTTTGTTGTTTCGGAAAATGAGGAAGGAGGGTGTATCGGTTAATGCGGTGACGATGTTGGGCTTGATTCCGGAGATACCGGTCCCATCTTATCAGCCTTGGGACGTGTCTCCATGGTTGTGGCGGAGGCTGGGGTTGGACGGTGATTTGTCAGTTGGGAATGGTTTACAACAATGTATGTCCGATGTGGGTCTGTTGATTTTGGGAGGAAATTCTTTGATGGAATGCCCGAAAGGGTTTGATTACTTGGAATGCCATGATATCTGATATGCTCAAATGGACTTGCAGGGCAGGTTTTGACCTTTATCGGAAGATGGAGTTTATGAGCAATCAGACCCGGCTACACTAGTCAGTGTTCTATCATCTTGTGCTCATCTTGGTGCTCACACTGTTGGCAGGGAGGTAGAACAGCGGATAATATTAAGCGGCTTTCGTCTCAATCCCTTCTTGAAAAATGCTTTGATTAATATGTATGCTAGGTGTGGTAACTTGGTGAAGGCTCGTGCTATTTTTGATTTTGATTTTGGCGAGAAAAACATAATTTCATGGACAGCAATCATAGGTGGATATGGAATGCATGGGGAAGGTGAAGCAGCCAGCAACTCTTTTACGAAATGATAAGTTGCTGGAGAAAGGCCGGATGGAGTAGCTAGGAGGTTCTATCCGCTTGTAGTAGCCATGCCGGATTTGACTGAGAAGGGCTTGCATTATTTTACTGCCATGGAGAGGGATTACGGATTGCAGCCAGGTCCAGAGCATTACTCTTGTGTTGTGGATCTTTTAGGCAGGGCAGGACGACTTGAGGAAGCTCGGAAACTCATTGGATCGATGACAGTTGAACCTGATGGTGCAGTGTGGGGTCTCTTTGGGTGCCTGTAAGATCCACAGAAATGAGAGCCAGCCGAGTTAGCTTTTGAAAGGTCATTGAACTTGAACTCACAAATATTATTGGTGTGTTGTTATCAAATATATACTCTTGATGCAGAAAATATGGAGGGGGTGATGAGGGTTAGATTAATGATGAGATCGGAAGCTCAAAAAGGAGCCAGGTTATAGCTATGTTGAATAATTAAGGAGGATTCAAATTTCTGGTTGGGGATAGAACCCATCCACAGGCACAGGAGTTATACCGAACGCTGGCTGTGTTGGACGATATCATCAACAGGAGGCGTAATGATAAAGATCAAGAGAGAAGAAATGAAGAGCTTATGACTGGTATTGGAGTGCATAGCGAAAAGTTAGGCAATTGTGAATGGACTCATAAACACTATACCAGGGACAGAGATAACTGTGATAAAGAACCTGAGAGTATGTGAGATTGTCACTTATTTCTAAAGTTGGTCAGTGAGATTGTGGACAGGCAGCTTGTTGTTAGGGATGCTACTCGTTTTCACCATTTTAAGAATGGAGCTTGTTCTTGCAAAGACTATTGGTAAAGCCCCCATCTTCAAAGCTTTTGAAAGTTGATAAGCAACATAATCTGCGATCGATTGATGATCACCAATGTCAGAAAGCATGGCACTCGCACCAGAGAACTAGAGGGGCAAGGAATGTTGCAAGATTTTGAAAAGATGACGGCATGAGATGTGTAAGATCAAATTTAGTTTACGATGAAGAGAAGGAAACTGATCTGTCTCTTGCATAAGAATTACATAAATCCACCTTATGATCTCAAACCCCCTTTGCTATTTTGGGGTGCCTTTCTTGGGAGGTATGGAGAAAGAATAGATGGATTAGTTCGAGTTCGAGCTCTGGTAGCGGCAGGTTTAGTACAAGAAAAACTTGGAGAACTGATGTCCTGTTAGTACAAGAAAAACTTGGAGAACTGATGGAGGACAAAGCCCAGAAAAAAAAAAGATAAGTTGATCAGCCTGGGAATGATTGAAGAACTTGAAGATCACTGGGATCATTTTAGAGCTCCCAGTCCTCACTTTGAATTATCTCTGGGTGTATCAATTCGGATTCTATGGTACCTCCAACAGCTCGTCATGTATCAGTTCATAATGAAGACAACACCATCCCAAACACCAACAGTTTCCTGCATTCACTGTTTGTTTCTGCCGAGGATGGCCTTTTCCCTTTTCCCTTTTCCTCGAGACTCTTTCTGGAACGATGGTATAGATTTTCAACTACCGGCTTCAGGGTATGGAGTAACATGAATTTAGAGAACCTAAAAAAGTTTAGATCGTTATTCCACAAAAATTTGGGCCCAGGGGATGAGCCTATATGTTAGACAATCCAAAGTAAGGTGGCATTTGTTTTTTACATTTTTTATGACTTATTATTGAAATTTCTAAAAAATATTCTGAATATAAAAAGTTAAAATATTTAGTGGCGTTTGTTGTTTTTACTTAATGTTAAATATAAAAATTTCGCCTTAATGCTTAAATAAGACTTACGCTGCTTGGTTTTTTAATGGGGCCAGAATAGTATTGTTACCACCTCCTTTTAGACAGGGCGGTGTTTTTTTTTTTGGAAGATGATTTTTTCGCTTTTTTCTATTCATAATTTTTTAAATTTCAAAGCAGAATAAATTTACTTAAAAGTTAAAAGAAATAGTTGGATCACTAAAGCCATTTTAAATTTTCAACAAAAACCAAAAACAAACGCCATCTTTGGCTTTTTTCTCTCAATAGAAAAAGGTAAAAATCAATTTTCCAAAATAGGAAAACACGTTCTCGCTTCAACAATGGCGAAAACTAAAGAACACTCACTATCCAACGTTAAAAACAAACAATTTAATACTTAATACTATGAAAGACTATTTGAAGATTGCTGAAAAAAAGTTATATTTAGTGATTAAGTAAAAACAAATGCCACGGTTTGATTCTTATGATATGTGAAGAAATGATTAAAAAAATTAAAGTATTGAAAAATAAAACTTATTACCATAAGATCAGCGATGTAACCTCGAGGAACAGTGCACACCAACTTGATTAACTTCTTTTCCTTATAACGCTGCTTAAAAACCCACTCACGTAGGCTGGCCCACACCGTGTGGCCAAGTTTAGCCTCGGGTTTTTCAGTCATCACAAGAGTCTAACTCGGCCATATTCTCATAAGCTCTGACCGAAATTTCTATAAAGCCTAAAAAGTCTGATGAGTTTGATCAAATTTAACTCGATTTTTTTTTGTCAATAAAGTAGCAGCCTAGCCCTATTTACGATTAGGTTAGCCTAGCCCAATAAGTCGAGCTCGAATTGTCAACTCTAGGTGTTTCCAAAGGAAGCATTTTTCTCCCTTATAAAACTCTAATGATTCATCATTTGAGTAAGGACAAAGTTTTCGGTTCCTCTTAATCTAATAGACATTTTTTAAAAGCTGTAAAGATTTTTTAAGCCCAAATTGATAATATTTATATGATTGAATGTAGGACAATAGAAATGATATCGAATCCAATCTTGACCTTAGAAATGGTATCTAATCCATGACAGTTTGTTTTCCATAGAACACAACAATAACATTACGTTATATCACATCCCATATCAGTTAATAAAAGTTTGTTTGAAACTTAGAATATCATTTTTTTTTTAAGTCTTTTATATATATATATTTTAAATTGCTTGTATCATAATGCTATTTTTTTTTCTTATCATTTTTTTATAATTATTTATAAAACAATTATATATATATATATATGAATTCTCTCGAGAACACCGGAAGTTTTACCCAAACATAATTGAGGTGCAGCTTTTTCCGAACATACACGATTATAAAAAAAAAAATTCTTTTATGTAGTGTTCTATTTTTAATCACTCTCTATTTTTACGATCATTTTAATTTTTATTCACCAAATCTATTCTCTCAGTCTTTCTTTTCTGAAAATAATTACCTATGTCTAGGGAGAAATAATAGCATCAGTCTTTTCCCTTGGTTGCATTACTCTGACAAAAGGAATATAATGGCTGAAAGTTACTGACCAACATTTATATCTAGGCCTCTAACTTTCCCAGAGGACCACAACCTACACGTGGTAAAATTTGACACGATTTATTACGTTTGTTATGTGTTTGGTTTAAGTATAATTTTATTTCAATCAAATTCATATGAATTTACATAACTCTAACTCGTTTAATAAATTTATTATATTCGTATCACTTTGTACATTATCCGTTTACTATAGTGAATGCTGAACGCCACCTTATTCTGTTCACTATCATCACAAATCCCTAAAAAATCCATAATCAAATAACGAATACTGAATCATCCAACTCTACCGATGGACATATAATTCTTACATAATTTGATAGCAATTATCAACATCATATTGTGAGTTGTTCCCCAAAGAACTCTCTTGAGATAAACAAATCCATGTGGTTATCGGAAAAGATACCACACTGATTTGACAACACTGTTGTTTTACTGACATGGCCTGAGATTCCTGTAATGTTTTGACTTCATAAATCCTCCCTTGTACAGGCTCAGCTCTTATTAATTTGGCAGCTGAACAGTTCCCTTGAAGTTTTTAACATTGCATTGCCCACCAATTTAAAACAATATCACCCTCAAGCCTGCCTATGGCTAAGAGCATCTCCAACATCATCCTCCATTTTCTCCTTTAAAGCTCATTTTTCGCTTCAGCATGGGCCATTGCTGGCTAACCATTCTACAAAAGTTCGTTTCACGTACGATCTCTATATTTTGGGCTAATCACTTTTCTCCTCATTCCAACCAACTACCATTTCATTCTTCCAACAAACTACTATCCATTTTTATTCACCAACTACCATTTAAAATTTAATATTTAAAAATAATAATAATAATAAATAAATAACAAAAAAATATTTATTAAAAAGTTTAAATAAAAAAATTAAATAAAAATGACAAATAAGAAAGATTATCTCTTTGATATATTTCTAAAAAAATGTTAATGAATGAATGTATAACAAGAAAGATTGCCACGATCCTATCCAAGCATAAATTGCTTTTATTGGTTAGAATTTACAGGGGAATGAGATTTGAGTAAACATTGCCGGCAGCTTACCATTTTGCTTGGGGCCACGTAGGCCCTTCATACTGGCACTGGCCACCTGCACTTACTGAAAGCAAAAGGTCGATGATCGGAAGATAATATTTCACTTTTCACCATAAAATGGTTTTCACTAATCAAAAGGCCGCACAGACGAAGATGCTCTAATGCATCTTATTTGTATCTGTGTTTTTTTTACAAAGTCATAAATATTTCTTTCTTAAACCTTTATAATTGGTGGAATGCTAGGATGCTGGCAGATAGGAGGAACGATGGTAATTTAAGAAACAGGAGAGAAGAGAATAAGGGGATTCACTGACTTTACTTTCGTAACGTGGGCTCTTGACTCATTTCTTATGCTCATGAGGCCTCTCAAATGTTTTAGTATATAAATCCCATAAAGTTTTTATATTTTTCCTATATAAGAACAATAATAGGTCTATGTCTGTGTTGTTTGTTTGAAGAGATTATCGTTGGAAAAAAGAGCTCAACAATGAAAGTAAAAAAAATTATTTTTTTTAATGAATCATGTATATATTTTCATATTTTATTAAGCTATTGTATCTTGATGTAAATCTTCTATATATTTTCACATCCCATATTAGATACGAAAGAAAGTATTAATACTATATAATTACGAGTTCTTCATAACTTTACTGATATGAGGGCCTAAAGTGAATATCCTTCATCAAAAATACTATTTACCATTTGAGGAAAGGTTACAAAGAGCAACACTTCTCCCACACCATACCATTCCTGTCTATTCTATTGGAATGGCTAAATTGTACCATGAGTACTGAGAATGGTTCAACTCAAATGTCCTAATTTTACAATTCTATTGACAAAAACAAATACTAATTGGAAAAATTTATAATCCCAAGCAAAGAGAATTCTGAAATTTGAAAAGATTTTTCAGCCACAAATCACAAACATTTCTCACTGAATATTGAGTATGCTACACATAAAATAACACCTATAAGAATACATACCAATTGCCAAATAGCACAAGTAAGACTTCTCAATCTAATCTATTGCAGCTCTTTCTAATAACACCCTGATTTCCAGTAAGAACACCAGAAGTAGACAGTTTCACAAACGCAGAAGCGAAAGCCCGAAAGAAATCAGCCTGATCAGCAGCAAAACTCGAGACGATCGGCGCCGTTCTCGGGTCCGACGACACCTCCGAATCGACCCTCAGTCTGCCATGGCCGCGCATTGAATTAGAATAGTACTGATTGTCAAAGGTAAAAGCAGTAGGATCATTCACAACGAAGGTCAATTTGGAGATGAAAGATCCTTCTGGGCAGCTCAACCTCAGGAATGCTTCGAATCCTGGCGCCATTCCTCTGCCCCTGCCTCCTCCTTCTGGCCTCTGCAGCCTATCCTGAATGTTCTGACAATGCGTTATTCCTATTGTATGAGCGCCTGCCAAAAAATAAAAATATAAATGATCATGTTTCAGAAAGTCAACCAACGCTTTAAAATCGTGATCCGATTAGTGATTTTTCCAATTTCGACCACTCAGGTCGATCACACCCGATCTTAAATTACGACCGATAACTTTTTTAATTCAATTATTTGATCCGATTTTAAAACATTACTTATAACTTCTACTACTAAAATGAAGGAAAGGAACCTACGAACCTACCCTCATGGTATCATAAATCTTTAACTAAAGTCATCTTGATGCCAATTGTAGGATAACTTATAGACTTATCAATCCTCACCGCACTAGTGTATTTGAACTCGACTCTCATACAACTTGTTCGAAAACTTATGGACCCTTGTCCATATTGATATTATATTATCTATTTTAAGCTTAACCATTCATGGTTTTGTTCTTAAACTCCAACTAAAATGTCTCATTCCAAGCCAATAAAACTTAGTTAAAATGATTAAAAGTAAAGACCAACATCGGAGAACAGGTTAAGGTCTGGAGCCAGTGGGTAATGAATTAAGAAAATCATATGAGCAAGGGTTAGATTCCCCCTATTAAAACTTTTTTTTTTTTCAAAAAAATAAAAGGAGGATGTGCCCCTCTAGGCACACATTGGCTCCATTGTACTTTCAGTAATGATAATAGTAAAGTACTTCCATACCAATGATGGCAACAGCTTCTTTTACGGTCATTCCCTTCTGGCTGAAGATCTGAAGCAGCCCATTAACGCCGAGGTTCGCCGGAGGAAGCAAAGCATCCGCTACTTTATAACCGGCGCCACCGGAAGAATCCCTCCGTCCAAACGGGACCTTAATCAACGGCCCTCCGGACAAGGCAACAGCATCTCTCGCCGCCATTACAATGATGTCAGCACAAGAAACCGTACCAGGACAATGATCTTCCACCACTGATTTAATAAACCCGATCGACTCCCCTTCCCCTCACTCCCAAGTTCTTCCTTGAAGCCATCTCCACTGGCGTTTTCCCGTCATCCGGATCGACGAGAATGGAAGCGTCACAGCCCTGTGGATCAAAAAGTTCAAACCAGGAAAAAAAAAAAAACGAAACAGTACCTTTTTTTTTTCATGTATGAGAAAGAGAGAGACCTGAACTTGGCAGTCATGGAAGAAGAGCCTCAAGAAAGCCGGAGGAGAGGAGGGATCAGAGAGAAATACAGGTAAGAGGGAAAGTCTGACAATGTCTTCAACTTCAGGACATGATTTCTGGTAAAAGTTATATGAAAGTCCTCTTCTTCCCTCAGCTCCAAAATGTAGTAGGAGCAGAAAGAAGAACAGAGGAGCAGTACTTAGTTTTTTCAGATGATCCATTGTTGTTCTTATTGCTGAAAGATGACTGATCAGTCAGGACTCAAGTAGAGAACAGAACAGAACTTGGAAAATTAACCTGGAAGTCATGGGGATATTTCTAAAGCCTGCTGAGAGAAGAACGGCGATGGATCATCCAACTCGGTATAATTCTGACTCATTGCTGTAGCTGAAAATTCACGTTCCCTGTGCTCATTCACTTAGGTAGGGTCTCAAGCACGGTCATTCTTAAATATAAAGCTGCATTATTTGGTTTTTTTTTTTTTTACTATTATAGTACCATTGAGTATTATTTAATTTTTCATTTTCATTTAAAATTAAGTAAGAAAACAAACACCAGCTAAGTCCATAGAACATCATGAAAAAATGTTGTTAAAAGTTTTAATATGTTCCCTAGGTAGAAATAATTTAATTTTCAAATAAAGTCAAACATTACCTAAATCCAATTCGCATTAACTGTGACAGTAACAACTCACCGTTAAATTGTGGATATTATTAACTTCACTAAAAGAGCAATGGAATGTGAAAAGAGAATATTAACCCCTTTTCACATAAATGGTTCTAAAACTTAATATGATAGTAATTTTTTAACGGCTAAATATTTTAGTTACAATATACTAAATTATTTCTATTAGAACTCGAATTTAAGACTATTCTCCTTTTTATATTTTACCTTTCAACGTCAACATTCTATCACACGAAGCAGATGATAAAACTAATACCTCATAATTATCATATCAAATATTACAAACCACTTTATCAGTTAAAAAACATATATGGGAAGAACCATAAAATGAAAGGATTCGGGTATCAAGAATAACTAAAAATCAAATGATCTTTTAACTCCAGGCTACATCAGCATAAATGTAAAGGTAATTAGGATTTTCCTTGTTGTCCATATCTCCTAAAAAAAAAAAAAAAAAAAAATATAATTTGAAAATTGTAACCAAACGGGACTTAAATTTCGGAAGGAGCATTGATACGGACTTAATATTCCATAGTTGGACCTTATAATTAAGAGTTTCTTTCCTCTTCTTGGATCATATATATATATAGATAACGGTTCCACAGCCATGTCTGAATAATAAATACCACCCTCATTGGTCCCCAATACTCCATTAATCTTCATAAATCTTCAGTCTCCCTAACTGGTTTGAGATGTTGTTTTCATCCCTCAACTACATGGTCATGAAAGCATTGCAGGCTATCCACATCTCACTAACCCATAGGGATATTACCATGGAAATATTAAAATTGGGGATGGATTGTGTTAATAATATGTATGGGATTTTCTAGTAAACTTGCTCCAAATTTGAATTTTCTAAAATCACACCATTAAATATTTACCTTATATATATACCTATGCTAAAATTGGAATCTTGCCCCACCATCGACTATGGTGTCCTAAATTTTGTCCAATCCAAAAATAAATAAATGGAAAAAAGATACCTGCTCAGTTACATGCTTAAAAAATTCAGCATTAAGTATGTTTATTTTTTAACTTTTTCATGACTTATTGATGAATTTTTTACTGAATAGAAAAAGCCAAATATAAAATATTTGGCTTTTTGGCTTTTTTTGAATATTTTTTTCTATTAATAAAAAACTAGATATTTAAATAAGAGAAAATCATATACTCATATCTGATTGAATCTTGCGTATTTGGCTTTTGTCTTGTTTCATGCTAATTAAACAAAAGCTTATGTATTTTAAATTTTTATTTTAAATTTTATTTTCTTAAAATTTAGATATAAATTAAGAGATTGATTTTTTAGAAGAAAACAAACAACCAAATGCTTAATTATATTCAGCAACTCATTCCACATCATCTTACTTACTTTAAGTTAAATGGATATGAAAATATGATATTCATATTAAATTCAATTTCTATGAATCTCGACTTTTAAGAGAATTGATAGTTTAACATAGTTTTAAAGCTTAACATGAGAGGGGGTCATGGATTCGATACCTCTCGTGTATTTTAAAATCTATAATAGCATTTGTTTAATTTGTTTGACTCTCCATATGTAGATATGAATCCATAAGTGAGGAAGAGTGTGTAATTTAACAATAGCCTTACTCCAAGACGGCTTGTACTAAGCCAGGAGTTCAATATTTGGGTACTCACCAAATTCATTTTTGATAAATTATTATTATAATTGTTGTTATTTTTTCAAAAAAAAAAAAAACTTATGCTCAATATAAATGTATTATATTTCATCATAAAAAAAAGTAGAAAATATATACAATTTTGTTCTTTTTTTTTACTTCTATTCACTTTTTCATATTACGATTTGAAGCTGAAATGTCTGATAACTCCTTCCCACTCCATTACCATTTGAATCAGGCCTCAAGATAGCCTCAAGACATATTGAATTTTGTTCTTAAAATTAATAATGGACAATTATCTTGAGAAGCTATTTTCCAAAATGTGCCCACGTAAGCCTCCTTCTCTCTTATGGTACATAACACATGTAAAACGAATGAATTCTCATCTATGGCAAAAAAGGTGTAGCCATATCACCCATTTTTCGACTAATAATTAGAGTTGATAATTTAAGTCTGATCCACTTAAAATTACACGATTAATGCTATTTTATCACACCTACGATTCATTCCGTACCTTAGCTTTATAAGGTAATTTCAACTCGAACTAATTCGGAATATGCGTGAAACTAAATTGGCTATTTTATCTACTAAAAATCGGACCAAAATATGGTCCGACCCGATCCCACCCTCATGCCCGAATAGCCACCTCTACTAATAATGAAGGGAGGGAGATGTTTCATACATGAATTCAGGATATGCCATATTTAGAAAGTCTTAAACAAAATATAAGTTATTTTCATAGAAATCCATATCTATAAAATCCAACAACATCTAGTTGTGGATGAATGAGAGAGAAGTCACCAAAAAGACATCAAAACAAAAACAGAGTACATCAACCACAAAACAAACCGTTGGTAGCCCTCCAAAACAGAGAAGCCATTCAATTCAATAACCTCCATTTCCACTTTCCCAAACAACCTCTCCCCTAAAACAAACACAATGTTTTTCTCTCCGAAATCTCCCTCAGAGCTTTATCCGACAAGCTGCCTCTCCATATCCAAGTAATTCAGCTCCTAATTTCCCGAGAAACCATGTCTTCTTCCCCATTCTTTCAGGCCATCCACATTGCTGTTCTGCTCATTCTCTCCATCTCCATCCCTGCTTCCCATGCAGCAGCAAATAACAGACTCCCCAATTCCAATGTAACAGTGATTGATTCTCCTCTCTTGACGAAAAAGATCGGTTCAAATCACACGATCGTCGTCGATATCAATGGGAATGGAAACTTCAGTCTGTTCAAGCCGCCATTGATTCTGTTCCGGAAGGGAATAGCAAGTGGACTATCATCCACATCAGAAGAGGGGTGTACAAGTAATTGGTTTCTTCTTCCCTTTCCTTTCCTTCAACCCCATAAAGAATTCTTTCTATTACATTAAATTTTACTGATGGAAAATGTTTGTGATTTTGATTTCACAGAGAGAAAGTTCAAATACCTGAGAACAAGCCTTTTATCTTCATGAGAGGAAATGGGAGAGGAAAGACTTACATTGTTTCGTCCCAAAGCTCCACTAACAACATAGAGTCTGCAACTTTCAGAATCCACGCCCCCAATATTGTTGTCTTTGGTATCAGCTTCAAGGTACTTGCCTTCTTCTCCACTAATCTCCATGACTCAATTGATACACATGGATGATTTAGTTTTTTTGTTAAGAAGTATCCTATTCATATTAAACCCAATTCGTATAAGTTTGAACTTTTAAGAGAGTTGGTCTTTTAATATCATATCAAACCTTGGTTTGACCAGAGGTTCTGGGTAACGAACCACGTTTCTACAATTTGAATATGTGATCCCAAGCATGCAAGCAGAGAGTGTTATAAGAAGCACGATATTCATATTAAATCCAAATCCCATTATTAAGAAACATGATATTCATATTAAACTCAAATCCTATAAATTTGAGCTTTTAGGAGAATTGGTCGTTTAACATTACATAAGACCTTAGTTTGACAAGAGGTTTTCGTTCAAGCCTGCCTCTACACTCGAATACGCTGATCTTCAAGCACGCACGCGAGAAATAAGCAAGAATTTATATTCATATTAAACCCAAATCTTATGTGTTTCGAAGCTGTAAGAATATCATTTATCATCAGACAAACCCTATTGATGCGCTGGATTCGGAGCCACATTTCTACTTTAGCATTATATCGGATCTTGGTTTGGCAAGCAGATTTGGGTTTGAACCTCGTACCTACAATTTGAATATGTGATCCTCAAGCATCAACGTGAGAGTGTTAAGAAGCATGATATTCATACTAAACTCAAATCCTACGAGCTTGAAATTAAGTCGATTAACATTTATTAATCCTATGTATACGGTATTACAGAATGATGCTCCAACTGGGGTGGCCCACTGCTCTCAGAACCAATCAGTGGCGGCTTTTGTGGCTGGGGACCAGGTGGCGTTCTACCATTGCTCTTTCTACAGTACCCACAACACTCTGTTTGATTACAGAGGAAGGCACTACTATGACAACTGCTACATCCAGGGTTCAGTCGATTTCATCTTTGGCCGAGGAAGATCCATCTTCCATGTGAGTATTAATAACCTTTCTCGCCAACCAAACAAACTCCATCACGATTCTTCAAACTCTGTTTTTTCTTTTTCTTGCAATCCTAACAAACTCCGTTTTTTTTTTACATTTATTCATTTTACATTACATCATAATATTCTATTATGTTTCTCATAAATTTATCCATTTTGCATTACATCATAATAATATTTTGTTATATTTCTCACAAATTTATCCACATTAGAACTCGAACCTATACCCTTCTCCTCCTTATACCAATTATTAGAAATATGTCTCAAATTCCTAATTTGTATTACTTCATTTTTGTAAATAATATTTTATAGGAAATTTAGGAATATCTATATAAATAATCTTAAGTGAGGGAAAAAGTTAAGTTATGAGGGATGGAAAGGCTATTCAGAGTGTGATTATGGACTTGTACTCTAATTTTCAGAATAGTAGAGAGATTTTCCGTGGATCAACGCTTCGGTGCTTCATAACACCAACCTAAGCTTTTAACCACTTGAACTAGGCCTTATTGCCTAACAAACTCGATCATGATTTTTGAAACTCTGTTTTTTTTTTCTCACAATCCAAAAAACTTCATCATGATTCTTGGAACTCTGTTTTCTTTTTCTTTTAGTTCTTAATTCTTGTTTGTGTGTGTGAATGGACAGAACTGTGAGTTATTCGTGGTTGCAGACCAAAGGGTGAAGATCGCAGGTTCTATCACAGCTCATAACAGGGGAAATGGAGAAGATAACACTGGGTTTGTGTTTGTGTATGGAAAAATTTATGGCATTGGGGGAGTGTACTTGGGGAGAGCCAAAGGCACTCATTCCAGAACGGTTTTTGCCAAGATGTATATGTCTAGGACAATAGTCCCCCAGGGCTGGACCAAATGGAGCTACACCGGCCCTACCGAGTAAGTCCAACGCTAAACCCGAAACCTTAAACTCTAATATTATTGGAAGTCCCACATTGGTTGGACACACGGTCCAATTAAAGTGAATACGTGTGTGGTGTGGAGGAACCTTCCTCTTGCTACAACAAGGCCTTTTAGTGGGAGGTGAAAGGGGTTCTAAAATATTAACTTGATATCAGAGCTGGCTTAGTGTTTGGATCACTGTGTGGAACATAAAAGGGTGATTCAATTAAATAACCTTTTCAAAACCCCAATTTTGAAATCTGACCCTTTTTTATATTTTTTGGCCTGATTTTGACGAAAATATGATTTTTATTTTCTTGTAAAAATAACATTTTCTTTCTAGAGATGATGTAAATACATGAAATAAAAAAATGGTATTTTTTTAAGAAAAATCATGAGAGAGGTTAGATTAAAAAATTTATAAGGTATTTGATGTCTTTTAACCAAAGATTTAAAAAAAAAAAAAAACCTGCTCCCATGTGAGGGGAGTGTTGGAAGTCCCTTATTAGCCAGATACGGTCCAATTGAAGTGAATACATATAGAAAAACCTTCTTCTTGCTATAAGGCTTTTTAGTGAGAGGTGAAAGGGGTCCTAAAATATTAACTTGGTATCAAAGCCGGTCAAGTGTATGGATCACGGTGGAAAAGAAAAAAAACCCAGCCTCTGTGTGAAGAGGAGTGTTGAAAGTCCCACATCGACCAAACACGGTCCAATTGAAGTGAACTTTCCTCCTTCCTTTTGCCATAAAACCTTTTAGTCGGAGATGAAAGGGGATCTAAAATATTAACTTAATATCGACTTCAATACTCTTATTATCAAAAACTGATAACAAATTGTACTGCGATATTGGAGCAGGAACGTATTCCATGGGGAGTATAAATGCTATGGACCAGGAGCAGAAGCAGAGCACAGGGCTTCATGGGCTATTCAACTCTCTGATGAAGAAGCTGCTCCTTTTCTCTCAGTCGACTTTGTGGATGGCCAGCAATGGCTACCGGCATGGCTGTGATGAATTTAATTAGTAAGGAATGTATCATCAGTAAAAGACTGATTAATTTTATACAAATTTATGACTTTTTTTTTAAGAAGAATAATTTTATTGATTCAAATTAACTAGAAATAAATCTTATAGAAACAAATAATCAAATTCGTTAAAAACTCTAAACGATGACCTAACATCGAGGTTAATAACATAAACGACCGCTACGCCATATATTCGATAATCACGATTGGGCTATAATAAATACGACTCTAAATTTACAACATAACAAGACTACGATTCGACTAATGCCTTTATCGAATCAGATTGGTTGCTCGAATCACCCATCTACCAAAACTCTGCAACAAGCATTTGATCGAAAAATCAAACCGTCAGACTAAGACACGACAAAAACACGCCGCAGTAAGACGATAATAAAAATACGAAAAACAAAATAAAAATCTACGCTAGTTTAAAATCACTTTATTAAAAAGAAAATGAGATAAAAGAGAATAAGACGAATGATTTGCGCCAAGAGCCGACAAAAATCAATTCCTTCCTTGTTTAAAGAAAAAGAGGATAAAAAAAGAAGATAAAACTCTTGACCTTTCAAAAAACATGAATATGTAAGAGTAATTAAATTACAATCCTTCTTCTTTTATCCTTTGCTCACATGAAGCTTTTAGATTATTTTAGTGGTTGTTTTACAACATTGCCATTTTCTTCTTCCCTTCTTATTTTTTGGGTTTATGGTTAATTTTTTTTTAATAATATAAAAAGTACCAAAGGTTCAAAGAATGACATATGGGTATACAAAATGAATCCGAATGGGAAACAAAAAAACAGCAGAATGAGCTATTGCAAAAACCTACTAGCCAAAAAACCAAGGACTAAGTCGATAAATAAGGGAAAACATCATTAGCCTCTTAACTTGAGGCTAATCACCCTAAGAAGCCTATAATTGAAGTAACCTCTTCACCTATGTATAAAATATTCCGACTCTACAATTTAAAAATAAAATGATGTTTTAGTTTTTGTAAATCCACGATCTCATCTTTAAAAGCCATACAATTATGCTCTTTCCAAACTGTCCAAAAAAATGCATAGGGGAATAGATTTCAAATCTTTATTCCCTTTTTTCCAACTTGAAACGAGTATTCTTAACGGTTTTAGGGAAGACCTAAGAGAAAATAATTAAAGAGAAAAAAATACCATCGAACATTAAAGTAAGATGGCCTAGCCTTTATCCTAACCCGGCCTCACTGTTCTGTGAATCGCAAATACAAGCATGCGCATGCTTTATCGCCCCTCACTATCCCTCTCGACTGTACAAGATTAACTGAGCCACAGATAACTTAAATACGTCTTCACACAGATAAAATCCGCTCAGACACCTCATGATCTGACTAAAAAAAGGAGAAAGAGATCCCGTAAAGGTGACCACCGGAAAATGCAATAGATATCATATAAACCAAATATTCTTTGGAACTAATAAAAAAATTGGTCTAATAGTTGGACTTTTATTTTAAGCTATGTTTGGTTTTTCCCAAAAATCAAAGATATCATACATTTCTTGATTCCAATCCTTGGAATCTTCAAATGGAGATTGAAATAATAAGATAAGACGGATATTTTTTAATTTTATTATTAACGAAGGTAATATAATATATTTTCGTAAATTGATTGGGTTAATGACAATGAACCTCTTATTACTTGAGAAAATAAAACTCTTTTACCCTTATGTCTTTTCTCTCCTATCTTTTCCTTTCCATAATTGGCAATTTTTAATTGTGTTTTTCTCCTTCCAATTTTCAAAATTTTATGATCAATTAGTCCCTTTGGTTTCAAGAAAAAGTAATAGAGAAGAAAAGAAAATATGAAGGAAAATAATTTCATTTATTATTTCAAAATGATTTTGTTTATTTTTCTTCGTCAATATAAAAATTAACTAATTTGAAAATATTTAAAAATTTAACTAAATTTTAATTATTTTATTATTAAACATTTTTAATGTGAGATTCAAATATGAGAAAACTGTAAATATTCACTTTGTGATATATAAGATATATATGGCCAATAAATATATAATTAATAAATATAGTTTCAAAGTAGTAAAGTGTCCCCATGACTCGAACCTAGGACCTCCCTTCTTATACCTGTTAAATGCTTTACCACTTGAGATATGTATGATGGACAACAAATTTGTGAAGTAATACGATTTATTTCACAAGCTTTTTACTTAACGAACCAAAAGGCCCAAGATAGTTTGGCTTTGGGCTCAAAATTAGGAGCCTAATTCCAAACGAATCTGGACTTCGGCCCATTATTTAGTTCGATTGGGCCGGGGCGGACTCTCTTCTGTTTGAATGACTGGAAATCTGGAATTGGGCCGATTTCTGTATGGAGCTGGGGCCTTAACCATGCGATAAAAAACTAAAAAGAGTGATATTGCCCTAGAACTGTGGAGGAGCTGTGAAGAAGAAGAAGAAGAAGAAGAAGAAGAGATGGAGGTAGCAGACGAAGGGATAGAAAGGGTGGTGGATTCGAAGGACTTGCAACAGCAAAGCAAAGCCCTAGACAAGCTCACTGATCATGTGGAAGATCGTCAACTGGATTCAACCCGTGTTCAAGAGGTTTTTTGTTTTTATTTTTATTTTTATTTTTTGGTTAATTTTGCTTCAGTTCTCCGTTTCGTTGTTGGGAAAAATGTGTGGGAATGGAAAACGAAAGGCAAGGTCTGATTCTTGGTGAAGTTTCTAGTTCATGTGGAATTGCTTTTTCTATTTTTATGGCTTGGAAATTGAAAGGATGCAGAGAACATGTTTTGAAAACATGATTTCAAATACATTTTTTACCAAAAATGGTCGTTTGAGAAAATATGGGAATAAGAGGCGAGCTCTTTTTTCGATGGAAATCAATATGGAAATAGTCTCTTGTTTCATTTTTAAAAATCAAATTTATTGTAAATTTTTTTATTGCATGCTTACTTAGATTATATATTTCCAATGCTTGTTCACAAATTTTGTTTGATTGTACAGCCATGAGACACTGCCGTATCCAAAATAAGCGATTGAATTATGAGAATGAGGTGAGCTTTTGCATCGTACTGAACTGCAGCAAAAATTCATACAAATGGATTTGAATAATGTTGAAACACTGGCCCTGGAACTTTTTGTGATGTTTTTTATGCCATGCCACGTCAGGTTTCTTGAACAGAAACAGTTAATCCCCTGAATACTTCACTTTGCAATCAATTATTATGTTTACTTGGTTTTCTTTTTTGAATGAGACTATGCTAATCTTAACCCTCATTTTTCAAGGTATGTGCTTCACGATTCTAGAATTCTTGCTTAAGTCTAGAGAAGATTCAAATGGATTTCCTTTAGAGAGGAGGATACCTAGAGAAAAAATGATACTTCGTAAAGCGGTCGATTCTTTGTAAGGCCAAGTGTTAAGGGTGTTTGAACAACAAATCTCTTTTTTGCAAATGGAATTGGTGTTATACGTGTGTAAGTGTGAAAGAGGTATGCATTGGAAGAAACTTATTGGTGAGGATTATGGGATAAGAAAGAAGGTGGTGTTCTTATGAGGTTAGAGATACTTATGGGTCAGCTTGTAAAGAGTATAAGAAAGGAATGTGATCTGTCTTATTGTAGAATCTCGTTTTAGGTGGATAATGAGAGAAAGTTGAAATTTGAGAAGGATAAGTGGTGTACTGAGGAGTTTTCATATATTTCCTTCCATCCTTATGCACCATTATCAAGTTAGAAAGAGGTGTGGCTAACAAATTTATAGAAGCAGAGTGGTGGAAGACATTTTATTTTCTATTTCACAGGGAATTTGAAACGAGGAGGATAAAACAATATGGATGGGCTCTAGCCAGTAGCCACGGAAGCTTTTCTGTGGAAGCTCTTTATTTGTTCAGGATCTAGATTATGTCATTCCTTTTCTGTTGGGGATTATTTGGAACCCCTGAATTTCTTCTAAGATGAGCTCTTTTGCCTGGGAGGCCTTTAGGGCTATAGTGTTGACTTTGGACCTACATCAAGGAAGATGTTGGTCGTTAGTCAACACACGTCTTTGCAAAATGGAGGAAGAATCCATTGGACATATTCTTCTTTATCATGACAAATCTGGGATTTTCTGGCAGCTGTTATTCTCATTATTTGATGTTTCTTAGGTTATTTTTATTTTGGTCATGGAGACTTTCTACGGTGGCATGGCTCTCAGGGGGAAAAGTGAAAGTATACATAGACAGTCACTCTCATGCATTTATTGAATTGTTTGGAGGGAGGGAAAGAAATTGAATATCATTTGAAAATAAGGATAAGTATGATCAGAGGTTTAAAAGCACTTTCCTTAATAACCTCTACCTACGTCTAAAGGTGTACATAGATGAAGATCATATATCTTGAATTAATTTTGTAGAGTGGCTGGGATATTGTTGAGGGAGGAGGGAGTACAATTTTCTTTTCCTGCTTTTTCTTAGTGTCTAGGCATTTGTATTCTACATCCTGTGTGCTCTGTTGCATTATTTCTTTTAGTGCTTTTTATTATTTAAAAAAAACAAAAAACATTTCTATCTTACTTGTATACACATATTCTTCTTTTGAGAGGTCATTGCATGTAAAGCTTTGTTAGATGACACGTTACAAGGATCCGGAAAGATATACTCTTGAAAAGTATCTTAATTCAATCTTATAAAGACTTTGTTACAAGCAACAGACACTCAGGTCAGACTATTTGGGCTGCTATTTGGGCTAGGTTTTTTCTGATATAATCAGCTCTAATGAGTATCAAAACCATTTGGATTTACTTTAAATGGGTGGGAGGATGCCCAAGTGCTAATGACCAAGATCACAAGCCCGAGATGAGGTCGTCAAGGCTTGGTGCATCCATTTACACCCCTATCCTGTTGACATCAGATGGCATATATTTGTATTTATATGTGGTCTAACAAGATTCATGATGGACATAAAGAGGTTAAATTGTAAGAGGAAGTAATAGATTTTGTTATTTATTATTTATTTTAGGGTCATTATTAGTTATAATGTTTTACCAGAGTTAGGAATTTCTTTCAATTTGGGTCCCAACATATCGAGATATTGTCATCAAATTCTAGGTTTTTTGGGTGCAATTAGTTTCATTTATGCATTATTTCATTTTAATATCAAAGCATGGAGCTTATGCAAGGGCATTGCTTTCCTTTGCTCTTTGGCTATTGAATGATAAAAGTGCAAAATTTTATTGATGAATAAGTAAAACATCCTAAATAGACCTATTGGCTCGAGGATAGGTTGTCCCTCCCAAGAGTTTACTCTCTCTCCAATTATTTGGTACTACCGCTCTTTACTAACAATAACCCTAAATTTTTCCTACCCCCGAGACCCCTCCAAACCCTTCCTAAAATATCCCCACAAAAGCCGAATCCACCACACCCCAATTAGTCGCCACATACCCCCATCAAGACTAAAAAGGTCACATGCCTTCTCGCTTTGTTTCCTTCTCAATAGTGACGGTATGGGAGGCTTATCAACACCCTTTCGCCCCAAGAGTCACCTTGTCCCCTCAAGGTGGAAGGAGGGAAATTGATTTTGATCAGGTATAAGGCCCTGTAGTGGCGGATGAGCCTAGCACGTCTTTCCACTGAATCAATACCTCTTATGTCATGAGGGCTAGAAGAGCTGGAAACCTGATACCCCAACACTGCTTCAGGTTCCAGGAGGAGTTCAAGGTCTGTGGATAATTGAGAGGGCATATCTACAGCCAGTAGAAGATTTCCAATAGTAGGTCTGAGCTGGGAGATGTGAAAAACAGGGTGAATGTTGGAAGAGGGTGGGAGCTACAGTTCATAAGCAACTTTACCCACGCGTTGGAGGACCCGAAATGGGCCATAAAATATGGGGGCCAATTTCTCATTTAGCCAGACGCAAAAGATAAGCGCCGATAAGGTCGAAATTTTAGATAAACTGAGTCACCAACCTCAAAGGACAAGTTGCGCGCGGGATTCGGGCCGCCAGCCGGGCCCTCATGCGTTGTTGAGCTCACAACAGCGTTCGTAAGATTGTTATCATGATGTCTCGATCTTGAAGTAATGTTCACCGGTTGGGAAGTGCAAAGTAAGGGGTGCCAATGATAAAGTGGGATGGTTCCAACCATGCTCTGTTTCTAAAGGAGTGGTTTGAGTGGCTAAATGGAAAGATGTGTCGTACCAATATTCGCCTATGACTGTGTTTGGAACTTCATGGGGCAACGGAGGTAAGTCTCTATACACGGCCGACCACCGCTTGAACGCCGTTCAGGATGATAGGTCAGGCGCCTATTTTGGCGAAGTGCCCCTGCTCTTGAAGAGAGATTGCCAAAAATTACTCATAAAATTTTTATCTCGATCAGAGACTATAGATTTAGGGAAGCCATGCCAAAAGGCATTTCACCACGGTAATGAAGAATGATGCTATCGAATTGACGGAGAAGGATGGCGGGGCCCAATGAAATGTCCATACTTTCTTAATTGGTCTACCACAACCAAAATAGAGTCAATTCCTTGAAAGTGGTAGATACTCTATGTAATCCATAGAAATATCATCCCATATTTTTTCCAGAATGGGAAGTGATTAGCTGAGTCTCGCGAGACAAATTAGAGTATTTATTTTGCTAATAAATAGCATACATTAAGTGCCAACAAACTGTCGATAT
Source organism: Tetrastigma voinierianum (assembly GCA_016808115.1). NCBI lineage: Eukaryota > Viridiplantae > Streptophyta > Magnoliopsida > Vitales > Vitaceae > Tetrastigma > Tetrastigma voinierianum. The sequence continues at coordinate 16,547 of JAEQBH010002923.1, read as the reverse complement.
CAGCCTTTTATCTTCGACCTATAAAATTGAAAGTGATCGCTAAGGGTTTTAAACAGTGTCTCCCGATGGGCCGGAATGACCTCCTTCAATATGGCATTAGTAAATGCGTAATCGGGGACGCCAACTTGTTCTCAGAGAACAAAATGACCCGACGCAGGTAAATCCAAGTGTAATGGAAAGAGGGTCACCTAACAGGTCCTTGAGGAATGGCCCCGAGGTGAGGGTCTTGATCACACCCGACAGCCAATCGTCCAAGTCCAATATAGGGAATCGTTAGCACATGCAAGGAAGGGAAACTATGACCCGGAGGCAATCGTGATGTGGCATCCACGCCCTGTTATTCAGGCTGACGAAACTCGAATCTCAAAATTAAACCCCAATAGTTTGCTCACCCATTTCTGATAGTTCAAGTTTATAATTCGTTGTTCCAACAAATATTTCAAGTCGCTGATCACATAACAAATGAACCGATTCGAATAGATAATGACGCCATTTAATTGATTTCCTCGTGATCGTGAGAATAATCGCTTCTAGTGACAAAAGGTTTATTGAAATTGTGAGAAACAACACCGTAACAAAGGACATGGCTCATTTCAGCAGCGAAAGCCCGCTAGCTTGTTAGACCAACAAAAACCATCTTTCTTTAATTGATTCGTAAGTGGTTGGGCAATGCTTCCATAACCTCGAACAAATCGCGAGTAGTACCTAACCCTAGCCCGTAGTTCGAGGAGCCTGATGAATGCCAATTTCACATAGCGGCAGTTATTTTGGTGGTATCATCCTCCCAAACCTTGCGCCCCGATATGATATGGCCGAGATATTCCACCCCATCCGCTCAACCCGACACTTCTTTCTATTAGCAACAATCGTGATGTCATATTATGGCGAAAAAGGACCACTCAGATGTTCAATGCGGATATCAAGTATGGACCCAGAAACCAGTAAGACTACCAAAAAAAACTAGGACGTGTGTCTTTACACAGACCCTTGAAAACTTGTCTATAAGGCTCACTGTAAATGTCGGGTCGGAGGTAATTGAAAGGCCAAAGGGGCATGACCAAGAATTCATAGGTTGAATCGATCTTAGAATGTCTTCTTATTTTTGGAATCGATGATGGCTTTGTTTGAAGATACAGCTTAGGAAGATTAGGGCTGCTAGACTCGTCAATGATTCATCCACTATGGGGTTGGGAATTTATATAAAATTTGTAACCTTATTTAGGGATCTACAAATCACTTTGCGAAATCTCCATACCGTCTTTTTCTTTACTAACGGGAATGAGGGCTTAAGTAGGCTCCATCCAAAATTGGATCATTCCGGCACTTAACACTTCATCTGAACATTGCCCGATTTCTAATTTAAGTGGTGCGGATATCTATAAAGGCGGACATTTAGGGACCAGAATCTAAGATTTGTGAACAGATGGCATGATCACCAATACCTCCAGTAAGAGTAGAGACTTGGCTAGGCAAAAACATCCACATACTCTTGAAGTAGCAAAGAAATCGGTTCAGGTAGAGATAAAGGCCTTTGTCGCGTTAATCTTGGATATGTGCATCCTTAGCAGCTCAAAGGTGATCCATCATTGAATACAGACTTTTATCATTGGAGAAGCTATAGGTGAGTGGGCCACCATACAAAGTGAAGGGGCTGTCATTGAGGCTCAGGATTTGTTTATTAAATTTGATCTTGTGGGATCTTTTGAAGGCGAGTTTGGGCTCCATCTTGTGGGCTCTGTTGGGTCGGGCTTCTAACTGTTGTGGCCGTTAGCCACTCGTAAATGTTTACGGGCTTCCTCTGGACTAGGGCCCAGTCACAATCCACCCGGACCCCTTCCCTCAAATGTTGTGAGGCCCTCCCATTTGTTAGTCACAAATCCTGTGTTGGGGGCCCGATAGATCCGATCTGATGCTTTGGCCGCTTTAGGCATCTCCATCGACTCCTCCGACCTCTTCTTGGCGTTACTAATTAGACTTTTGCCGAATGCGAGGTCTTAGCTTTGTTTCTTGAAAACCCAGCCTATAACACATGCTTGACAACCCCAGAGGGCAGGCCGTAGTCGATTTGAAGTCTAAGCGAAACTCTCCCTTTCAATCCTTCTTGTCATGATTAATCTCTCACAAAGTGACCCTTTTGGGTCATTCTGAAGCGATCCAAAAGGTGAGATTTTAGATCAGCCTAACTGCTCAAGTTCCGACGCCGATCCTCCTATTGGAACCACGCCAAGGCCTCACTGTCAAAACCGAGGGTTGCCACGTCGAGTTTTTCCATCTCAGTTAGTCAATGAACAAAAAAATTTCTCGGCCCTAAAAACCCATCCCTCGGGATTTCCCCCTCAAACACCAATATTTCCACCCTTCGACCCCAACTCTTAGCCCGGAACTGCTCATCCTCCATTTTCACCACTAGCATCCTTTCTGTGGTGGCCTCCTTTAAAGAATCCCGCTTTTGGTCTACGCCTTGAGTCTTGAGAGAGCCCTTCAAATTCGAAGCAAATTCTCTTTCTTTCCCAAACCATTGGTACCACTCGGATCTAAAGCATATGAGGTTGAATGAAGAATCGGGGTGTCGCGTGATTGATTCTCCTTCTTACCTTGACTCAAGCTTGGATGCTCACAGGATTCCCCCATCTTTGCAAATGCTTGATACCGACTTTGTCAGGAGAATTTCCATTTCTCTAACAAGGTACCCACATCCCTCTCTAAACCCAGACCCAAACACTGAAGCTCAAATCACGGACTGCCCCAATCTCGTGCAGCACTTTATACACCTGGTCATTTTTCTTCCATCAGATAATTCTCACTTCATTCTTTGCTGCCATACCCAGGACAGACAGCTTTGATACCAAATTGGTACAGCTGCTCTTTGCTAACAATAACCCTAAATTTTTCCTACCCCCGAGACCCCCCAAACCCTTCCTAAAATATACCCACAAAAGGCTGAACCACCCACACCCCACCAGATACCTAAGTAGCACTAAAAAGGTCATGTGCCTCTCAGCTGTTTCCTTCTTGAATCGGTGACGTGTATAGGAGAGAAACTATCATTATTTCATAAAAATAAATAAATACTAATATCCCTATTGCCTTTTTAATTGCCTTCAATTATAAATATGCGTTAATTAATGAATAAATTATAATTTCGCTCTTGACCCTCCAAACTAATTAATCGCCGCCTTTATGCTCGCATACATGCGTGTTATTAAGATCTAACATGTCTAAGCATTTCCTTGAACTGCTGCTATGTAAAATATTATTATTTCCAGCAAACTGGATTATCTATGTGGAGTTGGGGAGAAAGAATTAGCTTTGCTGTCAAGATCAGTAAGCGGTGAGCATAATTGCAAACGAACTAGAATTCGTTTCTACAGGTTTTGTCCCAAAGAAATAATACTTTTTAAAACAAAGATAAATCCTAATACATTTTTGAATAGTCACCTACTATAGTTTTAAACACTAGTTTGGGCATTATTTTCAAAAACATATTAGATACAAAACTCTCGGTTCTTCCCATCTCTCTGTTCTTTCTGTTATCTAATAATCATTCTGATCAGATTTTGTGTTTTTCTCTGATGTAATATTGAGGAACAGTTGGACAAGAAGGTGGCTGAAGGTTGCCACATGAGCACAAAGGTGATGCTGTTGCTGCCATTCGGTACTTGCTTCGCTAGATATAGCCGTTGGAGTGAAAATTTGTTTTATTTTTCCTTTAATTTTTTTTTTCTCAATCTTGATATTTGCATGTTGTATGCTTACAATCCAAATATGAATTATGAATACATACAGCCACTCTTTCTCAGCTGAACCAATTCATAGCTTAAGGCTGTCTACTGGAATGTGTTTTGCTTTGTGTCTCAACTTATACCTGACTTTGCATTTGTGAATTAAGTATGAATATATTTGGCCCCATTAGTTGGGAACAACACTTCCTAATAGAAAGAGAGGAACTATTTAATCTTTTTTTTTTACCAATCTCCCTGTAGTAGCTAAAAACAAGGGTTTTTCTTGAAAATTGTTGGTCTAAAGTCTAAACAGGTGTTATTAAAATATAGTTTTTATTGCTTTTTTTTTAGTGATAAGTATTTTGTTATTATAGCGTAGTGAATTGTACCTACCAGGACTTGAACCTAGACTTTCCACTTCTTGGATGTTTTGTCTTTTAAAAAGCTTTGAGCAACATCAGGTGGAGTGAACTATCATGGATTGGTTTTATCATTAGAGACTTTTTTTTTGAAAAACAAATATGAAATTAGATGCTTTTTATCATTTTTTGTTTTTAACTTGTTTTTTCAAAAGACGAATTCACTTTTGCTGTTGAACTAGTTTGAACTTAATGTTTTAAAAAGATGAGTGACCTTTGCACTCAACTCAATTTTTTAGAAAGATAAAGTTCACTTCTTGAAAATTTAAAATTATTTGTGTTTTATAATTAATTTCATTTTATGGGTTTCCACATTAAAAACTTTATAAAAATTCCCGCCATGAGCTTGAGAAATTAAAGCTAGGGGTGTAATCGGTCGCATCGATCTGGCCGTCAGTCGAGCCAGGCTTGACTGATTGAAAAGCTTAAGAGTCAAGTGAAGCTTGACTCGATTAAGCTGGTTCGAGGCTGATCGATGTTTAGAACTAGACTTGAAAAATAGTTGATGTACTCGAATTCGACTCAATAAAGTTCAAATTGGATATTGAAAAACTCAAAAGAGTTAATAAATAATTACTCGAGTTTGATTCAATTATAAAAAAGTAAAACTTGCTTGCCTAAGAAAGAATCCTTGGTTTATTATGATATTTCGAATTTAATTTTATTAATTTTGAGTCGAATTAGAGTATTTACTTAATCGAAGCCAGCAGCCTTAACCGGCTTACACCTTAACCCCAACCTTATAAAGGTATAACTCCTCAAATGAATAGCCTGGAGAATTTACCCTAAAGAAAGAGGAAAAAAAAAAGGAAAAAGCAGCTTGGAAAGACCTTGCTAGGAAAGAGTACAACAACAATAATGAAAGCAAATAATACATCATCATATGAAAGAATTAAAGCAAAAGATTGACCTGCACCCAAACCCAAAAGATCCCCTAGAAAGCCGAATGCCTTATGTTTTTTGATAGTTTTCACTTTGAATTCTTTCGGACATCATATAGTCTTTATCAAATGAAAGCACTAGGTAACTAAATCCAATAGAAGATCCTAATCTAAAAGATCAACCTAATAAATAAGAAAACTTTCAAACATAAGTACCTTTCCACAATTTCATATGAAACCGATGTGGGATCGTATCAGTAACTCAAATCACTGAACAAGATAACAAGGACGATTGTCTTTGTACATGCATTTTTTTTTCTTACAAATGATTCTAATAACACGAATTCAATTCAATTGCGTGGGAACAGACAAGACAAGCGTTCTCATGGCGTCCATGAACAAACATAACACAAAACCCAATTCGAGCAATCGCCATCCATCAAAACTAAGACACAGCTCACAAAGCTGAGAGCACCATCTTCACTCCCTTTCGCTTTTTTTCTTCCGCTGTAAATCAATCAGCTTAGAGAGAATCTGACTTTGGCCAAATACATCTCCAGACAACTTGTTTGGCCATCTATCTCTGCCTCTACTAGTTGTGGATGTAAATGTTTTCCAACAAAAAGGTTGCCACTGATTCTGCTCACAAAAATACTGCAAGTATAAGACAGCATGAGCAATGCATTTTGCATGGTTCCCTCTCAGCAGCTCCTTCTGGCGGTGTTGTTGTCTCCCCGCCGTGCCGTGGCTGCCTGAAATTGCACTGCCTGCTGTCTCAGCATTTCTTTGAACTTTTCCAGCAATTCCTGGAACGACGGCCTACTCTGGGGATCACTGTTTTCACAAAGTTCTCAATCAGCAAAATAGCTAACTAATCAACAGTTTCGAGAAAGATATAAAAAGGGGGATTGTTCGATTTGGCAATTCATTAGTCCACTACTGAACTGTCCCTATTCTCTTTTCAAAAGTATTTGATAAAAAATGAAAACTAAATTGATAAAGAGTGTATCATATGCAAGTACTACTTTAGTAAACCTTGGGTACCATTGGGTGCTATAGTACCCTGTTTTTTAGGTAGTACCTGGTTTACTAAAGTGTACTCGCGCATGATGCACTCTTTATCAATTTAGTTTTCATTATTTATCAACTCTTTATCAATTTAGTTTTCATTCTTTATCAAATAATTTTTTTCAATGAGGAGATCTGGGCTTGGTTTTAGGTCTCTGCTCCACGCTTCAACAATTGAAATAGTGACTGACGCTTAGTTCTCCTTAGATATTGGGTGCTACACTGAATATAGAAGACATAAATCTCATGAGATTTGATCCAAATCCAAAGGGTTGGTTGATAAATCAGTCCGATTATTTCTATCTAGGATTCTAGGGTAATAACTTATTTCCCCACTAGCCAAACTTTTGTCTAATGGAAACTTGGATGCTACAGAGGAAGAAGTTATTGCTCTAATTGATGACCATTTTGAAGTTGGATTGTGCAAGCATCCTAATCGATCATTCTGAAATGCTCCTACACCATCATTTTACTTGTTACCTTGTGTTTGAGGATTACGAGTTAGATTTTCTAGATGAAAGCAAAGTTGAAGGTTAGGGTTAGGCTAAAAGCTTAATCATTGGCTATAGGAAATTTTCATTAAAGCGGCTATTAAGAATGAAGAAAATAAGTACCTCTGACAGCAACTCTCAATTATAGAAGCCCATCTTGAATCCACTTCTTTTGGGATGTCGAGCCGTTGGTTCATAAAACCTACAGCTCCAATCACCTGCAAGTCCAAAGCAAATTCTCATTGACATCATATACACATAGCTGCATGACATGTAATACCCATAAAAATTTTCTTTTTTTTTTTCTAAATGTTAAGTAGCATAATTTAGATTCCACTCAAGATACCATCTCCACACCATTCCGAAAGAAACTGAAGCAAGTGAGCATATGAATTTACAGATGAAATTCTTTCTTCATGAACATTTTAATTTATGGCAACAGCATAAAAGAACTTAAGACAAATGCAGCATTTTACTCTTTCTCCTTTGATTTTTTCTTTCCTTTCAAATAGTAAATGATTAAAACTAGACAAATACCTGTATTGCATTGAGATTATCCTAAGGAATTCTCTCAGTGCAAGCTCCTCATAGTATTACTCAGAATTCATATACATCAGACCTAAATGCAAAAGAAATAGGAGAATGTATGTTAATTTGACAAACCTAGAGATAAAAGTAAGCTTGAATCAACATGTCACAGCCATTGTTAACTCTGTTCGATCTTAAAGATTAATCCATACTCATCTGAGGGAATTGCTTTGGAGAACTCTGGAGCCATCCATTGAGGCTGCAAAACAAGAAAGATAAACTGTTAAATTATGGGACTTGAATCATTGTTTAGATCATGATCAAAGTATAGCCAATGAAAAGGAAAGAGGTAGTGAGTGTCAGTTAGCACCGTTCCTTTCCCAGTCTTTGTTGTAAGATATGTTTCATATTTGAGACGTGATAGACCAAAATCACCAACCTGTTAACTCAACACAAATTGAAATTATGTTTAACAACTCAAAAATAAAATAAAAAAATATTGATGAAAATCCTAAGGGGAAAGGTTAAAATGTAAAACACAATCACAATGGATAGATATGCATACACATAAAAGGTTAGACACCCAACAAAAGAAGAAAAATAGGATAAAGAATTACAGTCCAGTTTCTATCAACTAGGAGATTTGAAGACTTCAAATCACGATGAATGATAGGTGGGTTGCAATGATGAAGATAGTTCATGCCTCGTGCCTGTACAGAAGTTAGAGCAATAAAAGATGTATAAGAAATTAACTGGGTGCTTTTAAATATACAAAAGAAACGACATTTAAATACAATTGTACCACTGGAATGAATACTCCTCAGTGACTCATCATGAAGAAATTCCCATTTCTTTTTTACAAAGATTGGTGTCTTCTTTTGTTATATTTGTTTATTAAAAGTAAGCATTTTTACAGCAATTGGATGCTTAACACTCACTATATCCAAAGCCATGAGTACACGCCGCGGTCTAATCTATTTTTAGCTGTGTTCCTTGGGACGAAATAAACTCCCACTGCATTTGTGAAAGTCAAATGCCTGGATACATGGTTAATCCAGCCCTAATGACTCTTGGAGAAACTATTACATAGATTATAAGCAGCCAAAAAAAGGAAAATCAAATATGGCCAATTTAACAAGGCAAGACACATGAAATATAAATCAGCTGAAAGTTTTCAAATGGAAAGCAGAGAGCACACCGTGGAAGGAACTCTGTAACAATGCATAGACGCTGAGGTGATGTTACTGCACCCATGAAGAGCAGAACATTTGGATGTCGAAGTCTTTTCATTAGAGAAACCTTCATAAACAGACCAAACACTGATATGAGTGTCAACAATAAAACCTATTAACATGCAGACCTATTAACATGCAGTCCCTGCAGAAATTCCATGATGCATAAAATAGGGCAGAGCAAATACAGTTCACCACGAGGCAGAAGGAAGAACAAGAAAAATAGATTATCATATGCTTTGAACCTCAAAGAGGATCTCTTCAAGATTATCTAAAATTCTAGTGCCGAGCAAAATTTTGGGACAGCCTCGAGGCTACCTTATTATTGATCAAATAGGTGCTTCAAACCAGCTAATTGTTCAGAGAGAACGGCAGATTTCTTTGCATCTCAAAGTGAGTTCTGTACCACCTCATTTTAGATAATGCCTAGAGGACATTAGTGTTAGTTGTTTGTTATATGTCTATTCTTTGTTTGGCAAATGAGTTATAAGTGCTGGTATTGATTCTCAGTCTACTGTCCTTCATGGTATCTTAGTTTTCCTCGGTAATTTCCTTTGCATTCACGTTCTTTCTACATATAAGAAATGAAGAACATGTTTGCCTTCCAAACATCACCGCAAGCCTTTCACAACTCCATAAACGTAGTACTTCTGGGCTAAGGTCACGATCTTTCTTATGACACAAACCATCTCAACTTTCTCAGCATGTTTATATTCACGTTTTCCTTTACATAAGAAAATGAAGAACATGTTTGCCTTCCATCATCACCACAAGTTTCCTTCAAACCCATAACTACACACACACTTCTTAATCTAAGGTCAATGATCTTTCTTGCAGATTACCAAACCATCTCAACTTTCTCTCAGCATGTTAAGATCCAACTTTGCCCGTCTATTGAGAACATGAATGGATAAGGACGGGATCATTGACCTAAAGTCACCAGAAGAAGTCAAGATTGTAATGAGATCAATAGACCACATGCAAGTGGGCCTTGGAAGCTTCCATGAGATCAAACATGTTTATAGATGTAATGGCAAAGAAAATACAGAACTAGGTCTATTATGGTTAAATAGATTTCAAGAATATCATTGAGGGAAAGTTCAGAGAGGAAATTTAAGATGTCTCATGAATGTCACTTGAGTGACAAGTATATGCAATTGAAACGGATTGATCCAAACAGCAATAGAGTAAAAATGTTTTAACAAGAAAAACCCTGTCTGAACAAATGAAAATATAACATCGCCTGAGTATTCTGGCTAGAGAAACCTGATAGCTTACATCCCAAGTACAACATGAACAAAATTCAACCAAACAAGAATAATATCCAGAATATTTTATTTTTCCCTTCCCTTCTTTCATTTACAAAGAAAGATAGTTATTTTAGGAAAAGAATTTAAACAAAGGTATCATCATTTATGAGAACAAAAAGTACCATTGCCCTAAACAATGCCCCTACATGGTAACATAAGTGATGAGCAACAACTCATCCATAAAGAGGGAAAACCCAAATTTAGCCAGAGGATGGGAATATGCCACATGCTAGCAATTTAAGTCACATTTTATCCACATCATGAATGATATATGGACACAAAACTTGGATAATTGGAGGCTGGCATTGACCTTCTAACCTAATTTAGTTTAATTAGGGTTCATGAATATCAAATTTCATGCATCCTCCGCAATGAAGTTATCAAAAAGAAGAGCAGAAGCACATACTGATCCATACCAAAGACCATGATACAGTTCTGGCCAGGATCCTGCAGGAATAGTTATTGAACAAGATCAGCAAACAAGTATTAGAATATTTGAAGTTACATTATAGGTCAGAAGAAAAGGACTCATAGGAACAAAGGCACAAAGAGACATCCGCCATAACATCAATGAATTAATTTGCAGTTAATAGCAAACAAACTCATGAGATCAATAACTGTGGTTTTAGGCCATGATCTGTACGCTTCCAATTGTTCCTAGCATTAACACAACCAAACCACCCAACTTAGGAAAAAATGAAATATAGATGCATGGCTATAAAGGTTCCACTGGTAAAATACCATCAATTTGACCATGCTCTACCAGAACCATGAAAAAAATAATGATAATTTCTGAAACTAAACAGTAATAAACATGATAATCATATTCACTGGAAAAATGGTTACCTTGCCCAATCTGATCTCCAATGGTCAAGTCCTCCCACAAAATTTCTCATAATCCAAGCAGTCAGTTTCCATGTCCACTTTATTAACAGCACTGTTGTTGGTACTTACAGCTACTTACACTGCCCAGTTGTTAACATTAAATGAAGACCAGACCCTGAAGCATCATCATTATTCCCATGCCGATTACTTTCAGCCATGTTTTCTGATTTTGCACTAAAAATTGGGATTCTTCTGTTGAACCAAGTCATTCTCTTGACTTCATTCTGCACCCAGGGCCAAGCAAACCGGTTTGTCTTTCCCTCCGAACCTTCCCGTTCATACCCTCTCCATGGCCACGACATAACTTTCTTACCAATCCATGCCTCTGCCTTTGAGGTAAAAACCTTGTGGAACGCAGGTTTCCCTTCATTTTCATCACCAGAATCTCTTAATTTTTTTCCTGGGGACTTCTCATCAGTATTTGCCTGAGAAAATATCCCAAAGAGAGACGCTCTGGGGGTGCTAGTCTGCTGGAGGGAGATCTCTCCCTCTGGTCGGAGAGCTGCATCTGAGAAACCAAGGACTGATCAGAATGATGACTATCCCACTCCCACCCTCGCGAACCACATTGTTCTCCCCAGGCTTAATGTTCCGAACTTTGTTGCTCACCTTGGAAGCCTGTTTTGCCGGTTCAAAGAATCAATATAAAGTACAAAACCAACAAACAATATAACACAACTACAAATACATGGTCTATAGAACTAACCAAATTTGATATTTTGGAGGCAATTGCAGCTAGAGGGCTGCTGAGGATCAAGACCAAGCTCTTGCCAGCACTACTGCTTCGTAAGACTAAAGCTCGCATTAGTTTCTTGACTGCCTCTCATTGGACATTGCAACTCTTATTTCTTGAAAGGGCCTGGAATCACTCGAGACGCAAATGATCCCGATCAATGTACCATCGTCATCATAGAATGGAGTGTTGGTAGCAATGGCTAGAAACCTCTCCCCCATCTTATTCTTCACAGGGAACTGCCCTGTCCAGCTCTCCCCCATTGATACTCGATCCACTATATTACAGCAAACGAAAGTAACTTGGAGCATTCGATAGGAGCTCAATGGCCTGCTGACCAAGGGCTTCTTCAACTGAATAACCATAAAGTTTTTCAGCAGTTCTATTCCTACAACGCAAATATATTCCCAAGTTAACATTTGAAGAAATTCCACACCCAAATTGAACCGCCAATTCGAACTACAAAATTGAAATTTACAGGTTCAGAGTTTAGATTCTGCATCACAAACTGCAATTGACCAACAACTTCACATATAATAACAAGAAAACAACCAAACCCATATCAACAGATCAAGCAATGAGCATCTGAATGAAAACAAGCCAAAATCCTTACAACTCACCAGTGATTACGACCATGAGATCAATTATATGAACTGATTGCCCCATACTCTGCAGAATATTCAAATACTGCTTATCAGTAAATTCATGTTGTCACCGCCGCCGCCGGTAGTGCTTGAAGGGATCACGACTTCTGCCTCTCTGCACCGCGGCGAAGAATGCCGGAACGACGCTGATCCCTTTCCACGCCGCCATTCCGTCGAAACTACCGCTTCCCTTCCTCCAGGACGACGTCCCCGGCGACGAAAACCTTGACCTCTGCGGCGAAATCGAGTGGGACCTCTGATGCCCATGCTCCGATTTGGGTCCAGAAACCATCAGCTTCGACATCTCCTCCTTGAGATGCGCGTGACCTGCTTCCAGCTCCTGGATCTTCCTCAGCAGCTCTTCAGCTGAGGTGTTCGCGCCAATGTAGCCCAAAGTAAGCAATACTCCACTCATTAATTTCACGGGAAATGACCAACAGTGACCTCAAAATGATACACCATAATCACAGATTCACGAATCTCATTCACTCTCCCTTCCCTCCCTCTTTCTTCATGTCTGTTTCATGTCTGTTAGCTCTCTGTACAGTCAATTCTTGGAATTGAAGGAAGATAGATTGAAGGGTCAAGAAGCTCTCTACTTTAGCTCCCGTCCCCTTTCTATCTTCTTTCTCTTTTTAGGTTTTTGGATTCTTCTCCCTTTCTCTCTCTCTCTTAACTCTATCTTCCCTTGTGGGCAGGTTTGGCTATGGTGGCCTTCTTCTCTCCCCTCTTTCTCTCTCATCATCATCTGAATCTAACTATTTATACTTTCAGACCACAATTTCCCATCCCCCACGCGCTACCACCACGCGTGCAACCTCCCAGCCAATCAAGCCACCCCATATTCCGGCGCGTGGAGTCAACCCGAATCATAGCGCGTGAGTACAACTACACATTTACTCTCTTTTTCCAGCAAAAAGGCCCTCATTACAAATAGAAGGGCACTAAAAAGTCCTCTATATTGCTGCCCCACTTTCTGCTATCTCCAGCACCGTCTTTTTTATCACACACTAAAATTTATAACTTAAAAGTTAAAACTATAGGTCACAAGATATTAGATTGATATTATTTTTAAATATATCACTATTTTGGGATACAAACCCAAAAAAATTTCATTCAAGTGGGAGGGAGAAAAAGGTAAAAAACGACACCGTTTTGTAGTGGCTACAGTTAGTTAGCAGTGTCTAACCACACCTAGACAAGGTCCCCATATTGATGAGCTTGAGTTAGTGGGCAAGCATTTTCTTCCTCTTCTGTCCCTCGAAAGTGAATCCATCAATTTTTTTTATTTTGTTTTAAATAAAATAAAACAATAATAATAATAATAGATGGGTGTTAGTCTGTTGGACAATTCACTTACTTTGAAAATGGAAGACTTTGAGGGGTTCACTTCACCACCTTATGGTCAAACTTCCATAACCACCCCCCATCTTGTTTTATATTTGGGTTTGATGTGGAAATCTTTATGGGTAATTTGATAAGAAACCTTTTTTAAAAAATAAAAATAAAAAAAGAAAGTGATTTATTTATTTCAGGTATACAGGGTGTCCAAACTGAAGAAGAGGTGGTGTTGGAAGGCTTCTTGCATGTGTGTATGTAAGACCACTGTTGAGTAAGACTCTTAAAAAAAAAGAAAAAAGAAAGTGATTTATTTATTTGTGGTATATAATAAGGGTGTCCAAATCATGAAGAAGAGGTGTATGGGGTGTTGGAAGGCTTTACGTGTGTATGGGGTGGGCTGCCAAGCTGAGTAAGACTCTTAACTTCCTTCCTTCTTCGTGATATGCCAAAATTTGTGGAACAAGAAAGCTCTTACTTTAAAAGGTTTGAACTACCCCTTGAGTCTCTTAAGGTTTGACCTCGTTTCCTTAATATTTCTTTTATGAGTAATGATTTTACCACTTTACTTTTTATTTTACTTTATACTCATTTTCACTCGACCTCAGTAAGTAAAGATAATACGTCTAACTTAAAGTAATAAAGATCATCGTTAAAACGGAGAAAAGACATGTGGAGGAAACAAGGCTATTAATGGAATGTATTCAGATTATATATATTTATATATATATATATATATATATATATATATATATATAATTTAGCATAATCATCTCCTCTTAAATTATAGTTTATTTTGTTCTTTCTTTTCATCTCCATTAGAAAAGAAGGATGGTTTTTTTTGTCTTTATTGGCTTGAAATCACCCATCTCATCATTTGTCTACCCAAATCTTGGCTTTTTCTTTCAATAAAATGGTTTATTCTACTGAGCTTCTTTGTTCTTTCATTCGATTTTCTTTATTTTACGCTTTTATCACACCTGTTACTTCTATACGCTGTCAGATCGTCAGACTTATCTGCTTGTTTTCGTTTCATTGCTTCAGATTGGGATGACAGACAGCAAAGCTGTTTTGATTAAACTGATAAGTCATATCAAATTCATGCTCGTCAACATGCTTCATCAAATGTGTAGGTCTTGACTTGGGCCATTTATTTTTACTATTAACTTGGATGCTGTAAAGATCTATCACATAACACGCTACATTCTCGCTTAATTTAACTCGATACCAATTAGTTGTCTATAGCAAGCACCTCAACCATCTCATCTATATATTTGACAACCTTCAATCTTTAAGATTTTCGATTAAGTAAGTAAGACGTAATATTAAGATTTCTTAATAATGAAATTTCTCTTTTAAAAAAAAATAGAATTTAGCATAACTTAATGTATTTTCTCCAAAAAATAATTCTAATTAAAAATCTTTATTATCAATATATATATATAGAGGAGAGAGAGAGAGAGAGGACAGAGAGAGATGTAAGTATGTAAATCTAGTTACTTTTTGTGATTGATATAAATATAGAAATATAGTAGGTCAAACTATATTGACTACATCGGAGTTTCCTTTATAGGGTGAAACATACCAACTCATTTCTGATCACGAGTCATGTAATCGAAAAGTAAAACTATGAATTACTAAAAATTAACTTTGTATAGAACTTTTTACTTCCATTGACAGGGCAATCTCTTTTCTTCTTTTATGAAGTTCATATTATCTGAATGCTTTCTTTCTTTTTATTTTTAATCTTTAAATCTTCCTCAGAGTTTCACCTCTAGAAGGGAAGCAAGAGGCAAATTACCTTGTTTTCTCTTCCCTTTGTAATTCGTATATCCGATGCTTTCTTCTGATTGTCTTTCCTCAGTCTCACTTGAAGTAAGGATAGCCAAGCTGGGAAATCAATCTGTCTTCCCATCTCCACATTATTTTGTTCAAGCCACTCATACCTTTTAAAGCATGTTAGGTATGTCCCTGTCGGTTTAGCTTATGTAATAAGAACGTTTCAAAAAAGGCAAAACATAAAGGTGGCAGCCTCCCAAGCTAGCCTAATGGTGATCAATATTATATTATAATCAAGTTTTGCATTATAAAAAAAAAAAAAAAAGATGTTATAGCTTTATTTTGTTGATATTTTTAAAAACTATTAGAAGAGTTATTGAAACACAAAAATAAAATTTTGATATTTTTTGAAAACTATTATTGTTCTTTGAATTTCTTGTTTTTTTTTTTGTATTTTTCATGATTTTCATAACAAAAAAAAAAAAAAGGAAGCCAACCGTGTTATATATTTGTGCCCTCCTTGTTATCTTTGTTTTTTAGAACAAAAGAAGATTCTTCAAACTATGAAGAAACGATATACCCTTAGATACAATGAACCAAAAGGGAAATCATTTTTCTTTTTTTTGTTAATACTA
The DNA here is from genome assembly GCA_016808115.1 of Tetrastigma voinierianum. Lineage (NCBI taxonomy): Eukaryota > Viridiplantae > Streptophyta > Magnoliopsida > Vitales > Vitaceae > Tetrastigma > Tetrastigma voinierianum. Next base: position 882 of record JAEQBH010002923.1, on the reverse strand, counting down.
TGAAACAACAAACCCAGCTACTCTCGCACTTTTAAGATGTTATGCCTTCTACCCATCGCAGTTTCACTTCCTTTATACGATAAACGCTTTAATCGCTTCAAAAAGCGATAACATAAAGTGGTCTCTGCTTCGAGCCCCAACAGAGGACGATTTATTATTTTCAGAACTGTGTTGCGAATCAGAAAAAAAAATATTTTATTTGGTTTACGTTTAAAACTATTCTTGATAAGTGAGCAGTCAAAGGTAAAAACAATAAATTTTTGTATTTTACAAACTGTTTTTATTTTTCAATTTACTGTTTTTTTTTAGGCTCTTCATGTTTTTCATAACAAAAAAAAAAAAAAAAAAAATTGGAAGTCAAACGTGTTATCTATTTGTGTTTTTCTTATTCTCTTTATTGTTTAGAACAAATAACATATATATAGTGAAAGAATACTATGAAACAAAAAATCTAAAAATATGATTAAAAGAAAATCCACAATAATCTTTAAATTAAAGAGAATTTTTCTAACATTTTTAGAAAAAATTGACCATCAAATATTTTAGTTGACCGGGAAAACTAGTTTTTTGGGCGGTTACATAGTATGCCTACTTAATTAATGCTTCCTTCAAACTTCAAAACTTGTGTTGTTTAATTATTTAAAAATAATTATTGGATGTTGACTTCCCTAATAAGTGTGAGTATCTTTAAGATCCGTTATTTGATAAGCCCGGGGTCCGTTTGGGCCTAAGGTTTGTTTTGGAATTGGGCTTGATTTCACTTGCCTCACCAAGATCGCAGAAAAGTAGCACAAACTCTTTCCAGCGTTTTGGCAAGCAGATGTCTTCTATTATCAAGCCCGCCGTTACGCCATTCCACCCTATATGAATTTTATCCCATAT